>CM056398.1:5703658-6252125 GCA_029718625.1 Synaphobranchus kaupii | reverse complement strand
TGATCTCCACGACTTTTATCCTCTACCAGCATATATGTTTGAAAACTCTCGGGTGGTTCCTTTGAAGCACAGCATTATGCAAAATTACGTCTGATGAAACTATTCTTTATTTTATTATTATAGCCTATATTTTTTTGTGTGACAGTTTAGCTGTATTTCATTAATATCCTAATCTCTAGCATTTACTCTTGGCAGGTATGGATGACAGTGAACTAAATGATCTGGTTGCCGCATCTATCAGGGGGGTGTTGCCAAACTTAACAAGTGATATTGTGAGCTCTCTATTTGACAAATTAAAGAGTCTGGGGGTAAGCAGCAAAGAAGATCTCTATTTGATCCAAGAAAATGACCTGATTTCAATTCTGAAGCCGATTCAATCAAGAAGACTGATCAGCTTTTGGAAACAAGCAAGTAAGTTTTGTTGTATTTTTCTTGATATGATTTAGACCAGGGGTGGGCAACTCCAGGCCTTGCGGGCCGGTGTGTATGCAGGTTTTTGCTGCCGCCAATTTACAATTATTTAATTATCCCAATCGTTTACGTAATTTGATATTTGAATCTACATATCTGCGATATGAACACCAGCTGATGAATGTTCTTGTGCCGGTATGCGTGTATTGTAGCGTTTTATCGCTCTGTAATTTATAAGTGAATCGGTGATTGTGTGTTGTTAGCTGATTGAGCTGTGGTAACTGGTGGCAGTAAAAACATGCATACACACCGGCCCGCGAGGCCTGGAGTTGCCCAGCACCGCAACACCTGATTACACTAATTGAAAATAAAAATCTGCACCCACACCAGGCCTTTTTGGATAAGATTGGGGACCCCTGTTTTAGACAAACTAATTCCAGTTGCTAGGAGATTTTAAAAAGCATTTCATATTTGCTTCTCTGTCTCATGATAGACATGACATTACACAATGTACACAAATTGTATAAATGATCAAGCATTAACTCAAAAGGCAGCTGTACAGTGTAGGTCTAGTTATTAAAAAAAATGCAGAATGGGAATGTACATTTATATTCATTTTGATTAAAGGACAAACAATATAACATTGCTCAGATTCTTAAAATTTGGCATTTAGGTTTGCTTTGAAGCAAGTTAATTCAATAAATATGAACTGGATTTATGTATTTTCTGTCTAGATGAAAAAACCCCTGAACATCATGGTCCATCAAGTGCTTCAACCGAGATCTTGTCAAGTTCATCAGCATCAAACTCCCCTCCAGCGCAGTCACCAACAGCACTCCATTTTGATGTCAACTGGGCTGTAACATTTGAGGTGCCATGGCAAAAGTTACCAAGAAAGCTCATGGACTTTTTAGACGGGGGAATGAGACCAGCACCAAAACAGCGTCGTGAAATGGTTAGAATTATAGTTGATGAGATGCTGATTTTGTGTGGAAGGCCCAGTAAGAAAAACATTGCTGAAATTGCAAGAAAGCTAGTGGCCAAATACCCGCAGTCTCTTAAGGACATTATAGAGGGTGAGACTGTAGGCTCAGGTTGTGATTCACTGGTTAAACAATTACAGTCAAGAATTGAAAATCTGAGGCGCCCAAGTAGTCCAAAGTTAAGGAGAGGAAGTTTTACTGATGGAAGTGAAATCGAAGAAATTCCTCCTGCAAAGAAGCGTGCCACAATGCAGGACACGTATGGCTGCATTAATTGGGAGAAATCCATGCCCTCATCGGAGACCAAGGCAAGTCAGCAGCAGCACAAGGAGAAACTGAAGAAAATGTTCACTGACCGTAGCTGGGACCACCTTGAAGTAAAGGAATCCATGCAGAAGACCTTTTCCTCCCAGCGTCAAGATATTAATGGAAGATCCAGCATTGAATGCCTTTTGGAAAACTGGCCATTTCTGTTTGAAGAAGATGGTCTAGAAGTACATTTTTTGGAGCTTACAGGAATTCCTTTAACTGATACCTATCATAAAAGCATGGAGAAAAAGGCAAAGCGGCTTTTTGGGTACATGAAACACATGGTTGCAGGGAAGCATACCTCTGTAATGCAGATATTAAAGAGGCTGGAACAGGCCAAAGACGTCCACTGTTCCCCAGAGATGGCTGCTTTTGTGGAACTGCTTTTAGCATACTTTAATGAGAAAACGGACACCATGATCCGTTATGTTGATGATGTTTCTCTGCCATCTGAAGTGACAATGCCAGACCTACCTGAAACACCCTGCATCGTTGTTTGCGGTAAGGAATGGCTGAAATGCTTGTTCTGAGTAGTATTACGTGTACATAGGAATGCTTAAGAATATTTGCTTCCAGTTGGTTGTGTTTAATTGGGATTTTACAAAAATGCAATAAGATACAAAGTAATACTTGTGTAAAGCGATACATTAGTCTTAAAAAGGTTATTAGGATAAAAAGCTTGGGGAGGTGGCAAGGGTATTGCACACGATTACATTGAAGTTGTCTTGATTTGTTTTTATAGGATCCAGCATTCATGCAGCGTCCAGGTTCTTTCTCAGCATTGACAAGGTCATTGTAAATGACCACATTCCCACCTTTGCTAAAGCTTTTACCATGATGTTTGGCACCTACTACTGCTTCAATATCCAGTATCCACAGGAGCTTGGGTCCACATTGGAGTTCATGCAAAGGTAAGATTTGGCCTTATTTTGCTATGAAATTATAATCTTCATCACACCAGCAATTTACTGAACAGTTGTGGACATAATTCCATAGGTCAGCTTTGAGTAAAATGGTTGTAAATATCATATTTATGTTTAAAAATAACTGGTTACTAACATAATTAGTAAGTAACCAATTATCCATCATAACCTGTACCTTTATTTGATTGTGATTTGTTTACCACTTTACCATTACCATTATCCTCTGGAGCTTAATGTCACAATTCATCAGTGAAAACTATACCATTGCCATCTATGCCATTACAAAATCTTTCTACAGTGATGTATTGCTTCCCAAAGTCATACAAGTTCATTATTTAATGATCTTAAAGGAATTGGCCAGTGTTCTAAGACCCCGGGTTAATTATTGATATTGTCTATGTCCAGATTGAAATCAACCATAGACAAATTAGTTTTGTCCAACACAAGTAAGCACATACGAACTACCCTGACTAGGTAGTTTTATCCAATAGTGTCTAAAAACGATTAAATACATAAGTTTAGATGCTGTGTTTACATGCCACTGCGCATGCTCATGAAAAAATTCCCTGAGAGACGCGCTTTAGAATTCTGAGCGAAAGACGTGGCTGCGTTTTAGGCAGTATGATAATTCTGAGTACATAGTAACATTTCAACAAGTCACGAGCGTAAAGTGTAGGAATGGATATTTTTAACTGATTGGAATCCAGCCTAATTATTCGCTTCTAAATCAAAGTTCAGTTCCCGGTTGTATGAATGTAGGCTACGTAGAATGAGACTGTAAACTGAATTCAAATTTATTTTTCCCCACCGAGCCAGTCCATTGCAACCGGTGGGTAGAAGCAATAAAAAATCCACAGTTTAAACCAAAATTCACCACCGCGCTCATGACCAAGACATTTAATACAGCGTTCAGTTGGTAGCCTAACATATAAAGCCACTATCTTTGCTCTAACTTCACTCTGCAAGTCCGCGAGCATGCGCAGACAGAATGGAAACTTGTGTATTTAATAATTTTTAATAGTTTTTTTCTAAACACGAGTTTGGAATAGAATGGGTGTAAACGGCTGGCCAGCTGCCAAATTTAAAAAACATACGTACTCCGCGTGAGAGGGTGAGTTGAATAAAAACTCTTTGATTTCAATCTGGACAATGTCAATAATTAACCCGGGGTCTTAGAGCACCGGTCAATTCCTTTAACAAATTTTTCTAAATGTGTAAAGACTGTTTCTTGTTTATTGCAGTTTTTTTGAGCATTAAAGGATCTTTAGTTTTCTCCTGCGTATAATCAAATCCATGAATTAATCCCTCTTAAAGCAATCTAATGAATCTAATGGCTATGTTACATGGCATGCAGCATACGTTTGGAGTCTTATAAACACAGGGTCACGTACTTCATTTGGCATTTTGGCTTTTCTGGAACACTTGCAACTTTAGGAAAGCCTGAAAGGATTTCTATATGCATTTTATTTGTAGGTGCATCTTCAGAATAAATCCTGAGAAAGGCACCAAAGTGATGCGGAGCAAGAATAAGAAGCAGTATTCGGTGAACCCCAAAGTGCTAACGCTGATTACATCAGTTGCTGACTATGAGTGGCGAGATTAAAGGACTTCTTGTGAATTTTATTTCTTTCTTTTTTTTTTGCAAATGGTACAGTAATTTATTTTTGAACAACTTTACTGTACTAGGTCCCTCCATGTTTGGGAATCATTGAGATTTTTTTGTTTTCAGAGAAAGGTGTCTAATTGTATACGTTACTGATAATCTTGTTATCTGGCACAAAAAAAAGAGTTGTTTGAATATCAGCTGCTGTAAACTAGCAAGTTAACAAACCAAAACTTTGGAGAATGCATTTTCTATTACATGACATTTTTTTTGTTAAAAGTGACGCAACATTTTGGGAGGAACTTTACTGTATTTGGTCCTTCCGTGGTTGAGGACAATATAATTTTTTTGTATTTTTATTTCTTATTATTATTTCTTATTATTTTGTTTCTCAGAGAAAGATGCTGCCTTATTGTATAAGTTACTGATATGCGACAAAACGAGAGTTGTTTGAATAATACCTGCTCCAAAATAGCAAGCTAACAAACCAAAATATTGGTGAATGCATTTTCTAGTATTGAATTAAATTCTTTGGTCAAAAGTGACAAGATTTCTGGAGAAACTTTACTGTATTTGGCCCCCAGGTCCATGGTTGGGAATAATCACTGAGAATTTTTTTCTCCCCACAGAGAAAGATGCCTGATTGTATGATTTATTGATATGTGACAAAACAGGAATTGTTTGAATGATAGCTCCTGTAAAATAGCAAGTTAACAAACCACAACATTGGTGAATGCATTTTCTAGTACTGATTGAAATTCTTCAGTTAAAAGTAATGCAGCATTTTGGGGGAAACCTTACTGTACTTGATCCCTCCGTGGTCGGGAATCATTTAAAAAAAAAAAAATAATAATAATTCTCAGAAAGATGCCTAATTGTACGTTACTGACATGTAGCGAAACTGGAGTTATCTGATTAATAGCTGTAAAATGGCAAGTTAACAAATCAAAACATTGGTAAATGCATTAGTATTGAATACAATTATTTGGTTAAAAGTGATACAAAAGGGGTCAGTTCATTGTACACTACTATAAAGTATCAAAATCTTGACATTTTCTTTTTTGTCCAATAAAACATTGGAAAATACTTTGCAGTATTCTCTGGTTTTATGCACTTTGTGGTTTATTTTACATAAACATGTGTTTACACTTGCACTTATATCTTTGACAGAATTTTTTTTTATTTTGATGGGCATAATTAGCTTTTTATAGAATTGGTTGGTGTTCTCAAAAGTTTTCTAATCTTATCTAATTCAGAATTTGTAATCGGTTTCAGTTTTTGATGTGTCGTTCCTGAGCTATTGAAGCTGGAATCAAAGAAAGGGGGTGGGAGTGTGGTTTGTTTACATGTTGCGTGTGTCTATTAGACTGAGTATTATAGCATTAAGCACAAGGGATAACTTAATATTTCATATCCTTCATTTGAAAGTCCTTTGTTGGTGTTTAGGTGTGATTGTTTTACCAGACAGTAAAGCTTATGCCTACCATCATTGATCAACTAAATTTCATGCAGAAATGTGGTGTTTTAATGGTCAAATTACTGGCAGCTGAGTCAAATTACCATAAAAAAAAACAATTGAGTCTACATAAGCCAAATCACAGTTAAGGCCTTCAATTTAATATTTATGGTGAAACTGATGCCATTTTACAGCTAATGATGGCAGTAATTACAGTCATGTCCGTAATGCTTTGTTTAAATGTGTGACTGTAATGAAGAATTATGGTAATGTGTTGTAAAACACTTTTTACGGTGATACTGTAATGCCATGCGTACAAGCATTACCGTATAAAATGTTTTACAACACATGCCCGTAGATCTGTGTATACGGTAATACCTTTAACAAAGAACTACGGACATGACCGTGTTGCATTGTTTACAGTATGACCGTATTTGCAACTATAAAGTTATTTACTGTAAATTGCTTTATACAGTTTCACTGTATATGACATTGACGGCCATGACTGTAATTTCATTTACACTGACAAAACCGTTTTTTTTAGGGTAATTTGACTGGCAACTCTGCTGCCAGTATTTTTACCGTAAAATTTACAGGATTTTTTTTACAGTGTGGCCTAACTTTCAACAGCCACTTGAAGTTGAACGCATAACTACACACAAAAGGTGGGCACAGAAATCATTTTTAAAAACTATATAAACACAGGCCTACCTTTGATGGATTTGAATTGGCATGTGATGTTTTCTACATGACAATAGGGCAGGGCTTGGTGTTGAAAAGGCTATGGTTATAATGTCATCATTGTCCAAAGGTAATATTTCTATAAAGTTCCCTTTGTTAACAGCCTCCTCCATTTCACTGTGCCCGTGGAGTGGAATATCCTGCTTTGCACATGTCATTAATGTTACGATGTAATACTTTCATATGCTGGTGGTTTCTCTATGAATGAAATGTTGAATGCGAGACGGCGTTTCACCGACATTTCAGCACAAAAATGTTCACTGGGTAAACTGCGCTGACTTAGCAAGTGCTACAGGATGTTGTTTGCTGTTCTCGTGTTCTGAACAAGCCTGCATAAAATACTTCCACGAACTCTCTATGCACCTCCGGAAAGTGTCTGCAGAATACAGTAGGCATTACGCTGCATCCCTACTCGCTTTACTATACGCTAGGCTACTTCACCTCCTGCAAGCCCTGCTTCCTTGATTTTGCAAAGCTCGGTGGCCCAAGTCTGATGCAGTGCTCTGTGATCTGATCCAAGCTGCTTGTCCGAATCTCCCCCAAGCGTCGTTTTTCTTTTTAATGAAGTGATTGATAGGCTGTTTGTTTAGTCATGTTAGCTATGCCAATGAAAACTAGCTAGTAGCTAACTTACTTGCAGTAGGGACCCACACTACGTGCATTGACGGCGTATAAACCTCTGGCACAAATAAATTGTAAGAGTCACTGATAGCTAAATGATAATCAATTGCATCACATTCACAAAACTTTCTTTTTTCAGGAGTGTTTTGGGGGGAATGAATATAAGAATCTGGCAACATTGCACACAGCTAGCTGAGCATTCATTCACTTGTTTGTTCATCCAAGATGGGCTGGGGTGAAATTTACTGAAGTGAGAGATGTGCTTCAAAGGAAACATTCTTCCTTTCTTTAAATTAAATTACAGGCATTTAGCAGACGCTCTTATCCAGAGTGACTTACACAACTTTTTTTTAGCATTTCTTACATATTATGCATTTATACAGCTGGATATATACTGAAGCAATTCAGGTTAAGTACCTTGCTCAAGGGTACAACGGCAGTGTCCCATCTGGGAATCGAACCTGCAACCTTTCGGTTACAAGGCCAGTTCCTTAACCATTATACTACACTTTCTTTGCTTTCATTAAGGATATTTCATTGGTAGTGACGAGTTTCTCAACTTAGTTTAAGGCTGTTTATTTGGGACGCGAAATGGTTTGAAAGTGATTGCAAAACTGTAACGTTATAGAGAAAACAAAGGAGTTACCCAGGTAACGAGGAACGTTTGGGATCTTTAAAGAATGTTCCCTATACAGCCCTGTAATGTCATTGCAGAACATTACATTGGGAACATTCTGGGGTGTATAAGGGAATGTTACTCCAAGATCACAAAAGAACATTCCTGGAACATTCCATAAATGTCACAGACGTTGCAATGCGTTCCCTGGATGTCGACATGTTGAGTTCCCTTCAAGTCCTCAGAACATTCCTAAAACTTGATTGTGGAACTTCCCCTTCACATTCCACGAACATTACAGGAACATTCTATGTAACATAAGTGGAATATTCTAGGAATGTTTGTCGAAACGTTCCCTTTGGGTTTCTCTAATGCTTGGATTTAACGTTCCCTTACTGTGAGACCAGAGTACATTGCTAACATTCCCCATACATTCTTGCCACGTCATTACAAAATGTTATTTTATGAACATTCTGGGGTGTATAGGGGAATGTTACTCCAAGATAACAGAAGAACATTCCAGGAACATCCCATAAATGTCAGAAATGTTGCAATGCGTTCCCTGGATGTCATAATGTTGAGTTCCTTTCAAGTCCGCAGAACATTCCTAAAACATGATTGTCGAACTTCCCTTTCACATTCCACAAACATGACAGGAATATTCTATGGAACATAAGTGGAAAATTCTAGGAATGTTTGTCGAAACGTTCCCTTTGGGTTTCTCTAACGCTTGGATTTAACGTTCCCTTACTGTGACACCGGAGTACATTGCTAACATTCCCCATACATTCTTGCCATGTCATTACAAAATGTTACTTTGGGAATATTCTGCGGTGTATAGGGGAATGTTACTCCAAGATAACAAAAGAACATTCCAGGAACATCCCATAAATGTCACAAATGTTGCAATGCGTTCCCTGGATGTCATAATGTTGTGTTCCTCTCAAGTCCTCAGAACATTCCTTCAACTTGTTTGTGGAACTCCCGCTTCACATTACAGGAACATTCTATGTAACATTGAGGGAATGTTTTCATAATGTTAGTAGAAACGTTCCCTTTGGGTTTATCTAACACTTGGATTTAACGTTCCCTTACTGTGACACCGGAGTACATTGCTAACATTCCCCATACATTCTTGCCATGTCATTACAAAATGTTACTTTGGGAATATTCTGCGGTGTATAGGGGAATGCTACTCCAAGATAACAAAATAACATTCCAGGAACATCCCATAAATGTCACAAACATTGCAATGCATTCCCTGGATGTCATAATGTTGAGTTCCTTTCAAGTCCTCAGAACATTCCTTCAACTTGTTTGTGGAACTTCCGCTTCACATTACAGGAACATTCTATGTAACATTAAGGGAATGTTCTCGTAATGTTAGTAGAAACATTCCCTTTGGGTTTATGTAACACTTGAATTTACCGTTCCCTTACTGTGAGACTGGAGTACATTGGTAACATTCCCCATACATTCTTGCCACGTCATTACAAAACGTTATTTTGCGAATATTCTGGGGTGTATATATAGGGGAATGTTACTCCAAGATAACAGAAGGATATTCCAGGAACATCCCATAAAAGTCACAAACGTTGCAATGTGTTACTTGGATGTCATAATGTTGAGTTCCTGTCAAGTCCTCAGAACATTCCTACAACTTGATAGTGTAACTATTATTAGATCTTAGACCTGTTCTTCTGCTGCCGAGTATATGGTGATATGTAGTCCCATTTAAATATATTTTTGTGGCATTTTGGCTTTATTGGACAGTAATCGATGAGAGGCTAGAAAATCAGAGGGAAAGAGAGAATGGCCTTTGAGGTTTATCTTGAGCCGGATTTGAACCCATGTTGTGGAATTCCGGAATTGTTGATGACACGCGATTTACCCGGTTGAGCTACTAGAGGACCTTATCCTTCCCAGCAAGCAATTTTCAGGCTAAAAGCCCTAAAATAAACGTCTATTGCAGTCAGTCAGAAGAACTCTTAAAATTGTTCCAAAGTTAATTTTTTTCTACATCTATTTGTCGACCTCTTTCAAGAGTTCTTGTTTAGACCACGTTTCAACCAAATTTTTAAATGTAAATAAACACCACAGTAAGTCGGAATCGAACGTACAATCCTCGAATCTGAAGACAAGTGCTTTTCCACTGAGCCATCGAGGCCACGTGTTTACCTGTGGGTTTTAGTGTTTAATGAATATTATCACAAACGAGCATGGACAGGCAAGTTGTTGACTCATGTACAAGTCCACACACATGCGCATAGCAGAAATTCGTGCAACATTATTTTTGGGTAAAAACTCTGTCTGCCTAGGATAGAAACTTGTGCCTTGTTGTTTGCCCAAGCTTCTTGTCGCAACAAATTGGCTAAATGTTTTGCCATTTTAAGTGATACACTTCATGCGGTGAAATTGCATCTACGGCTCGGCCGGATTTCGCTTGCAAAAGCAATGACATTTTGAGAAATGTATCCACATTAATCCATATTGTTTGTCTTTGAATTTACAACTGAATCACATATGAAAATTATAACATAAAATGTGCACATTTATATTGTAGATTTTAGCCAGTCTATAATGGCCAAATGAGAGCTTGGATGGTAGGCTATTTCATATTTCACCAACATTTTAACGTTTATATAGGTTTGTGCTCATATTCAGATGACACCACCATTGTAGTTCCGCCGACTTTTCAACACAAAAATGCTCACTGGGTAACAGAAAAAAACAATGGTTATTTCGTCTTCAAATGCCTATTTTGTAATCATATAACTTCGAAATCACGCTTGGATTTTTTTTCTCGGACAGTCAGGCTAAACAAGCTGTTATTGGCGTGTGTCAAAATAAATATTCATTATTTTACGTCTCTTTTATTTATTTCAATGGGTAGCCTATTTATATCCACTGGCATGTATTTCAAGGCGTTGGCCTGTTTATTTCAAGTCGTAGACCTATACATTTCAAGTCAGCATGAAAGGGGTAGGCTATGTTCAGTTGCACAGTCCTTAAATATAAAAAAACTAAATACCGCTCACTTATGCGTTGTTTCATAGGTTAGCCTACATATAGGCTAATATAATACATATTTAAGTCACATAAAGATCAGCGTATTTTGGTAGTGTATTGACAAATGCAGACTTCCCCTGAGAAAATATGCTAGGTCTATAACTCCCTTAATGCTGAACTAATTGTCGTGTTATAAACGTCAGAAATATCTGCATAACACAGATAGCTATACCTTATTGCCAAATTTCCCAGAGCAGCTAGCATATTTGCAAAAGGCCTTTTAACGATTATAGCCTACAGGAGTTGTCAAAATGTCGAGGTTTTTTGTTGTAAATTCATTTATAATTTCAGAGAAATATGAATAGGTTGCTATAATTGGGACGTCAACAACTACCACTAGGGGGGCACCGTGCATAGGGTAAGCATCATTAACAAGGGGTAGCCTAACAATGAACGCACACCCACAGTTTCTTACTCCAGGACATCGCATTCTGCAGAAATATAACCCAGTTATAATTAGCCTGTTCCGATGGGATCATCACCTTATCGTGGTGGGGCAGTTTGCGTGTCTCTATGACCCCTAGAGCTGTGTCGGCGGGAGTCTTGAACTCCTGGTAGGGCCACCCAAGCCAAACAGGTCGAAGGGTAGAGACCAGACAAAGAGTGATCCCCTGGACCTCCAGGTTGGGGGTTGGGCGCAGGGTTAATGTCCCTACCCCGTAAAAAAACATTTTGTTACTGAAACTGAAAACATATCCTTTGACACAACCCAAACTGGGAGTGCTTCTATTGAGGCCGGAATGACGCTTATGGGTCAAAGCCTGCGGGAAGCCCAAAGGCCGATACAATCTATAGTAGTCCCAAAATACAGATTAGCATAGGATGCTGGAATGTAAGAACTATGACAGATACATCAAAAACAGCGCAAGTAGCCAAAGAGATGAGAGAATATGGAATTGAAATATTAGGAATAAGTGAGACCAGGTGGAAGGGGATGGGATCAACGACGCTGCAAAGTGGTGAGACAGTAGTATATGTAGGTGACGATGAAGTGCATCAAGGGGGAGTAGCCATAATGATGAGTGTGAAGGCAAAGAGAACCATGCTAGAATGGACACCGATTAGCAAAAGAATAGTCAAAGCTTGGTTTTACTCAAGATACAAAAAACTGATGATAATACAGACTTATGCACCAACCAACGACGCGAAAGATGAAGACAAAGATGAATTTTACAATCAATTACAGGACACTTTAACAGACTGCAGCAAGCATGACATGATTGTGGTGATGGGAGACCTGAATGCAAAGGTGGGAGACAACAACGCAAACAGAGAGGAAGTGATGGGGAAGTATGGGACTGGAGACATGAATGACAATGGAGAACGATTATGTGACTTCTGCAGTATGAATGGAATAATTATAACTGGGACTATATTCCCCCGGATGGGAACACACTAAATCAGATCGACCACATTATGGTAAATGGAAACATGAGGACGTCAATAATGGACACGAGTGATGAGAGGAGCAGACATATATAGTGACCATTATCTTGTAAGAGCTAAAGTGAGACTAAAGTTGATGAAGAGGAGAGGAGAGACGAAGAGGAGGGTAAATTTCGATGTACGTATTTTGCAGAATGAGGAGATCAGGAAGAAATACAATGCCGAAGTGAAGAGCAGGTTTCAAGCGTTAGGAGACATAGAAGACCCGAAGAAAGAAAGATAAGATAAAAGAAAAGATAAAACTGTTTAAAAGAAGATAAACAGTGCAGATAAGAGTGCATTGCAGCACTTTACAAAGCCAAGCAGAACAGGAAGAGCATGTCCTTATATACTTTGACTTAAGTATACATTTATACAAGTGGTACTTTAACTTTTACCTGAGTATTTTTTTAAGTGGGTATTTGCACTTTTACTTAATAAGGGATCTGTGTACTTCTTCCACCTCTGCGCTCCACACACATTGTATGGCATGCAACAGAACGCACTCGGCTGATATAGCAGTTTGAACAGACAAGAAGCCATTTGTTGTTCTCATTTTATTTACCCGACAGAGTGGCAGAATAGCCTCCATAATTTACTAGCCAAAGAGGAAATCTACATGCCATTGGCGCTTGGCGGGTGTTCATTTTGCTCCCTGCTGATGGTGAAGTGTGTAGCGTGTGGACGATGACAATGGCCTTTGTCATATTTCACTTCCTGGAATGTGGTCCAGACCAATGGGCCAATGAACCCGGAGATCGGTTCAGAGACCAGATGTGTCCCGTGCCAAGTTACCCGACGCAGGCCGGAAGAATCGGCCCAGAAGAAGAAGCAAGCTGTGATGACTGCGGAGGGAAGTCCATCACTCTCTCCTCATTAGGTTCAATTTGAGATGGGTTTTTGAGTTGAATAATTCTCAAGATAAAGATGAAGGAAATAGCAGAGTCTTCCATTAAATTTAATCTTTTATTAAACGTTGATTCAACGCGGGAAGTCCTTAAACCTACACAGAGGATTCGGAGTTCCCCGAACAAAAACAAACATTAGTTTATATAATATCATAACTCCTCCTCTACATAACTAATACACCAATAATATGCGGTGACACCCTTTCATCATATCTTATTTTATCCAATAAATTAGGCGAAAAATAAACATGTTATATGACCAGTTCCTACCCTATGCGCTTGGGGGCACTCTTGATCTACCAAATAAAATTGTTTGTGACTTCTCCTCATGTGCCTTTTAATCAGACCATGAAATTTTCCTTAATTTCCCTTATTTTTTATTATTCTCCCACCTGTTCGGTCAGCATGATCTATCTTATCTATTGTTATAAGTACAACTCCTGCTTAGTTATGGAACACAGGAGGAAAACATTCCTGTTTTGACTGGTGTGCTAGATGCCCTCGTCCTTGTTGACAGAGAACTATCCTGCATCCTCTCGCCACCCCCCCATCTCAGTACTTTTCCACTAGATCTTGACTGTATTATATAATTATTTATATAGAAGCTTGCATATGGGGCTTTCTTGGGCCTACAGAACAGTTTCACAAAACAGCTTACTTCCACATGACACGTAATGAAAAAGTGTTATGGCTATAGAAGGTAAAACCTGCTCCTCACCCAGAGGATTACAGAATGTTATCCTTTTGTTACCGTTAAACCTCTTGCTGCCAAACGCCCCCTAGCGGTAACGCGGGCGTTACGGAAATTATTACATTATACATTTCATTAATTTAATAATATATAATAAACTGCTCACCTCAATATTTTGATTAAATGTCCTTGAGATATATCCATTCCTTCTGGGAAAGTGGTTTTTAAGCCCAAAACGTCGAGTTAAAACTTTGTAAATTACGTTGGAAACAACGACCTAATTCCCAAACATGTATTGCAGCTTGATGTCACACCATAAACAATGTGCTGGTAAACTGTTCTGGTTAATTGTATTTCATAAAACTTTGGTTTGAAAAATCGTTATACCTTTAGACTTCAAGAAAAAATACTTTAAAACTTTCATACGGCTGTACATGATTTTTTTCACATTTTAAACCGACTTGTGCTTTTTAGCACTTCTTTATGAGTCGTTCGGCTATGTTCAGTTTGGCGTTGTGAAACTCAGCCAGTTTCTGAAGTACCAATCCCGTGGCTTAGTATATATTAGCCATGGGGGTTTTGTACTTTTTTGCACAGTTATATGCAAAACCGTCGTCAATTGGGTGTATTTCTTTGACTGATAGCACCATAGGCCTATCTGAAGTGGGAAAAATGTGCATCTACCCGCCTCCACTGTGAGTGTGATTTGCTTTCCATTGGGTTTTTAAACTGTCTGTTAAATATTCCAGCCAATAGCGAAGACTCTTATCTTTCAGACAAGCCCTCATTCAACACAATGCGTTAGGTTGTCACAACGGAACAATTGAGCGTAAGTGTCGGAGGCGTCTAAGCGTAAAGTTCCTAGCTACATCCCGTTTAGCAAAGTATGATTCATTAGGTAACGGCGTCTGTTCAGCTTTTTGCTTTACGGTCTCTTTCATACAGTTTTTGGTTAGTTATGTCTAGGTTATTCAGGCGTTTCTCTGTGCAGCAGGTCCTAGCCCGAAGATGTTTTTGCGATGTTGTCTCAGTAACGCTGAGTGGTAAGCAAACATATTTTTTTGCCGGTATACCAGTGCGAATTCACTGTTATATATAAAACGAATCCCTCTGAATTAAGTGAATGTAGCTAACATTACTATATTGTAACAATGGCAAGCTAGCCAGCAAAATTACACATAGCAGCTGGCTATCTATTTGTGTCTGAGACGAGCTGTTCCGAGTTTCTTTTGAATGCAATGGCGTCTGAAGGGTTTGTTTTGTTCCACATGAGTAAATTGTTCTGTAAGTAGTACAGCAGGCTCTGCAGGTAAACGAATGAGCAATTTATGCATGACCTAACACGAGAGAGAGATAACATGAGGATGAGTTTGTTGTTGTTTATTATTATGCAGGGGTTTATTTGATCTAGGGTGGACATTTGATTTTATATACCTGGACTAATTTCTGGCTAATGAGGCTCTGGTAGAATACAAGATTCACTGTGCTGCTACATGGGTTTGGAGACTTTGGGGACCACGGGTAGGCTAGTTAGTTGTGTAATATGAAACACACCAAAGACACATCTAAAAATGAACTTTTATTGGCAGTTATCAAATTTTATTGTAAAACTTAAAAAAAGGAATCATATTGAGACTTTTCTGGAACCTTGCCATTTTGCACAATTTGTGCCAACTTTGGAAACCGAAATGGTTCACCTGAAAAAGAGCTCTGTAGAATTTGAATGGTTTGATATATTGACACCATTTTTTTTAGCAGAGATAGGCAGCATATTGAGGAATCACAAAGAGGAGTTATTTCCTCTATAGCACTTGTAGCTCATCAGGTAAAAAATCAGAAATTTGAATGTAGGTACCCGTTTTGTTTTTTTTTCATAATTTCTGCACATAAATTGTTGTAATTAAGTAGCAAAATGTGTCTGTATATGAATTATGACTGCTTAGGCATAATAGTGCAGTTCTCTGTTTTAATAAAAGCTATGAACCATATTTGTAGTCTTTACAGTTTTTGAGATAAACAGCATTGTTGGTCACTAGTAAAAACAGGCGAGAATTGGTATATTTTGCCCTTGGCATTAAGAGGTTAAACAGACAAACCACTCACTCAGTGTGAGAAGCCCCCTCTACATACAGTAAATATCAATGAACAATATTAATATTTCTTGGATGCGTCAATAACATAAGTTCTGAGCATCTCAACAGCTTATGTGGACAGAGCCCTTAGGAAAACAATTTGCAGGGGTCCGATACAACAGCGCCAGTGCAACAAGTAAGGGATTGAAGCCCTTACCAACGTAAGGTCAGTGACGTGCTAGTAACCTCTTCTGAAGAGGAGTTCGGCTTTTATTCAGATGATGTCATCCTGAATGATGACCTGTTGATCATCAGAGGCGAAATCTCCTGGAAAACACCCATTACCAGACCTCTCTGCAGTATGCTCACATAATGAATGTCTCTAATTGTTGGGTGTGCACACATTCCTCAAAGCATGCAGCAATAATGATACCAATAACTCATGATTGTTGCTCCATAGGTACCCTTTTAACCAATAATTGGATTAGGCAAAATGTCAGATATAACCCCCACATTGATAAGGCCATATTTAATATACACTACTCACAAAAAGTTAGGGATATTTGGCTTTCGGGTGAAATTTATGGAAAATGTAAGTTCATGCTACAGTGATATTATACGTATCATGAAAGTAGGGCATTTAAGTAGAAGCATGCAATGGTGATTTCCTCATCTCAAACAATTTATTGAAACAAAAGCCAACAACAGTGGTGGGCATACCACAACAAAAATGTCAATGTCTCAATAACTTGTCATGTGCCCTTGAGCATCAATTACAGCTTGACAACGACGTCTCATGCTGTTCACAAGTCGACTTATTGTCTGCTGGGGCATGGCATCCCACTCTTCTTGAAGGGCGGCCCTCAGGTCATTGAGGTTCTGGGGTACAGAGTTACGAGCCTCTACACGGTGAGTCAGCTGATCCCATAGGTTTTCTATGGGATTCAGGTCTGGAGAAAGTGCAGGCCACTCCATTTGAGGCACCCCAGTCTCCAGCAGCCTTTCCCTAATGATGCGACCTCGATGAGCTGGAGCATTGTCGTCCATGAAGATGAAATTAGGCCTGTGTTGTTCATGCAGGGGCACAATGACTGGATTAATGATGTTATTCAGGTAGTATGGGCTTGTCACTGTACCATTCACAAAGTGTAGGGCAGTTCTGTATTGACTAGACACACCTGCCCACACTGTAACACCGCCACCACCAAAGGGTCGTCTGGTGACAACAGTGGCTGATGCATAGCGCTCTCCTTGACGTCTCCAACATCGTTGGCGGCCATCATTTCTGCTCAACGTGAATCGAATTTCATCAGAGAACAGCACTGAGGCCCACTGGTCCCTCGTCCAGCGTAAATGCTCCCTGGCCCATGCAAGACGATGACGCCTGTGCCTGGTGGTGTGGTCAGGTACCCTTGCAGGTCGTCTAGCACGCAGACCACGCTGATGTAAACGGTTTCGAATGGTCTGACGTGACACTTGGGTGCCTCTCTCCTCCCTTAAATGTGCCTGGAGTTGAGTGGCATTCATCATCCGGTTCCGCAGGGCACTGTTCACAATGAAGCGGTCATCAGTGTGGGATGTGGCCAAAGGACGTCCACTTCTATGCCTTTCTGTGACTCTTCCAGTCTCTCTGTATCTCTGTTGCAACCTGCTGATGACACTCTGTGACACTCTAAGCTCAGTGGCCACTTCCCTCTGAGAACATCCTGTTTGAAGCCTCGCAATGGCGAGGTACTGTTGATCAATTGTTAGGTGTCGTCTTGGTCTCATGATGTCAAAATGTGAACAGCATGATGAAGAGGACTGTTTAAATACCAATTCTAATTGAACCAGGAAATGTATTAGTCGATTCATGGATCAAACACCTGTTGTGAATTTTGCCGTTCAGCTCCTTGTTAGAGAACAGCAAGTTGTGCAAAATGTACTGAAACATTGAATAGTTGGACATGTGCATTCAAAAGTTTAGAGAAGGTCAAATTAATTTCACCTGTAAAGGTTATAGTGCATTTTAGGTTCATCCTGAAATTTCACCCGAAAGCCGAATATCCCTAACCTTTTGTGAGTAGTGTATATTAGGGAAGCCCTTCAATTGCTAGACTAAATTAGGACTTATTTGATTATTCCCTTGAATGTTATACACATGCCACCAACATTAAAAGTGCTATATACATATAGAGGGTATCGCTATAATATTGCACTGCTGTACTGTAAACAGCTCAATCAATCTATTTGATGATCTGCTGTGATTGCAGTTCTGTTACCATTTATTCTGTGAAACACTATGCAAAATAGATGAATTGAATAGGCCGAACGAGCCATCTTAAATTGAGTAAGACCTGACAATTTTTATTGTTAAATATATTTCCCATAATAGATACATTAAGTGGTAACACTTATACGTACCCAGCACCACATGGATTGTGGTGGATTTGTGGTCAAAATGTGAGGTCCCCGGGTTCCATCCCGGGTTTTCCTTTTGTCTCATAGTCCACCCCGTGTTTTCCCTCTCTCCCTCCAACTTGTGTCTTGCACTCCCCACACCTGCATTGTGTTTTCCTTTCGTGTCTTTGTTAGCCTTCTCCCACCTGTTGCTCGTTTTGTCCTCGTCATGTTGTGTATATAGTCTGCCCCGTCACTTTGTTATGGGCAGGACCGTCTTGTGTGCTCGTCTTGTGTTTGCTTGTGAGCTGGGTTTCCCGTGTTTGGTCTTGTCTTGTTCTGTCTCGCCATGTTCTGTCTTGTTATGTATCCTCTCGTTATGTACCTCTTAGTCTTGTCTTGATCATTGTTTAGTCCTCGTTCCCTCCAGGCTCCCTCGTTTCCCTCCAGACTCCCTCATTTCCCTCCAGACTCCCTCGTTTCCCTCCAGACTCCCTCGTTTCCCTCCAGGCTGAGTTCCTGAACCCCAGCCTGAGCGCCTGAGCCCCTGGCTGCGCACTTGGCCCAGACTGTGGGCCCCCGCGCTATCCACGGGAACCCTGCACCCGTTCCTGACCCCACGGCCTGAGTGCCGCCCTTGTTCCTGTCCCCACGGCCTGAGTGCCGCCCTTGTTCCTGACCCCACGGCCTGAGTGCCGTCCTTGTTCCTGACCCCACGGCCGGTGTGCCGTCCTTGTTCCTGACCCCACGGCCGGTGTGCCGTCCTTGTTCCTGACCCCACGGCCGGTGTGCCATCCTTGTTCCTGACTCCACGGCCGGAGTGCCGTCCACGTTCCTGACCACCGGGCCTGCGTGCCCATCCCTGCCTAGCCTGGTTCCTGACCCTTCCTAGTTCCTGACCCCTCCTAGTCATAGCCCCCTCCTAGTCACAGACCACTCCATGTTCCTGCCACGCATAGTTCCACTCTTGTCTGGTTTCGTCTTGCCCTTGCCTTGTTTCCCCATTAAACATACTCCCTGGTGGAGTTTTCCCCTGAGCCGTCTCTGAGTCTTGCGTTTGGGTCTGGTCCCCCCTGCGGGAACCTTAACACAAAATGCATATTCCAGTTTCCCTGTCCCATGGGTGGGAAATTGTGGGGTAGGATATGTTTTGTCAGCGTGCCAGCCATAAGAGCGGCTGGAATCTTTCACGGGGAGCTGGGAAGCTAAGTTCGCTAATTTTGTTTTTGGGGTTTAACCCTGTTTAATCCTGCTTGTTATAATTTTCTGCATTAAACTGATGTGTACTGCATGCATTAAAAGCACGACAGCGTCTGTGATGATTTCTCGGCGAGTCCCATATTATGCTGTCTATCCGGAAAAGGAAATAAATTATGGACAAACAGTTGATTTCATGCCAGAACTTTACAGTGTAAACAATGGCCACATTGGCTCTTTCCTAAATAGCCTACTCTAAAAAAATAAAAATAAAAACACTCGGGTAATGTTAATTCACATGTTTTTGGAAAAAGCGGTATGTGCAAGAAGTAAAAGTGTGTAGAAATGAAAACGTGATTAGAATCGAGGTCAATTAAAGTCTAAGTTAAACACCATGAGCAGTGTTGTCCCTGCACTGCAGGTAAGATTAATGAACTAGTTATCATGTACATTCAGGGGTTAAAGTGGGCAGGAACGGTCCGGAACTGCTTTCCGGAACCTTCGATTGGCAAAAAAAAAGTTGATGGCATCCATCGAGATACTCACTCAAAAAATCAGAAAGAATCACCCCACGGCCCCTCCCACCCAAACTTCTCATATCATCACTTCTTTTCAGGGGTTCAGATGTCAATAAAATCGTGGTCAGGGACTACAGAGGACGGAGTTGCTTTTTTCTTAAGGTAATTTCAAATGCAACGTTTCAAACAGAGCTCAACAAATATCACCAAACATAACAAGCTATTTTATGTGCAATTTGGCTATCTGTCTTGCTAGCTAACACTTGCTTGCTAGCACTTAGTTCTACCTAGACTCTAGCTAGAAGTGTTAGCAAGCTAGTGCTAGCTAGAGTGACGTCCCGCTCAGAAGCGGAGCTTGGACAGCACGGGGGAGGGGCAGGCACGGAGTGGCTAATCGGGAGAAACGGGAAGATTCCCAGTGGACCAGGCAGCTTCTGGGGTTTCTGCGTTTCATTTGACATGGGAAGTCAGAATTTCCGAGTTCCCAGTCGGAAATTCAACTGGAACGCCCCCTGAAGTCAGATTTCCGACTCGGAAAGTCGGGGTACCAACCCCGACCTGAAAATCAAGATGGTTGCTCCACGCATAAACATAAGTGAAAGTTGTAGTAATATACTGTTTATTAGCACTTCTGTCTTGTTTGTGTCTCATTAAATCAGTCGTACACACAGAACTGTCCAACTTCTATCTGTGGACATGTTGCTACGGTGTTTGTATGCGGAAAATACCACGTAGTGCGTTGTTATCAACTGGTATTGCTAACAATGGATAACCTGGCTAGAACTATTAGGCTATTGCTAACAATGAGATCAGCTATGTTTTCCGACTTGTTGTACTGGAACGCGGTCAACTCGGGTGTGATGTCATTCCCAGCTACGACTTCCGAGGTAAATGGAACGCAGCCTAATGGTGTAATCAAGTGGCCAACTCGGGAGGATTGTGCGTGATGTTTGCTGTGACGATGGTCCCGTTCGTTATGGTAAAGGTGTTCAAATGGTCAGCGGCAAAAAACATGGACGCCCACAGAAAGCTGATGCTTGTTTGGCTGGCTTCTCATCAGCATTTGCAGTTCCAAATGTTTTAAATAGCGTATGAAAAAATGATTGAAGATTAAAACGCAGAAGGTGAAAGACTACATACGCCACGCAATGGGTCTCCCTAGCTCCAGATCTCTCCATGTTTACAGATGCTCAGCTGTTTACCTTTGACACATTTTTTGTCACTCGGTCATCTCAGGGACCTCAGGAGGTGCCTGAGGTGAATGTCGGATTTCCAAGATCGTTGTCATTAACTCGTCACCATCTCATCACCGGGGTGTCACGTTCAAATCCTTTTTTCTTCTCGTAAATCGGAAATATTCCAACTTCCGAGATCATTTGAATACACAGTAGGCTGTTGGATTTATGATCTGCTGCCTGGGTCTTTTATTCAACATCAACTGTCTGTCCCAGTTAGAAAGTACATTATAAAGGTTAATGTGTGATAACTCTACTCTCAAAGATGGTGAAAGATGGAGGAAAGAGAGGACAGAAGAGGAAAATGACATTATTTTCAAGGGTAAGGATTCAGGACTGCTCAGCAAATGATTAAACTGGAAGAAGTTTAATGCTTGCATAAGTATGTCATTCATTTTAGATTTTTTTTAAAATCAGACAGTGGACATGATGATGTGTTGTTGAAGTTATCTGGTTAATTCATATTGTGAAATCTCTTTGACAATAAATTAAATTGTGATCATTTTTGTGTTATTCGAAGGCTGTGTGAGAATACTGTGCAGTTTAAGTGCAGGCTATGGAACTGGGTAGTTTGCAGTATTGTGTTAAAGTTTACAGTAGGCTAATGGACTAATTTGGCCTGGTGCAGGGCAGGCTGTGGTATCCATGTTCTCTGTTAGGTTAGGTCAAGGGTAGCAGTCATCAATTTGAATTTAAGCTGATTAGGGTTGGGCGATATGGACAAAATCAAATATCACAATATTTTTGACCAAATACCTAGATATCGATATTGAATTTGTCGTAGTCATTAGGGATGACTATTGGTGCTTTTCACAAAATATTCGCACAATGAGATAATGTGGATGTAATGACTAAGTGGGTAAATAGTAGAACAGCTAGAACAGTCTGATAAGTTCAGAAAATTACATCACTTTACTGTAATGCAGCCTTTAAAACCAGGAAAAGACAACACTTATGCCATATCACGATATTACCATATCCAAAATCTAAGATGATATCTAGTCTCATATCAAGATATTGATATAAAATTGATTGCCAAACTGCCTGCCTCCGTAGGGATGTTATCCAATGGGGAGAATTATTATTTGAGGGTATGGTCTGTATACCTGCTCATCAAGCTTATCGTCCAATAAAAACGCTTCATACTAATATTTTTAATGTTAATGTAGCTAATGGCTTCATGCTTTCCAAGGAACTACTGTGGTCTTGTGGTTAGAACTGCAGTCTCTCACACAGTGGATTGTGGGTTCGAGCCCAGCAGGGCACGTGTATTTTCCACAAACACAATGTGCAACTGTTAAATACTTTTCATTTCTTAGACTGTTATTATTTTCACATTGACACATTAACGTATTTTTATTGCAAAGGCAAAAGTGTCATGGTTTGTGACCTTTTTCCCTTGCGGTTGTGTTCCTCGGTCGCCACAAGTGGGCGCTGCTTCGTTGGTGGAGTTTTGGCTCTGTTCCTTCTTCTCGCGAAGAAGTCCCATCTACGATTGCACAGCTGTACATGGTTGCCGGTGAGCTATATAAGCCTTCCGTTTCCTTCATTCGGGGCTTCGATATTGATTGTTTGTTGTTTGTGCTGTGGTGTGTTGTATGGCATTATTTGTGCTGTTTTGTTGTGCGGTTTATTTTTGCCCTTTTAAAGTTTTAGTCGTATGATTGATCTAGTGTTTTAAGGAGACCGTTTTGCTCTGTTGTGCTTTGTTGGAGTTTTGCGGGACTTGGCTTTGTGCTTTGAGCTTTCAGGTTACATTCCTGTTTTGTGTGCTCATTTCAGTCGCCGCTTTCTGGGCTGTCCTTTGTTTGTCGTTTTGCCTAGATCGTTTGCCATTTTCTGTCTCTTTCTCCTCTCTCTATCTGCTGTCTTTCGTGATAGCAAGAGGAGTTTGTTTATTAAGAGACAGGGTGTTTTTATCATACTGACTTTAGGGCTCTATTTATTCTTAGAGGCAGGGCTAGTATTTTCTATTGAGCTTGCGTTAGTCAGATAACCGATAATTCCGGTGCAGCTGTCCTCTCGCCCCTGTGTGCCTTTATCCGTGTATGGAGTTTGACGATTCTGTTTTGAACTGTAGTTCTGTTTCGTCTGTCGGTGCATGACTTGTGTCTTTATCCGTATATGGAGTTTGACGATTTTCTTCGGAACTGTAGTTCTGTTTCGTCTGTCGGTGCATGTCTTCCTGTGGGGAGGATTAGGCGATGTTGTGGACATGTTTGCGTGTGACTGCGAGCCTCATTATAGCCTTGGAACTTTCATTATTGGTTCCCTCGCCTCGTTACATTTCCCTTTAGTGAGAGGCTAGGGCGTGTGTTTTCTATTTAAGCTAGTCATTCTGCTAGTAAAGTTATGGGACTGCGGTGTTCCGTCGGCTCTCCTGTAAAATGTTTCTCCCCCCTGGGAGATCGGGAGTTTACCCCTTTATTTATGCATGTGACTGCGAGCTTATGAAACTAGCCACGGAACATTATCTCTGTTCCTTCGCCTTCTCGTTACATTCCTCTTTACCAAGAGGCAGGGCTTTTATTCTCTATACTCGTGTTAGTCAGTTAGCCGATAATTCTGGTGCAGCTGTCCTTTCGTCCCAGTGTGCCTTTTATCCTTATATGGAGTTTGACGATTTCGTTCGGAACTGTAGTTCTGTTTCGTCTGTCGGTGCATGTCTTCCTGTGGGGAAGATTGGGCGATGTTGTGGACATGTTTGCATTTGACTGCGAATCTGAGAGTAGCCTGGGAACGTTGGATCTGTTCCTTTCGCCTCCACAGATACTATCGTATTATTTTGCAGTGTTTGTTGACTGTGTTTTATGTTTGTCTTTTCGCTACTCGCCTGTTCTTATGTGTCTCGTTACCGAGACAGGGCGTGTATTATTTCTGGCTATTCAGACCCCTGTCCTTGCGCTTTACTTGGCGTGTGACAGTGAGCCGGTTAGTAGCGTCTGTAGTGGTGTTCGTTGTTCGTTGTCTTGTCTCCTCCCTTATCTGCGGGGTTTCCCGCCTTAGTGGCCCTAGGGCTTTAAGAATCCCCTTGCTGCGTTTGGCTCCTCCGTCCTCACACGTCACGCCCCATTACAAAAAGAGGTTTCCAATATTAACTGTTCAATGTTTCACTTGTACTATATCACACCCTCCCCAAACCGGACGCTCGCTTTTGTCTGGTTTGGGGAGGGTGTTACGCTCTGCTCTTGCGGTCATGACTGACTGACTGTGGAAACCCCTTGCCTCAGCCAACATTTCTTTATTCATTAATTTCTTCACTTCAGCTCTGTTCACTTTATCCTTTTCACACATAACACAAGGTCACCATAAAATGAACTACTAGGAAAATTAAGAATTTACGATAATAGCCAACATTAAGAATTGAGGATAGCCTCTTTTAAGCTGCAAGCCTTTAAGCGATCGGATTTATAAACCGCCAATTCCCCAAACATACTGATTCATGGTTAGTCACTTATAAATAAATAGATAGCCTCCGAATGTGGCTCTAGTCTACGCTACTCTGCTGATAATGTAGCTTACTGCAAACACTTTTAATTATAATAATAATAATAAAAATAATAATAATAATAATAATAATAATAAGAAGAAGAAGAAGAAGAATAATCTCTGGTATGTACTTTCTTAGTAGTATCTCTTGTTTTCTTTCTGGCTAAGATTCCTGGGAAATATGCGTTCTCCAATTAAGCTTGTTCGCCAACGTTACTTCCTGCTTCTCGTCAGGAAGCAGATACAAGCTAGGCTACTATGAAGCGAATCAACATGCATTATAGCCTACATTCATTGCACTACAGAAAACTAAACTAAAGCTAGCCGTCTGGTACCAAAACATTTCCCGCAGGTAACGTTCTACACTACCGGAAAAAAAACTCTGCTGTGCAGAAACTCACTAGCTTGCTCGCTAGCTCGTAGCCCACACATGGTAGGTTGGAGTTATGCATCCGGCAATCCAGTGTTGAATAGCCTAACTCTGCTGTGCTTATGAACTCACTAGCTCGCTCGCTAGCTCGTAGTCCACACATGGAAGGTTGGAGTTACGCATCCGGCAATCCAGTGTTGAATAGCCTAACGTTAAATGTATTTCATAGAATACTAATAGCCCTATTTTAAAACTGTATTTCCATATTTTACTGATGCAAACTATTTAGGCTGTACTAGCTATTTAGGCTGTATGTCTTTCAGCTAGAATGTGTTTGCGTCTAGTCCATTGTGCATGCATGTCTCCATATACACTTGGTTCATTAATTTACATGCTTCTTCATGATCCATAGCTCAGGTGGTGCTGTTGTATTGTTTTTCATTACACATTAAATACTGCTCATCTACAAACTCTTTTAATGTAATTGTGTGCTGTCTGTAATAGGATAACTGTTCTCATTCTTGTCAATAGAGGGCGTTATGGTTAAGCGAATGTCTGCATACATTTCTTTGGAATGCATGTCTCTCTCCGTGTTTATCTTCATGCATTATTCATCATTAGTTAGCTATAAAAAATAAGTGATATCATATCAAAAACGTCTATGATGTAAAAAAAAAAGCCAAGTTACTCACGTATAGCCTACATAGCGCTGTCTATAAGTTCTTAATTCCAACTTGCAAAAACTAGGCCTGTCTCTATTGGAATTGGGGGGGGGGGGACTAGATTTAGCTTTAAATTACACTGGAACAGTGTGGAACACATGGTTGCTACATGGCTGTAAGTCATCAAGGGTCTGAGATATCAAACGAGCCTCAAACCATCACTCTGCTGCCAGATATGCAGTAGATATGGATGGATCACTTGAAGGGTTGTTTCTCCTGACAAATTTTCCTATTGAACTCTATGGAAAAATAAGTCAGGAGGAGAAACCCTTCAAGTTATCCATCCATATCTACTGTATTTCTGGTAGCAGAGTGATGGTTTAAGGCTTGTTTGATACGTCAGACCTTTGATGACTTAGAGCCATTTAGCCAACCATGTGTTCCACACTGTTCCAGTGTAATTTAAAGCTAAATCTTGTCCCACCCCCCAATTCACATAGAGATCCATTCAAATGCAGAGGTTACAGTATCGCTTCTAAGAGTACCTGGAAATAAGATATCAGGAGTCTTTTGATATCCTTTTATACAGTCATGATGGTTTCACCTTTTTACCTGTGGAATACCTGTTTACCAAAGAAGTTGTGAGAGAATGGCAAGAATGTGCAAAGCTGTTATCAAGGCAAAGGGTGGCTACTTTGAAGAATCTAAAATATAAGACTTTTTTTTATTGGTTTAACCCTTTTTTGGTTTTTGCATAATTTAATTTGTGTTATCTCATAGTTTTGATGTCTTTACTATTCCAAAATGTGGAAAACAGTAAAAATAATGGAAAAAAACCTTCTATGAGTAGGTGTGTCCAAACTTTTGACTGGTACTGTAACATTTATAAAACGGATAGTTCCGGGATGCAGATTGGTCAATACAGCGTTCCAGCCGTGTTAAAATACACAATATAAAAAAGCTATCACACGACACATCTTTTCAACTTCATGTGTAACGTAGCCTAACATCACTGCGCACCCTTAGATGAAACTATTGACGCATTATTGGACCTACAACAATTAACGTTCGGTAAGCAGCTACATGAGAAAACCGTGAATAATGAATACCGTGCAACCAACCAAGACAATAATATGGACAGTTCTAACATTACTTTAATGTTAACACTGGTTAACGCTGCTATCCGCGAATAATATAAAAACGTAGCCTACTTCCGACTTATTATGGTGTAGCCTATCGTTTGTGCCCAAAAAAATCCACTGCTTTGCACATTTACCACTTATCTAAAATGACAACACAAGATAGCCTAATATAATGTGAATCTGTTGATAACCTACCCTGTACAATAGTGAGCTAACTAGCCCGTGTGCTAACGTTCTAATGCCCTGCTAGCTACATCAAAAATTATGTAAAAAGTCACATTAATTCCGATCTGACTGATCAGACTGCGGTCGCTTTGACACAATCGGTTATGTATCGGCATCTAATACCACATTCAAAAGTGGCCCAAATGAGAATTGGAGATGTCAGATTCAATGTGATTTTCGCTGTTCGCACTTCCATGTGAACGTAGCCATAGAGAGTTATTCATCTACGTCTTACTTTGGTATCTTTACCTAACTTGCCTGCATTATGCCAAGGAGTCAGAGATGTATCGTTCCTCGGTGCAACGCCACCGGCTTTGTTAGCTTTCATAATCTGCCGAGAGACGGAATGTATTGATAAGTTAGGTAATGCAAAGCAGTCTATTGTGTGTGAGTTTAGCCCCGTTTGGGCCAGAGAACTGGTAACTTAGCTAGCTAGCTAGTTATCGCTATCATTTATGAATAATGTTAGCTAATAAATGATAACAATTCTCTCCGGACCAAGTGGAGCTGGGTGCTACAACCAGCCATGTTCAATATACTACCGTTACTGTGGGACTGGGCTTTGCTGTGTATTTGAATGTATTTAACAGTAATGTTACTTTAGGCAGACAAACAAGCTAACTTAGCTAGGTAACGTTAGCTCTACCATTCGGTTACATCCCCGGTCCTCTCCTCGCGAAGACGTTGCTCAAGCAATACAGCCAGGGTGGTGGCTGCTGCTGCCAGTGGCTTGAATGAATAGGGATGTATAGCCCGAGCAACATCTTCGCTCAACATCAAACTCCTCCAGAGAGCAGGAAGGGGGCTGAGCATAGAGCGTATTGAGTTCAGTGGGCCTGAGTCAGTTCACCAAGACACACCCTTTCACTCCTTGACCGTGTGAATATTCATAATATGACTACATGGCATCATCGTCATATGACCACACCTACTCACGAGTTCCAGTTCAAATTGAAGCGGTAAAAAAGGCCTTAGAAAAGGCTCTGCAGTATTTCTTTAAGCTGTAGCCTACTTCTCCTCCAGCACTTATGCACAACAGAGTGCTGTGTGCGTGCAATGTGCATACGCTGTTGTGAACCGATTTCATCCTGCAACTTTTGGAAGAAACCAATACCATACGGAAAGGGGTTGTGTGACTTTTGAGGTATGATCTATGACATAATTAGAAGAATACTTTTGACTCATAATATAAAATGGTGATAACTACATATTATAAAAAATGATAGTAATAAAATAAAATAAATATATAAAAAATCCAGATATCAAAAATCTGTTGGGGCACGTGGGCATGTGCCCCCCCCCCCCAGCTTGAATGGGCATGACGCGTCTGGGCGTATATACTTGTCACTTAGTGCATGGCAAATGCTCATTCCAATTTACTGTGTGCAGCTATGTGGTAGATTAATGTAAAAAAAAATTCCTTGGAGTCATTATGAATAGGAACATGAAAAAAAATGTTAAATACAGAAAAATGCGGGGTACAAGATTTATTGAGGTACAAGAGTGAATGACGAGGCTACATATTTAGATGTATGTAACACTGTGATATCAATGTTTTATCTTAAACCATCAGAAGGAGCAAATGTATATGCTTTATTGGACAAAACAAATTGTATTCATTTTATGACATGTTTTGCATAGGGGTTTTGGACCCATAGATATCCACCCCCTATACTGATGAAAATATAGTAATTCCCAATTGAAAATGATGCAAAAGTGAGTTTTATGAACCAAAACTGTTGATTTGTAGTTAAATATATAATTTTTTCTATTATTTAGAGCAGTGCAAAAATGAGCCATTTGGATAGATTTGGAGACACTAATGGACAACAGGGTACACTTGCATCATAGACCTTTAGTAGTTCTGCATATCATCCCCAGATTTTGCAAACTTGTTGACATGGAGTTTATGATGCAGGAAATGTATATACAGTGCCCTCCACCATTATTGGCACCCCTGGTAAAGATGAGTAAAAAGGGTTATAGAAAATTCACAGGTGAATTAGCTTAATCTCACACTGAAAAAATCCAACCTTTAATTGAAATAAATGTATTCTGAAAAAAAAAATCCCTCATCAAAAAATAAGAATTTTTAATAAAACCACACATGCCACAATTATTGGCACCCCTGCATTTAATACTTTGTACAACCTCCCTTTGCCAATAAAACAGCACTGAGTCTTCTCCCATCTAATAAGTTTGGAGAACAGAGCAAGGAATCTGAGACCATTCCTCTTTACAGAATCTCTCCAGATCATCCGGAGTCCTAGGTCCTCTCTTGTGCACTTTCCTCTTCAGCTCAGCCCACAGGTTTTCAATGGGGTTTAGGTCAGGGGACTGATATGGCCATGGCAGAAGCTTGATTTTGTGTTCAGTTAACCATTTTTGTGTTGATTTGGACGTATGTTTTGGATCATTGTCCTGCTGGACGATCCAAAGACGACCCAGTTTTAGTTTTCTGGCAGAGGCAGCCAGATTCAGATTAAAAATTTCCTGGTATTTCATGGCGTTCATTATGCCATGTACCCTAACAAGGTTCCCAGAGCCTTTGGAGGAAAAATAGCCCTACAACATCACGGAACCTCCACCATACTTAACAGTGGGGATCAGGTTATTTTCGGTATAGCCATCCTTCCTTTTACACCAAACCTACCTTGAGTGTTGGTTGCCGGAAAGCTCAATTTTCGTTTCATCTGACCATAGAACACGGTTCCAGTCAAAGTTCCAGTAGCGTTTAGCAAACTCCAGGCGCTTACGTTTGTGGTGAAATGACAGGAAAGGCTTTTTTCTGGCATGCCTTCCAAATAACATGGAGGTGGTCATGGAGGTGGTCTAATGGTAGTTTTGGAGATTTGATGACGCCAAGATGCTACTTTTCTCTATAATTCTCCAACAGTAATCCTTGGCTCTCTTACCATCCTCCTCACTGTGCGTGGGGGCAAAATAAACTTCCAGGCAAGTTTGTAACAGTTCCAGTTGCTTTGAGCTTTTTAAGTATTGCCCTAACGGTAGGGCATTTTCAGGTGAGTAGGTATTTTTTTATAGCCATTCCCTGACTTAGGAAGCTCAACACACTTTTCCCTCATTTGATTTGTGTGTTCTCTTATGTTTCCCATGTTGATGTATGAATAAGGGAATATGGCCTCTGTTTCACCTCATATTTATGCCCAGTGAAACAGGAAGTCATAGATTACTGCTTGAAAGTTCCTAAACACTCTGATCAACTTTAAAAAGTAAAATATACATGGAAAAAATGCTTAAGTTACATTTTGTTCATAATAATTTCTAGGGGTGCCAATAATTGTGGCACACATGGTTTTATTAAAAATAATTCTTTCTTGATAAGCGATTTTTTTTTCTCAGAATAAATTTACTTCCATTAAATTTTTCAAATTTTTTCAGTGTGAGAGTAAGCCAATTCACCAAAAGGTGAATTTTTTATAACCCTTTTTACTCATCTTTACCAGGGGTGGCAATAATTGTGGAGGGCACTGTATTTACCTGTTTCACTTATGTAGCTCTCAGTATTTTGTTGCAAACTAAAAAAAAACTATTTCTTTTTGCATTTTTCCAAAGTTTATTTGCATTTGTGGCACTTTATTTTGACGTAAATTATGAAAATAAACAAATTTAAGTTTGTAGTGTAAATTTTACACCTGTCTTGTTTCATTTAAGCCATTTACCCACATCAGTTTATGTGATGCTCACACCTGGAGTTATAAAGCCTATAACAACCTCCTAAATAGATGATAATTGATTAGCCATCTGCGTGAAGGGGTTAACATTGGAGCATAAATTTGCTAGCAACATTACATTACATTACATTATAGGCATTTAGCAGACGCTCTTATCCAGAGCGACTTACACATCTTTTTTTTAACATATTATCCATTTATACAGCTGGATATCTACTGAAGCGATTCAGGTTAAGTACCTTGCTCAAGGGTACAACGGCAGTGTCCTACCTGGGAATCGAACCTGCAACCTTTCGGTTACAAGCCCAGTTCCTTAACCATTATACTACACTGCCACCAAAGGCTAATTTAAAGTTCTCGGGTGCACTGTGTTGACATAAGCCCCAGAATACTTGCGAGTTTTGGTTGAGACTTTAGCTTGGATATACACAGTTGGCGTCCTTCGGTAGAAAGTAGTTTGAAAGAATCAACCAGCTTCACTCGACTTGATGGGCCCATACATCAATTCAGAAAGCAACAAAAAACATTTTCAACATACAAAAATGCCAAGTTACTCACGCACAGCCTCCAACACTGTCTTTAAGTTTGGCTAATAGTAACTTAGTTTAACATTGTTGACTTGCATAAACTTGAGATTATAACCCAATCATGTGTAGCGGATAGTTTATTTGCTGTAGCTATGTCATAATCGATTTCATTTTGCTAATGTAGTAGCTACTGGCACCTGTCACCTTGCCATTTTCATGCAGAGTGAAAGGTTTGTTTTTCCTGGTAGATTAACCACAGTAGCCTAGCTGGCTTATGCTTTTGTCATGTCTTGTTAGGAAGTTGTTTGTGCTAACGTTATTAAGACATAAATCAGAATTCGTTGAATAATGTTGAATGGAGTGATTAGTGGGCTAGATGAGCATTTAGTTAAAACATAGGCAAAAATTTAAACAGCACTAAAAATATGTTTTGTTAACAATTCAGTTGTAGCCTATTTTGTAACTTAGACAACATAATGTTACGTGACAGCATTTGGATTTGGATCAGATGCTGAGGAAGCATAGGCGGCATTTGCTATGTTTCGTTCGTTTCATCTGAAACAAGCCTCTCAACTGAAAGGGGCCTCGCCTCAATCATAAACTGAAAAAAGTATATATATATAATTTAAAAAATAAAAATCAGTGAATAAAAGAACCGCCGACCCTATAGTTTTCCCATTCAGTCACTGTAGGCGCTGTTCCTTACTCAAGCTGTTTCAGTGCTTCTCCTTATTTTTCTAGTCTACGGATCTGCAGATACCACAGAACTGTTGCAGTCTGGCAGATACTCATACTTGACTATTTCTGACCCACATCAAAACACTTGCTGATAGCTACAATGTCAGAATGATCACATACAGTACATTCATAATACATCGGAACAGTTATGTGCATAATTCGGATAAAATACGTAGCCCAATGTATTTATATACCTTAAAAAGTAACGTTACGTGTGTTTTTACATAACAGCAACATAGGCTATTACAGCCGCGAGTGCAATAGGGCAGTGGCCATGAGGGGGTAAATAAATCAGCTTCACCAGTCCAGGCCAGATATGGGTCGCTTCAGGTATTCACCCTTCATTTTAAGTCCAAATTCTCTTAACTTCTTTAAAATAACACGGTCTTCCAGAGCTGATGCAAACAGGATTTATTGTATATAATTCAAAAGAAAATACATGCAGTAACCCAGGCTGATCTGCGCAGATAAAACATGCATGCATAAATCATCTTCTATCCAATAGGCCCATCAGAGGCAACCTGACGGCCGCACCCTTCCCCGTTAGTTTCTGTCTAGGTCTCTTCTTTGTCACATGAGTAGTGGATGTGTGAGAGTGGGATGTCTAGTCTGAGTCTTCCAGTGTGTCCCAGTATGGTCCAGTAAGGTGGGTCACCTAGGTATCGTAGGTCTGGTCTGGTCTCGTCTAACATGATTTTAACATCTACCTCTTATATCTTTTCCATAGTTCCACCCTTTGTGGGAGCCATCTCCTCCCATAACCTGCCCCTAATTTTTTAATTAACAAGGTCCATGAATTTTTCACCATTATTTATGGCTTCCAGAGCCTATGTCTTTACAGTCTTTACACCATTATTTACGATTTCCTTGTTCTCTCATTTTTTAAAAGATTAGATGGGGTTACATTCTTTGACCACTAGTCTGTGTGCTTTGTTCAGTTTCGCACCTGCGTCAACCCCCCTCTAACAGTCCCACTCTATAGTTCTTTACCGTTTACACATTATACATACTTTTAATATATATATTGATTATACATCATGTGCCTAGGTATATACCTATTGTGCATTGTATACATATAACTTGGTTTACATTTGATCATATGGCTTATAAACTGATTATGGCTTACATTATGATTTATAAACTAACATGATGGTCCTTTTGGGTCTCCAGGGATCCTGGAGTTTCCCACGCATCCCCTGGCCTCCCATAGCTCCAACCAAGATTTTATGGCATTCTTCCCAGCTTGTGCTGCTATATTTTCACATGAGTATTCTGGGGACTTTTTTCTCCCACAGCCAAATGGAATAAGAGAATCTCTTCAACATTCAACAGAAACCAGTTGTAGAATCGTTACGAGGTAGGATATTTGGTTCCTTAATCTGTTTATCAGAGATTTGTAGAAAAAAATGTTAATGTTTTACCGAAAGTAGCTACATTGGGTAGGCATAGCCTACGCAAAGGAAAATGCACCGAATGTCTATTTGTAACAGTTTCAACTTTTTAATAATAGCCTATAGGCTAGCCTATATCGGAACAAACGTTTTTGTAGTGTGTAGAAATGGTACATTTTATGCATGTTATTGTCTGACTGTGGCAAGATTGTTGTAAACGGGTTTGGGCTATTTTTTCATGCAGTGCAACATGAGAGGTTGATGTGTGCACAAGCGGCGACTCTGCAGCAATCCTACATTGGAATTGTGAGGGTTTAAAGTTGTTTACAATTTCAGAAAAATATGAATAGGCTAGGCTACTATAATTGGGACATTGAAGACTAGGATAGCACTACCTTCCAGCGATCGGCCTGCCAACTCAATCCTAACCAATTCCCAACAAATCCTAACCAATTCCTAACATTCGAACGCAAGTCCTAACAAACCTAACATTCGAACACAAGTCCTAACTAATCCTAGCATTCGTCACGTGACATTAGTCACGTGACGTGACGAAACAGGAAAAGCTAGGATGATGACGACAGAATAATCGGTGTATACATGCATAAATCCGCTCTTTATTGTCCCCTGTGGTACACACAAATTATTTTATAAACATTACCTTCATAAAACAAGGTAAGTCACAACAACTAACAGTACCGTAGCTTGTTGACGTTGACACCTAGCTAGCTAGTAGCTTCGTAACCTTGCTAGCTCAACTGACTGGGATGGAGATGCTATGCTAGCAAGCTAACGTAAGTTAGCCAACTGTGCTGCATCATGGTGTCTAATTTATGATCAAAGTTGTGTATTCAAGTAACGTTAATATTGTCGATTGGTAGCGATAATGTCTTATCCCAATGTTACATGTATTTCACCTCAGTAAAAGTCCAACCCTAAGCTAGCTAGTCACCACACTCTCTGTAACGTTACTGTATGTCAACATTACACATACACAGTAACTGTACAGTAATGATAGTTAATAATATAATAATAATAAACTCTATTTATATAGCACCTTTCATACAACAAGTAGCAGCCCAAAGTGCTTCACACTAGGGAAATAATAATAAACAGTTAAAACAGGAAAATATTGGATAAAACAATATAACATTAAATAAACACAATAAAAACTAATAAACTAATAAATAGAATAAAATAATAAAATAGGATAAAACAAAATGCAATAAAAAATTTCGGAAGAAAAAAAATGTTTTTTTGGGAAAAAACAATATAAAATTAATAAAAATAATAATAAAATGGGATAAAACCTCCCGAAATTTCCCCATGTAACCCCCCTGCTGAGGTCACTCCACTGGCTGCCAGTTGCAGCCAGGATCAGGTTCAAAGTTCTGACCCTGGCCTACACTGCAGCCAATAGGACAGGCCCCGCCTACCTGCAGGACTTAATCCAGAACTATGTTCCTGCTCGACCACTTCGCTCTTCTACAGCAGGGCGACTCGCACTTCCCCCCCTCCGTGTCAACGGCTCTCGCTCGTCCCGACTGCAGAGTGTTTCCACCTTATCTCCACAGTGGTGGAATGAACTTCCCATTCCCCTACGTTCTACTTGAACCCTGCCTGCATTCCGTCGAGGCTTGAAGACACACCTCTTCAGACTCCACCTTGACTGATATTCTAACCTAGGAATATCAGTTCCCTGTGTTTACTAGTTCCCTGTGTTTTCCTGTCTGTTTGTTATAGTTTATAATAGTATTTAGAATAGAAGTGTGGTATAGCTGATTTACCCACAGCTTACTGTGAACTACAGTCAACATTCATTATTAGGGATAGCTGCTACATTATGGGAAGGATGTGCTTTGTCTTGTCTGTTCTGTAGTGATCTTGATGATGTCTCTGTATGCACTTATTGTACGTCGCTTTGGATAAAAGCGTCTGCTAAATGAATGTGATGTAATAAAACAAAATAATAAAATAGGATAAAACAAAATGCAATAAAACACAATGAAATACAAGACAATATAGATGTATATTTATAAAACAATTAAAAGCAAAAGTCAAGTAAAAACTAAAATAGGATACAATCAAGTAAAAGCCATCCTAAAGAAGTACGTTTTCAGAAGGCTGATTGGGCTTTCATTCTCAGGCAATACAGAAATATACAGCTGTGTATCATCAGCATAGCTATGAAAATTAACCTCATGGTTACTGATGATTTTACCAAGTGGAAGCATGTATAAAGAAAAGAGCAATGGGCCAATAATAGAACCCTGAGGAATCCCACAGTTAATAATAGTTTTTTTCTGATACAGAATCCCCCAGGGCAACACAAAAATTTCTTCCAGTCAGATATGAATAAAGCCATTTAAGAACTGTTCCTGAGGGTCCTACCCATTGTTCAAGTTGATGTAGCAAAATCTTATGGTCCACAGTGTCAAATGCAGCACTGTGATCTAACAGAACAAGAACAGACACACCACCAGCATCGATGCACATTCGAATATCATTAATTACCTTGACTAGAGCAGTTTCTGTACTGTGGTTTGACCGGAAGCCTGACTGAAATTTCTCAAGAATGGTATTTTTACTGAGAAAATCATTTAACTGTCTAAAACCCACTTTTTCGATAATCTTGCTTAAGAAAGGATCAAATACACAGGTAGAGGGTTTTAATGGCTGGACAATTTCATTGAGCATTTGTGCATCAATCAGGCCAAATACATACATGTCAGCTGTGCACGGGGCATCTGAACTGTCCAGGTTGGGTTGTACCAATTTGAGCTATGTGTAACCTAATAGTGCTTATCTTTTCTTTAAAATAAATAGCAAACTCTTCACATTTATTTGATGAGATGAGCTCACTGCCAAAATCAGCAGCTGTACTTGGATTTATCAAGCGATAAATTGTTGAAAAAAGCACTTTGGGATTATTCTTATTGTCACAAATAATCTTGGAAAAATAAGTCTGTCTTGTGTTTCTTATTGCTCTATTATAATTTGCAACCTGTTCTCTAAGGATGTTCTTTGTAGTTTTGTCTTTCTCCATTTACGCTCTGCTTTCCGACAGTTCTGCTTTAGTTTAAGAATTTCACTGTGTGTCTTATGATTTGAAATTACCTTTTTTATTTTCTCTGGGGCAACAATGTCGAGTGTAGCTCTAAGTTTGCTATTAAAACTATACACTAACTGAATCAGCTCAGTAAAACTAGCTGTACAGTAACGTTGCTATGAACGTATTGTTACGTCCCTATGCTGCCTCGTGACTGCGGCCCTTTAAATATTTTGCATGCTAACGAGTTTCACTCTGTTCACCTGCCCCAATTGGAAATTGCAGACACCTGTGCTGGATTTCCAAGTGCATATATATGTTCTCTAGCTTGAGGTTGTTTTTTTTTTAATTTTCCCTTTGTTGGTTTGGTTTCCCTTTTGTTGGCTCATTTTCCCCTTTGTTGGTTCAGTTTACATTTTGGTTAAGATTATATTTTAAGAAAAACACTAAGTTGTTTGTGTTTTAAATTGTTTGTGTTCTGGCCCCTTCGAGCCGGAGTCGTAACAGTATCTATGTTCTTCTAATGTAAGTTGACGTTACTGTATTGCTTGTCTGCTAGCTATCTAGATTTCTAGACAGCTATGTTAATCATTTTGATAAGTTTTAATGATAATCCTCTGACTATTGATATGACTGCTGTATTTAGTCAAACATTTTCATTGATGAAGATGTGTAACATTATTATTATGATGGTGTTTATTATGATATTATGATTGTTGAGGTTGATTATGTGTATGATGCATGGTAGCTGATGGGTTGTGTATTTGATATGATAAAGGTGTGTGTATGATGGTGTGTGATCGCTAATAGGTGGACTGATTCGTCCTGTTATGGGGACATTAGATATGATATTAGATGCCTGCTGATACCATGATGGACAAGAGTTGTGCTCCACCTCCTGCCACGGCCCCTGCACCACCCAAAGTGTCTCTCCCTGCCCAGGGAGTCCTAGATGCTCCAGGCTTTGTCCATAATCATTCTTCTATGGTTGCTGAAGGAGCAACAGCTCAAGGCAACAGCTCAAGGCAACAGCGCAAGGCAACAGCTGCATCGGGAACTGGGGGGGAGAAAGAACGGAATGATAAGCTCAACGAAACAACAAAACAATATAACAAACCCTTAAAAATCACTGAAAACAAGAAAATGGGCAAGACAGAAAAGACAGTTAAAACTAGTCAGTCCAATCCATCGGACTTGTCAGTAATTATGGAAAGCCTGGAAGGTATCAAGGTCCAACTGAAAGACATAATGAAGGAGTTACAAGATCTCAAAGAAGAAAATGTCAAGAAAGACCAGCGAATTAAGTCTCTAACATACAGAGTGGAGGAGCTTGAACAGCAAGGGAAGCTTAATGATGTGATTATCACAGGGCTCAGGATTAAACCAAGGAACTATGCCAGGGCGATGAGGTCCCACGAGGAGACAGACGAGGCAGACATCCAAACTGTGGAAATACAGGTGGAGAAGTTTCTAAACTCCAAAAACATCGTCATGGATCTCACAAACGTGGATTCTTGCCATCTGCTTCCCAAGAAAAAAACTAACGAAGACCGGGAAAACGAAACCCGCGCCATGGTGCTGAGATTCATAAGTAGGAAATACAAAGTTGCTCTACTGAAACAGGGTAAAAATCTGAAAGGATCTAACGTGTTCATCAATGAAAATCTCAGCAAAGTAAACGCCACCATCGCTTGGAAAGCGCGTCAATTGAAGAAAGGGGAAAAATTACAGAACACCTGGACGGCAAATTGTAAAGTTTATATCAAACCAAATGGGTCTCCAGAAAACACCAGACCGGTGCTGATCAGGGCGCTGGAGGAGCTGGAGAAATATGAATAGTAAGGTACGTGAAAACTACCTGAAAACGCCATGAACTCAGTTCAAACAAAAAATAAAGCTTCACTGATTAAAATGAATGAATTGATGGATAAAATTGCTGACTATGAAAAAAGGAGTATGATATCTAACCAGAACCCAAGATCAAAAGCCCCGAATGAAGAAGTTGATCCAGACAGACACTTTTATTATAATGGAATAAACAAATGTGGATATTACTTGGAAGACCAGTTCAATAAGAACATTAGCATGGGTGGAAAGCTGTCAATAATCCACTTCAACAGCAGGAGTCTATACGCAAACTTTGAACAGATACAGGAGTATCTATGTACATTTGCCAAACCATTTAGCATCATTGCAGTGTCGGAAACTTGGATTAACGTTGAGAAATGCATGGATTTCCACCTGGAAGGGTATAATTTTGTGTGTAAGAGCAGAATCAACAAATCTGGGGGAGGGGTTGCACTGTTTATTGAGGAGAGCATAAATTTTGAGATACTGGAAAGCTTGTCAATTGTTGTTGAAAATGTAATGGAGTGTGTAACAATTGAATTCTCAACGCCGAAAGGTAAAAAAAACTGTTATATGCAACGTTTACAGAGCTCCCAGCTCAAAAATAGACATATTCAACAATTGTCTGGGAGAAATAGTAACAAAAATGAATCAGTCAAATGTTTTTATATGTGGTGACTTTAACGTAGACATATTAAATCCCAACGATAACAAGTTGATTGAGGACTTCGTTAACACAATGTATGCGTGGGGAATGCGACCACTAATCACCCAGCCAAGTAGAATCACTAAACATAGTGCCACATTAATTGACAACATCTATACAAATATACTGGACACAGTAATAACAAGTGGTATTATGATAAATGATATCTCTGATCACCTTCCAGTCTTCGCTATCTGTGACTGGAAACACACTTTGGATCAGAAACCAGTGACAAAAATCTTTAAAAGAATCAGAAACGAAAAGAGACTCAAAGATTTTGAACAAGATATGATGAATCAAAAGTGGAATGATGTATGGAATGAAAGAGACACAAACAAAGCGTATGAGGCCTTCTTAAACACAATAAATTCAATATATGACAAGCACTGCCCGGTAGTCAAAAATTCGAGAAAAGATAACAAAGTCAAAGAAAAAAGGCCATGGTTTACCAAGAACATAGAGAACGCCTGCAGAAAAAAAACAGCTTATATAAACAGTTTTTAAAGGAAAGGAGTGTACAATCATATGCAAAGTACAAACGTTGCAGAAACAGAGTGACATATCTGTTGAGGAAACACAAAAAAGATTATTATGACAAGTTACTAACAGAAAATAGAAATTACACCAGAAATCTTTGGAAAATAATAAATTCCGTTTCTGGGCGAAAGGCCAAGAGGACATTCTCGGATCATTTCAATATAAACAACAGGAGGGAAGAAGATAATAAGTTGATAGTAGACAGTTTCAACAAATACTTGATATGTTGGTCCGGAGTTAGCCAAGGCCATTCCATCCTCACTCCTGCAGTGGGATCACTTTGATAGGGGCAGTGAGACAAAACAAGAGTCATTATTTCTAAATCCTGTCACACAAAATGAAATTAAAGCAATACTGAGAGACTGCACAGCTAAGACATCCACTGACGTAGATCAGATAGACATGACATTGTTAAAAAGGATATCAAAGGCGATCATAGCTCCACTAACATATATATGTAACTTATTGTTCTGTAACGGAGTGTTTCCAGATAAAATGAAGGTAGCAAAAGTTCAAAAGTGGAGACAAACAGGAGTTTTCAAATTATCGTCCTGTTTCAATTTTACCACAGTGCTCAAAAATTATTGAAAAGCTCTTTAATGTCAGATTAGATAAGTTCATTGATAAACACAAACTGTTATGTGACAGCCAATACGGGTTCAGGAAAAAACATTCAACAGCACTGGCCCTAACAGAATCCATAGAATTTATCAAAGACGCGCTAGACCGTAAATTATTCACCATAGGCATCTTCATTGACCTGAAAAAAGCTTTTGACACGATAAACCACAGCATATTGATTGAAAAATTGTACAGATATGGAGTTAGAGGAATCGCACTACAATGGATAAAGAGTTACCTATCAAATAGAGTTAAATTTGTTCAGATAGGGGACAACATATCAACATGCCTGGACATCACCTGTGGGGTCACACAGGGTTCAGTCTTAGGACCAAAGTTATTTATATTATATATTAATGACATAGTCAAAGTATCTGACGTTTTAAAATTAATTTTATTCGCGGACGACACAAACATCCTCTGTTCTGGAATTGATCTTAATCAAATGGTCACATCAGTTAACAATGAAATGTCAAAGCTTCACATGTGGTTTAATATTAATAAACTATCACTAAACCTTTCAAAGACAAAATTCATATTATTTGGGAAAAGAGGCCTGAAGGAAAACATAAATTTAAAGGTCAATGGTATCAACATTGAACGAGTGAACGAACACAAGATTCTGGGGGTTACGGTAGATAGCCTCCTGACATGGAAACCACATGTGAAGCTAGTTCAATGTAAATTGGCCAAAAGCGTGTCTATTTTGTGGAAAATGCAGAAACTACTCAATCAACATTCACTTAAGACAATTTACTCGGCACTCATAACACCTCACCTTCACTACTGTGTTGAAGTGTGGGGACACACTTATAAAGACACCACAGAGCCGCTGTTCAAACTCCAAAAAAGGGCAATGAGAGTAGTATATTGTGTCCCATATAGAGACCACACAAATGATTTGTTTATTAAGGCAAAGTTTCTCAAGTGGCAGGATATAATTAAATATAATACCGTACAAATATTATTCTTAGCCTCCAAAAATCTCTTACCCGTAAATATACAGAAACTGTTTCTAAAGAGAGATGACATACATAACCTAAGAGGAAATATGATTTATAAACAAAAATCTATAAAGTCAACACTCAGAGGACATTCATTATCCATTGTGGGGGTTAAGCTTTGGAACAGTTTACAGGATGAGATTAAAATGTCTACAAATTTAAAGACCTTCAAGTGTAAGATAAGATGCAAGATGGTAGAAAATTATCAAGTATAAACATTAGGGGGTTGTCAGGAAATGAAAACAAGGTCACGATGTCCAAAAAGGACAGTGCAGAAAATAGTGAGGGGTAATGAACTCCGAGATTGGCACTCATACCTACTCAGGCAAAATGCACTGAATTCACAGGGGACAACAGAGATCATAAAAACGAAGAAACGGACACATTTATTTTGGACATTATCTGAACAATATTTGGGACTGTCTGCCGTTGAAATGAAACAAATTGTTTTGACTAATGTATGACATGTACATTTAAAACCGACTTATTTGGATTTTAATAATTGGTTTGTTTTACTTTAGCGTAATTTTTTTCTTTCTCGATCAGTTTCGCTATAAAGAAAATTCAGCTATGCTGTTGTGATACTAAAGAATCTGTTTTAATCAAATGTATAATATGAACATTTAAAATTGTGAGGGAATTGGGGCGGGACTTTGATAAGCAGTCTGCTTTTTTCCCGTATCCCTTTTCGGCAGGTACTGTATTTGTTCAAGGCATATTTCAGAAATGTGATGAAATGTGATTATATACATGCCGAAATAAATAAATTTAAAAAATAAAAAATAAAAAAATAAAAAATAACATGTTACCTGATATTTGCAGAAATGACGAAGACAGGTAAAACCGGACGCTTACTGGGCAGGTATCATGCACCAGTATGCCCAGGGGAAGTTCCGCTTTACTACAGGCAAGAAGCCGGGGGCCAGGAGATGGAAGGCTGTCATGCAGCGTATTGATGCCTGTCCATTAACGCCGCTCTACAAAAACCAAGTCCGGGATTATGACATCTTCGGGAAAAAAATTGACTGTAAATGTGGATATCATAAGGTAAGTGATGATGATATTTAATCTAGATACTGTAGTTAGATTAAACCTGCGCTGGTGGTGGTTACCCTAAAGCATTGTGAATTACCTTCCAATAGCCAATTTTAAATGTCTAAACAGTAAAATGCATCATTTCCCCATCAGTTGTACTTTGAATTGTTTTACAATTGTTAACAACGTGATTTAAAAACTTGATTGGATATATTTTCAGACCTAGGGAAAAAGTAAACACTTTTTTTTCTGAGCAGACAGCTGAGCAGACAGGGTCAACCTCAGGGAGTCGGCCAACAGAACGAGCCTCCACAGAGCTTAAGTACAGGGGAATCGGCCAACAGAAGCGAGCCTCACAGAGCTCAAGTACAGGGGGTCAGCCGATGGAGCCAGCACAGAGCAGGTCCAGTGAAGGGAGTCAGCCGATAGAACAAACTTCGCAAAGTACAGGGAGTCAGCCAATGGGGCCAGCACAGAGCAGTTCCAGTGCTGGAATTCAGACAACAGAACCCGCAACACATAACAGATTGAGCAGTCAGAACCAGCCTCACAGAGTCCAGGGCAGATCAAGTGCTCACTTTGTAGCAAGAGGATTGATGTTGCGAGTTTCACGGAACATTTATCTGACATTCACGCAGAGGAATTTTGTGAGCAGTGTGGCAAAAAGGTCAGTGGTGCAGTTGGACTTCTCCAACATATCGAAAATTGCCATCTTTCAGACACCCGCAGAATAACTGGGGATCCTCCACCACCACCCCCCACGACAACCTTCCTCCTCCTCCTCCTCCCACAACATCTCCTGTAAACATGCCACCATATGTTGTCCATCTGAGGCCGCCAGAGGTGAATTGGGTGAGTTTTCTCCCCAAGCAGTTCCTCAGGGTTATCAAGCCAGCTGACCGGGACTGGATTGCCCAGTGTCTATACGACCACACAGGACAGCTGAGGCAACAGTTTTCTCCAAACTGGTTTCATCCACCAAGTCCGTCAAAGCCCACAACTTCACCGCCTGATCCAAACAGTTATTTCAGACAGCGGATGTTTCTGTGGGTACCGATGCGGATGTGGGATATTCCACTTAAGTGCAATCAGTGCAATATGAAGATGCACCACTCCGGAATCTACACAAAAGTAAGGGAAGTGATCGATCTCAACTCTAGGTACTACTTAGTTGGAGGGGACTATCCTCGGTGCAGTAAATGCATGATCCCCGTCTGCCCTTGGAGTACGGAGATGCTCAGTCAACTTGATCCTGCCCACAGAATCAAGTTCCCTGCTGTTCTCACCACACAGCTAGCTCTGGACAGGAATTGTGTGACCTTGTTGAAGCTGAGAACTGCAGGGAACAGCTCCAGTTATTTGCAGCAAGCACTGGAAGAAGTTCACAGTGAGGAGTGGGCAAGGCGTACCATAGAGTACCTGTCCGACTGTGAGCTTTCCAGAAAGATAAGTGCTTTGACCCAGTGTGAAGCAGTTTTTCAGCAGCCACCGCCCTTTTTGCCCCCTACCTCTGGCACAGTGGTTTGAGACGGTCCTGCCAATGAGATCCTGGGTCATCTGGATGAGATGAAGGGTGTCATTACCTCAACGTATGGCAAAATCTTAAAGCTTGATTCTACAAACAAGGTACAGGCAAATCTTTGTAAAGCTTTCACAAATCTTTGTTTCATTGATGCTCATTGATTAATTATACTTGATTATGTCGTTATACTGATTTTCTTTTAAAATAGATCACAAAAAAACTTGCTGGTGGCATTGCGGACACTGCTACATGGATGACGAATGTCAGCAATGAATGTGGCCCAAGTACTAAACTGTGTTCTTACCACTGGTGAGGGAGCTGGCCTAGATGACTTGTGTCAAGGCATCGTCAAGCGCTACCAGGATGCTGGGGAGCCAGAGCCAGATGTGATCAATGTTGACCGAGATTGCTGCAGTGAGACAGGTGTGTGACTTTCAGAATGTTTGTGTAGTAATGTATTTTTTATTATAGGTGTAACCGTAAAAACAAAACAAGAACAGGTTTAACTTAATGTACACTCAAATGAGACAAATTCCAGTTCTTATCTGTTTTATGTCATGATTGTCATATCATTACACTGGAGACTTAGATGTGCTCTCGATCATGGTGAAAATTTAATTATTACAACATGCATTAATTCAGGCTTTGTTGCTCATTTGTACAGGTGCAACCCCAGTTCATGTCTGGTTTCGACCGTGGAAGTCCAAAGTGCGACTGGATATTTTCCACTACATAAGGCGATTCACCAGGGGTCTCATGACAGAACACCATCCTCTCTATGGCACTTTCTGCTCAAAGTTGTCCAGTTGTATTTATGAGTGGGACCAGGATGAAATCTGTCGTCTCAAGGAAGCCAAGAGGGCAGAGCTTAAGAAAAAGCATGCTGGTAATGCTCCTACAGAGGTGAAAATTCTGGCCAACATCAGTTCCAGTGAGCTGGCCAATCATTGCAGAAGGAGAACTCGTGGGGTTGAGGAAACCCAGAGGATGATCAAAGGACTGCTGAAGTCCATGTGGGAACTGTCCAACACATCAGGTTTACGCCTGATAAACCCTGAGAGCATGGCACCTGTGTGGGACATGCAACAGAAGCACTTGCCATGCATCCAAGATCCACCCGGGGTTGAAGTGTACACTAAACTCGGCTCAGGGTCACAAAAGGGAGACAAGGTCCTGGATGTCTTGAGATGTGGCAGAGGATCGTCTTCTGTGGAAAGCTTTCATCGCTACCAGTGCACGTTTATTCCATGTAAGTTGAAATAAAGATGTGTATGGCATGAACCATATCCTTTACATGTCTGATTGAATTGTTAGTCATCAGGGAAATGGGTATCATCACTTAATAAATGCAACTAATATTTCAATATTGTCAAACATCGTTTTGTTTTTCAAGGGTGGAGATGTAATGCTATGCACACTCAGATGTACATGCTTGAGGGTGGATCCAGATGGAATACGAACCGAGCTCATGAAGCTGTGTTTGTGAGTGGTGCATCACACACTAAAATCTATGATGTCTGTTTGATGTCCAACGTAAATGAACTCAGGAAAAGAGTCCTCGGTTATGCACTCCTGCCAGAATTCATACCCCCCAGGAAACCCACTGGTAAGATACTCCAGGAGAGACACCATTCCCCTTCCGACTACACCTTTTAGTCCAACACATTCAACAAATGTACTAGTCTATGAAAAAAAAGGCTATATTTTCTCACCCATTCCAGTACAAACGTGTCTATTCCTCTGAATTCAAAAAATATGATTCTTTATGGCAGGTGAGCGTATTGCTGTGGAGTATTTGCTGGCTCAGTCTGACAGGAGACCTGCTAGGTCCACAACAGCACAGTGAACTCGGCATCACTCTGCCAGACCTGCCGGTCGAAGTTCAGGAGGAAGAGTGTCCTGATGTCACAATAGGTAATGCAGCTGACATTCTCAGTGAGATCCCACCTGAAGCACCCCAAGAGCTGGACATTTCACCCCTTCACAGTCCTTTTCTCCATGGTGATTCCCCCAACACATCACCTCAGGTAATCTGACCATTGTTTGATCATCTGTCAGTGAAATTCGACTGGAAAAATTATTGATTTGCACATGCTATGAATGAGGAGTTTCATTGTTAATTCTCCATGTATCTTTTTGTGTTGCATAATTATAGACCAATGAATTTTGTAAGGCAATTTTCTAATCCAAGGATATTTTTTCTCATAACTATTTTTCTCTCACAATTTCCCAGGAAACCAGTTTTGATGCGAGTGGTGTCTCTCACAGTCCTGACAGTCCAGCCAGAAGTGTACATACTGAGGACATTTCCTCTGGTGGACCGAACACATCAGCTCAGGTAATGTGACTAATTGCTTATCATTTGTCAATGGTGATGACTAGTTTGTGGTTATTATGACAGAACTTTGAAGTGAAATTTGTAATGTAGGAATGGATTTTTTTGTTTTGTTGCATGCTTCCATCTAATTTTTCAGGATAGTAGATGCAAGAGGTTTCCCTGGATGGGATGCGGTTGATAACTTAGCGGAGTACCTTGTCAGCCTCAACCGCATGATAACTGCATTGTCAACCGCAGAGACAGCTGAGATTGTGCAGCTGTATTCCAGTCTACATGCCATGGACCAGCCTCCCTCCAAATATACCCTGAAATCAAAGAAGAAGAACTTGCCAGGGCCGTGGAGTGCTTCCAGGAAACGTAGTGGCTCTACACCTGGTCAACAAGCAGCTGAAAGGTGAACTGACCTTTAGTGGATGCACACATTGTGTGGATTCACAAATGTAATTATCATAAATTACATGATACATTTAAGCTATACCACACAAGCAGAGTGATATTGTACTGTATATCCTCACTGACTGTGATTCACAATCTCACAACAGCATTTTAGACTCTTGAGTAACAGATTCAGACAGGAGGACTGATTAAAATAGAGAAATGGTGGAGTGAGATTATACTGTATATCATGATTCATAGAATGCCTCTTGTCCAATCAGGTTAGCGGACTGGAACTGTCTGTTGCATAATATTGATTACATTGTCTTATTTGTCCACAGACTATTCATGACCCATGGTCAGGCCACCCAGAGACCTGATACCAACAGAGTTTCAGAATGTGTTTCCGTCAGGCTTTTGAAGGAGTATCAACAAGCCAGAAATAGGCCAAAAGACTGCAAGGGTAAAACCTTGCCCATTCCACAGTCAATTGTGCAAATGTACCGTCATATAAAACAACATCTCGAAGACAGCCGAGTGATACAGAACCAGACCGACTTGGTGGTAGTTACAATCAACAACACCACAGTGTCTTCTTGGTGAGATTAGTTTTTGGCTTCCTACATTCACTTTAACAACTGCTACTTATTTTATATAAATATATTTAACCAGAGATAGTATTTCATTCGAAAGACTTTGATTTAACTACAACCTTTGCAATTGTGCTCGTCTGAAATAGTAAATATTTTGTATTGTATTTTTTCCAGGTTGCTTGAACGACAGAAAAGAACAGACTGCTCTGACGCTGCTCTGACGCTCTGACAGCTCTGACGCAGTGGCGCCGGCGTATCACTGCCTCACCCTCCCGATTGTCCGGCTCCTGGAACTCCATGATTGCATGTCCATGTTCCACAGGTGCAGATGGGAGCTTTCTTGCTTTTGCCAGGGATAGACCTTAGCCGTATAGACCTTCTGGGGAAGCTGTACTCCTTGCAGCAATGAGTCCCGGTCTACCAGGGTTTCCTGGGGGGTATGAAGTTTACCAGGGGGGTAACAAGGTTTTATCCAGGCACCCTCATTCTACATGCTGATTTATAGCAATGGTAGCCAATAGTCCGACAGTAATGCTTATTTAAAAAAATAAATGCATTAGAAGTGCCCTCTTGCAACAATTTTCTATAAAAAAACCCTGTTTACCTTTCAATTTGTAATTTCTATGAAATCAAATAAAGAATGTATGTGATGAAAAGTTAAAAACTGAGGGCAAAGACTATTACGTTGAAATACAACAGTTTTATTGGTACAGGAGTATATAAGGTACCCTTTTCTCTTTTCCCCCTCCCCCCCCCCCCCCCCCCCCCTTTTCCCTTCTTCCCCCCCCCCCCCCCCCCCCTTTTCCCTTCTTTCCCCCTCCCCCCCCCCGCCCCTTTTTCCCTTCTTTCCCCCACCCTAGCAGTCCCTTTTGCCCCATTTTTAGCACCGTAGATAGGGCTAATAGCCTGCGTGTTCGTGGCGAAAGAGCGCATTGCGCTTGATGCAGCGTAGTTATAGTCCAATGGCAATGATTATTATTTTTGAAAGCTAAAGTGAGTATGATCATTTCAGTTGCAGACGGGAGTAAGCTACATCTATGGAAGCTATGGAATTTCTCATAGGCATTTTTCCAAGGTTGTTGACAGAACGTTAAGTGATTCAAAAATCAGCTCAGTGCTCACACTGAGCATTCTCACCGTGAGCTAGCCTACTGCACGTGCCCATTGACCCCCATAAATTTTTTGGCGATAAAATGTCAAATATCTCAAAACGTGTATATGGTATAAAGGTAAAAAGTAATAGCAACCTGGAGGGGGTATAAAGGTATAATATGAGGTATGAATGGTGTCGATGGTGTGAACGGTGTAGGAGGAGATAGGTTTTGAAAAATCGGCGGAAGAATAATAACGGTAAGTCTGAGCGATAACAATAGGTGTGGTTTTTCAACCACACCTAATAAGTTTGGGACTTTATAGTGTAGATGTGTGAAGTTGTACCCAGTTTAAGAGCTTCAGCAGCTTTTTGTCTCGCGCGTCTCTCGTCCTCAGCTTTCCGCCTATTCGTTTCAACGATCTTAACACCAACGCAAACCGTTCTCCTCCACACCAGTCTATGTGCTGGAGCTGTAGCCCAGTCAACAATCTCACAGTCTCTAAAGGTCCTCTTGAGGGCATCCTTGTATCTCTTCTTACGAGCACCAACGCTTCGGGTTCTGGTAGAGAGCTGACTGAAGAGAAGCTATTTTGGAAGACGTTGCGCGTCCATTCTGACCACGTGTCTGTACCATCTCAGTCTATTTTGCTGTAGCATTGCCTCAATACTTGTCAGGGAAGCTCAGTCAAGAACTGCAGCATTCGTGACACGATCATACCATTTGATATTCATAATTGACCGGAGGTATCTTTGGTGAAATTTCTCGAGTTGTTTCACTTGATATCGGTAAGTAGTCCACGTTTCCGAGCCATACAGAAGCGCTGGTATAATGATGGCTTGGTAGACTCGTATTTTGGTGTCCAACTCAAGTTTGTGGTTGTCGAAAACACGCTTTGCGTAGCTTGCCAAAAGCTGTTGCAGCAGAGCTGATCCTGTTGTTAATCTCACGATCGAGGGAAACATCATTTGCCACATAGCTACCAAGATATTTAACCCTATTTACTTTGGCCCTTCAGAGGCAATTTCCTCCTGATTTCTACTAGTTTTATTTAAATGTCAATATCTAAAAAAATATTCCCTGCACATCCATGGTTTTAAGTTCGAACTGAAGAAGAAGCTGTATCATTCAGAAATTTGCTACAGAATACATTTATTTCAGAATAGTCACATACAGTATATATATAATAACCATAACATACGCCGCCTAATGTATTTAAATACGTTTAAAAAAGAACGTACGAAAGCGTGTGTGTATTCACACAAGTACAGCAACGTATTTCAGCCCTAAGTGCGAGGGGTGGTCGCTGCGGAAATGTCGACTGTACGGGACTTTGGCGAAATATAATCAATCAATCAATCAATATTTATTTATATAGCGCATTTCACAACAAGTTGTCACAATGAACTTCACAGCAAAACCCAGCCTAAACCCCCCACAAGAGCAAGCCAAGGGCAACAGTGGCAAGGAAAAACTCCCTGGTGTAACTAGGAAGAAACCTTGGAAGGAACCAGACTCAATGGGGGAACCCATCCTCCTCTGGTCGGCTCAGGGTCTAGGGCTTAAAGACCAACATGGTCAAAACCAAAAAGCCAATGTCCATGATAATATAATTTGCAGCAGCTAGATGACAGTCCAGATGTGGCGGCAGTGATGGTGGGGAACCGGGCGCCGATGGCGGCGGGAGCAGCTGGCAGCGGTGGTAAGGAGGGAGGGGCAAGCAGCAACGGACAGGAAGCGGACAGCAACTCTCGAGATGCGGGGCATAAGCCCCGCCGGCAGAATGTAGAAAAAGAGAGAGAGAAAACAGTTAGGGAAAGTGTAATAGAGCAGCAGGAGCACCAACTGGAGGGGTGGGGGGTGGGGAAGGGGTGGGAGGGTTGGACAAGTGCCCCCACCAGGAGTAATCTATGGCTGCATAGCTATGAAGACAGAGTTTGAGAAACCATGCAGTCATGAGAGGGAAAACAATCCTACACACCTATCAAGAGCCAGCCCAGGAAGATGGGGTCACAGCTGTTGACAGGTGACAGTAACGAAAGGATGCCACCCCACATTACTCTATGGCTAAATGCTTCTCTGGTCCTGTCTCCAGACTATAGCTCATTATAAGCCTGATCATAAAGGTGCGTTTTTAATCTAGATTTAAATATTGAGACGGTGTCTGATTCCCTTGGCAGGGTTTTTGGCAGGGTGTTCCACAGTAGTGGCGCTCTGTAGGAGAAAGCTGTACCACCCGTCAAGTTTTTAGATATTCTTGGGACTACTAGGTAGTCTGCGTCTTGGGAACGAAGTGATCTTTTTGGCTTATATGGTAAAAGTAGATTACATATATACACTGGCGCAAGTCCATTTAAAGCTTTAAAGGTCAGAAGCAAAACCTTAAAGTCTATCCTAAACTTAATTGGTAGCCAATGAAGCGATGCTAGTACTGGGGTAACAAGATAAACTCTTCAGGGTTCATCACAAAACAGCTGTAGCTGAATATACTGGTAAGTACTTGGTTTCTTAAACATATTTATACGAGAGATTTTGGAGAAAAAAATGAGGTGTCTTCTAAACCGAAAGTGCATCAGGTACTGTATATAGTACAGTAAGCAAGGGAAAACAGCGATTGCTCATTTGTACAACGTTTTTAAAAAATATTATTGTTTCTATACGTGAACATGATTTTCTTAGCGTGTATAAACGGTGCATTTTACAGTCTGTGGCTGTAGCCAGAGGAGGGTCATAAGTGCTTTGGGCTATTAATAACGCCCTCCTAATTTATTACACTGCAGTGTAACTGGAGAAGCTGAGGTTTTCACAAGAGGCTACCCTTTTAAAAAATACTGCGTCAAAATTTATGGGGTTTTCTTAAAGCTGTAGTTTATATTTTCAGATGAACATGAATACTGTAATTGAGATGCATGCGTCTCAACCACTAGGGGTGAAGTTTATAGAGTTAAAGTGCGGGGCTACGTTGAGAATGGTTCAGTTTCTAAAAGATAGAAACTGCTTCTAAACAAAAGGAATCAACACTAATGTAAAAAAAAAATTTTTTTTTTTTTATTGAGAGCCACATTTCATCACAGTAAAATTGACAGAAAATCACAATTCAACATAAACGGATACATGAACAATCACAACAACCACAATTACCACAAATGTTACATATTCAACAGATTGACCTCGGCATCCCTCCCAGAGATGTAACCAGCCAATCCCAGCAGGCATAAAGAAATAAAAAATAAAGACCAATCTCAGTTAACAATCCAAGCTCTTATGAAAACCCCTGAACTCCATTGGTAGTTTCTGCTTTACGTAAAAGAAACCTCATTAGGCAACATCACAGACATATTGTCAGTAACAATAGGCAGTTCAACATAAACGGATACATAGACAATCACAACAACCACAATTACCACCACCGCCTGCAAAACATACGCTACCACCTCTTTAAAAGGAGGCTGACATGGCTCTTCTGAGTAGGAGAAGTATTAAGTATTCAAGTATTGAGAAGTATTAAGTATTAAGCGTTGCAACACTTTATGGACTTAGTTGGTGGAGGTCTGACCGCATTTTCTAGTTACAGTGCACTGATAGTAGTCCTGAGGAATCTCACTGCTGATGACTCTGCACCTGGTAACTGGTATCAGATCAAAAACGTCTACGACGTTAAAAAAAAGCCAAGTTACTGACGCATAGCCTACATAGCGCTGTCTATAAGTCCTTAATTCCAACTTGCAAAAACTAGGCCCGCCTTTAAAAGTATTGATATCAAAATGTGGCCAAGTTACAACTAACAATATTGCCTATCGTAGCTCACACTAAATAAACTAGCTCTATTCCAAAGCAATGCTATACAAACTTTCCTAAATTATTTAATGCAACTTGGCCCTGTGTTTCTTCATCTTTGCATGTGAAGAGATTGTGCCTCATGGAACAACATATGATTTCAATTAATGTGTTTAACAGTTGATGAATAATTACACTCCAGAAAGGATATGGTTGTACTTTGTTGGCAAGTTTACTTTAGAAAATGTACAGGTTTTAAAATGTTAACTGCTGCTACAGATTTCTTTACAATTCACAAACAGACATATATATCAAGAAACATCGTGTAAAATAGAGAAAGGGGTGATGAATAAATAAATGCAGATACAAATGAGTAATATTTTTACCTAGAAAATAGCGTACATATAGCATTTTTACAACGTGTTGACATGTTTGTGGGTCAGATGGTGGCAAATAAGTAATAGTACCAATTTTCTTAACACAATAGTATTTATGATATTTGCAAACAGAATTTTGTGAACACAAGGATATCTATGCTCTGCAGGACCACACAGGTTTTGATAGAAATCCAAATAAATAAATACATAATAATAATACATTTTATTAATTCTGTGCTTTTCATAGACCCAAAGCAGTGGATGCAGACAATTGTTCAAACATGCCCTATAGTGTAGTAAGTTTTCGGTTTAATTTCTAAGTGCAACACATCTGAATCAGAGTATTTCCACTGTAAATTATTTTCATTTTGCAGTTTGATGTGGCACATAGTTTAATTGACCACATTCTCTTGAGATGGTAAGATGAAGAAACACAGGGCCAAGTTGCAAAATAATTTAAGAAAGTTTGGATAGCATTGCTTTGGAATAGAGCTAGTTTATTTAGTGTGAGCTACGATAGGCAATATTGTTAGTTGTAACTTGGCCACATTTTGATATCAATACTTTGAAAGGCAGGCCTAGTTTTTGCAGGTTGGAATTAAGGACTTATAGACAGTGCTATGTAGGCTATGCGTTTGTAAGTTGGCTTTTTTTTTTTACGTCGTAGACATTTTTGATTTGATATCACTTCTTTTTTATAGCTAACTAATAATGAATAATGCATGAAGATAAACATGGAGAGAGACATGCATTCCAAAGAAATGCATGCAGAGATTCGGGTAACCATAACGCCCTCTATTGACAAGAATGAGAACAGTTATCCTATTACAGACAGCACACAATTACATTAAAAGAGTTTGTAGATGAGCAGTATGATGCATGTAGATGAGCAGTATGTAGATGAGTTTAATGTGCAATGAAATACAATGAACAGCACCACCTGAGCTATGGATCATGAAGAAGCATGTAAATTAATGAACCAAGTCTATATGGAGACATGCATGCACAATGGGCTAGAGCCCATTGTGCATGCATGCGTAACACCCTCCCCAAACCAGACAAGCGTCCGGTTTGGGGAGGGTGTGATATAGTACAAGTGAAATACAAATGAAACATTGAACAGTTAATATTGGAAACCTCTTTTGCCTTTGCAATAAAAATACGTCAATGTGTTAATGTGAAAATAATAACAGTCTAATAAATGAAAAGTACTTAACAGTTGCACATGGTTTTTGTGGAAAATAAGTATTTGCCCTGCTGGGCTCGAACCCACAATCCTCTATATGAGAGACAGCAATTCTGACCATTAAGCCACAGTAGCTTTGTGGAAAGCATGAAGCCATTAGCTATATTAACATTAAAAACATTAGTATAAAGCGTTTTTATTGGGTGATAAGCTTGATGAGCAGGTAGACGTACCATACCCTCAAAGAATAATTCTCCCCATTGGATAACATTGCGACGGAGGCAGGCAGTTTGGCAGGAAAAATAGGAAGAAGAAGGAGAAAAATGGCAAAATAACCTAAGTTTGGGGCTTTATTGTGTGGATGTGTGAAGTTGTATCTGAATGCTGTGTGGTTACATGAGGTCAGAACATACAGAAGTTAATGTTTTTAAGGGCTGAGAGTCTATGGTCATTGTGGTTACTTCTGTAGGAAACCCTGAAAAGTGCCAAACTCTCGGTGCTGTATAGGTATGGGGCATGCCCCACCAAGCCGTAACTTGGAGGATGGCATACCAGCCATCCCAATACAGCTGTCTGCAGGAATTCCCATGCAGGGGAGCCTTGCTTGGGGTAGTTGATGTCATATACATAAAAAGATTTAAAACAGACATCAACTGCCCCAAGCAATGTCCTGTGCTCCTGAGCCTCTCCGTTTACAGTGAAAAACTGAGACATCACATCCTTTTCACCCATAATCAGGACGAAGGGTTCTGGTCTTGTTTGTTGCTTTTCTCTGAGGAATTCCAGCATGTTAGTTCCAACCTGTGAATTAAAAAAGACTACTTTAAAACCTGGTCAACATTGCACTCAAGTTTTTCAGATTCTGCTCTGTAGTACTTGCCAAGACATTTAAAAATAATAATAATGATTTGAATAATTGTGAATTATTGCTTTAATACAACAGTTCTACTTTAAACTATTTATCAAGTAATGGTTATTAGATAGCTAACATTGGCAAATTCATCCAGCATTAGCAGCAACGTTATCATTTGTTAGGAACGTTCCTATAGCAACAGTATTGCAAAAATGTTCCAGTGCTGTTGTACTGTATATCAGCACTCATGGAACGCCTCTGCAATCAAATTATTTGAACAGAACAAACTGTTGGATAATCTGTGTTTTTGGCTGGACCGCAGAAAGCGGACCCAGCCCTAGAAATGTGAATGTCTGTGCGTGAGTGAGTGACTGAGTGATGAAGTTACACCATTGGTCGGCCGGATGAAGTTATGCAAATTTGAAGTTGCACCATTTATTGGCCGGATAAAGTTATGCAAATTGGCCACAATTTCGCACACCCATATAAGGCACGGTCACACATGCGCGGATGCAGGCGAATGACCATACAATGGAAGTGAACGGGAGGCAAATATTCACCAATGTTAATTTTGCGCATGTGTGACCGTGCCAATACACGGTCCAGCCATATACTAGGTTTTCACCTCGACTTAACCTTAAAAAAACATTTAACCTATTATCTGTGAAAATTTGTATATACGCTGCATATTTATATTTACAAGCACGTTTTTATGCTATTTTCGTAACCTCATTGGAATAAATGGTAAGCCAAACGGGGGACGTTTCATACGTTTAATACATCACAGGGGCACAGAATCTTTGTGGGTTAGTCTTACATGGATTACATGTGGATAATAAGTAAAATATTGCCTTCAAATGTGCCTTGCAGTTCGGGAAAAGTTAAATATTTCATATCTATGTTTACAGGTTTCATTTCGATTAACCAATTTTGCGCCTCATCCAAAGTGGGACGAATGGTTTTCTTGGCCACTCTGTAACTTCATGCAGGGAGAAGGAATGGAATGACCCGCAGTGCCATATCACCTTTCATGTCTGAAAGACAAAGACACAGCATTAATTTAGCGATTTTGGCATATATTTGAATTTGTTTCTGATTTTCTACCAGTTTTTATCCCAAGATGCAAGGAGAAGTGGGTAACATCAGGCGGTTCCAATATGATCAGGAAACCACATACTGTATGTTTTATATGTTTATATGTTTTGTTATGGGCTCTGAAAACTAGGCCTACTCTCCATTGAATATTCTACTTGACATAACAGGAATGCATTGTGATGATGTCACAGGATTGCATTTTATGAAAGGTGATAAAACATACACATCCAACTTCTGTGTGCAGGTGCCAGACAGATGAATAATCATGATAAAAGGATAGTCTGTACACTGCTGTAGTGCTCCCACAGGGTGTTTATTTTCACCACATTACTGATCAACATTTCGATCACAAAGGATCTTTGTCAGGATGACCCTGTGGGACCATTACAGCATTGTGAGTACTATCTTTTTATACAGGATTGCACTTTCCCATTTTTCTAATCTCTGCACTTAAATTAGACATGACATTATAAAATAAGAAAAGTGTAGGAAATTAGTATGAAAAATTACATTACACACTAGCAGTAGCAGTGTCTCCATTGAAGTTTAAGGAAGAAAGTTCACTGCATTTCTCTCCTTGCCGGCCAGCTTGAGGATCTTCTCACTGTAGACTTGGATCCAGTTTTCAGCCAGCTTTGCAGATGCATCCTGGTGCTTGATGTGAAAGTCTTGGGCTATCTGCAGAATGGAGACAAAATAACAATGAGAAAACCTCTCTGCATATCTGGCAGCAGCATGATGGTTTGTGGCTGGTTTGATACCTCAGACCCTTGATGACTTACAGCCATTTAGCCAACAAATGTGTTCCATACTGTACCAGCCTAATTTACAGCTGAATCTAGTCTAATCTATGTAAAAAGTGTTATTAATTATAATGTCCAATATTTATAGAATCCAATACGTATACACATACCCTCTAATAAAAGCTGAAATCTGTACTTTGATCGCACATGAATTGCTTGATTTCAAATCTTAACTTTTGGAGTACAGAGCCAAAAGAAGAAAACAAATGCTTAATTGTCCCAAAGATTATGGAGGCCACTGTATACCACATAGTATAACACCTACCATGCCCGGGGTATCCACTAAACGTGGATACTCAGTGTTTATTTCCAAAACAGTTTTGGCGCCATGGTCCTGGATCTATTTGGCTAGATGGAGTGCAGTATCACGCATGGAGTCGGTGACTTGATCCATCGGCCAGACATTGACTTTCAGCCATGCAACCATTTGTATGGCCCTCTCAGTAGATATGTCTGCATCTGTTGAGAAAAGTGTCGGCTAGCAAGGGGAAGGAGCAAGGGGAAGGCTAATGGCTGTTTTACGCTTTGGGGTTCACGTAAAAAAGGGTCTGCATAGGTGTTGTTCCATGTGTGGCATGTGCAGACCTGGGTCTGCGTCGATTTCGCACAGCTCAAGAATTTAATTGCGTGTAGTTAGCAACCGTGCTACGCACACACCGCACAGACGATGATTGGTTGACTGGTAAAGTGTGGCAGAATTTCTGCCAAAGGTGTGAAAGGGATTACATCATTTAGATAATGAGAACGAGACCACAACATGCTTTGTCCATTCACGAGTGCCACACAAACCGCAAATCACGCAAACTGCATGAACTGCTCAAAAGCATAAAACGATTATGTAGAGGGCTGAGGAGTGAGTTTAGGATCAGGGCAGTGAGTATGTGAGTGAGAGGAGTGAGTGAGTGAAATACCAAAATCTTACCAGGTAAGACAAGACTGGGTCTCTTGCTTGGTCTATCTTCAACTGTAGCCTGGTGAGGATGACTGCTTGGTCGAAGTGCCCGCTTACGGCGGAAGGTGATAGTGGCCTATCAGACGCTGACGCCCCTGCACTCTCCTGAGTTTCATCGCTTGATGGTGTCTCAGTGTCTGGTGTCTGGATGGTGGGTTGTTCGATCAGTACGATGGGTACTTGTCCAGGATCCTGATCCTTAAAGAAAAAAAAATTGTAAGTCCATTCTAAGTGCTAAAGGTACTTACACAAGCTATTATTGTGCAGATAAAGTAGTGATGAGTTGAAGTACAGTTAGAAGGAATGGGGGGGTGGTGGTGGCTTAACGATCACACTGAATTAGTATAGTATTAGTATAATAGGTTCAACTATGATGATTGCATGACAGTTCCTCTTTAAGTACTGTAGGGAACATGTACGAATCTGATAGCAGTGAGTAAGATGATGTAAGGTGCTGGTGGGGGAAGGACCCAAACGCAGGCAGGAGTGTGAAAAAACCGAAGTTTAATCAGGGCTAGGCAGCAATCCGAAGTGGAACAGGCAGGGGTCAAAACCGAGAAGGCACAGCAAAGGTACAAGAGGGAAATCCAAAAACAGGGTCGCGAGAACACAGGCAGGGGTCCAAACCAGGGAGTAAGAGGAACACAAAGAAAACAAAACAGACTGGAAACAAAACAACAACAGGCAAAGAACTAGGGAAACAAAAACTAGAAAACAGAATAAACTAACAACTCGGGCGGAAACTCGGAAAAACCAAATCGAAACACAGAAGCAGAATATACTAAGGAACTCGCGAAGAACACTGAAATGACAAGGTATATATACACAGAGGGAGACAGACATAATGGGAATCAGGTGTGTAGAAGCAGGGAGGGGAGATTGCTCACAGGTGAGAACAGTGAGGGTTAACAGGGACCAATAAAACAATGACAGGGGAAACGTAAGACACGGACTGGAATGCACATAGACACAATGATAACAAACGGCCTGGAGTTAGCAGGTAAACAAGTGCACAGCTCAGATTAGAAAAACACGAAAGTGGACACATATGCAGAGAATGCGAAATCACAGATCGATGCAGGGATAGGATAACGAGAAGGGAAATGACAGCTGCAGGTAGAAACTCAAGATGAATTAGTAATGTTAGTAGTGAACTCTAGAACCCTAATGTTAGTAGGTTAGTTTTATATACACATGTTAGTTTGTTAGCAGGTTAGTATTAAATCTAATCTAACAGTTAGTATGATTAGTACATTAGTATTATATACAAATATAAATAAAGTCAGAAGGAAGAAAACGAGATATACGAAATACAGAAGAAACCTGAATGTTCCCAAAATCACCCGAATAGTGCAATGACAAAGACAGGGGGTGGAATCTCAGAAACATGGAACGCGGACTGACAATCGCGAGGGAAAGAAAACAGGAAAAATAATAACAAATAAAGAAATAAGACAGACAGATTACAGGATCCTAACAGATGATCAGTAATATGATTTCTCAATCATCAGAGTCCGCACGCTGGACAGCAAAAATATAGGGAATATTCATTTAAATCTATACACGGGGCATCACTTATGTACTGCAATACGCCACTACCATCCTTATACAACTGGTGGCATGGTTTTTGTATAATAAATCAGTCTCATAAAATGTATATATTATTCTCAAAAGAGAATATACTAACTAAAAACTTCAATTAATAATTAAATGAATTACCAATAAAATTAAACATTAATAATTGTCTTAGCAAAATCACAACATGTACTCAGTTGATACCGAATTAATATAATAATAATAATAATAATAATAATAATAATAATGCATGGCATTTATATAGCGCCTTTCTAGATACTCAAAGCGCTTTACAATGATGAGGGGGAAACTCGCCTCTACCACCACCAATGTGTAGCACCCACCTGGGTGATGCAACGGCAGCCATTTTTTGCGCCAGTATGCTCACCACACATCAGCTGAGGTGGAGAGGGAGAGAATAATTTTTTTAGCCAATTAAACTGGGGGATGATTAGGTGACAGATTGAATGAGCCTGGGTTGGGAGTTTAGCCAGGACACCGGGGAAACCCCTACTCTTTACGATAAGTGTCATGGGATCTTTAATGACCACAGTGAGTCAGGACCTCGGTTTAACGTCTCATCCGAAAGACGAAATGATCCAGCTGGAAGGTGAAGGCATTTTGGGGAATCCCTGCGATTAGCATTGGCTGATTCAGTTCCACAAGAGCAACATTAATACAGGCAATCTTGGATAAATGTAATAGTTTATTGAACACAAAGTACCAAACAGAGCTAGGCACGATTCACTACTATAATGTACAACAAATGTGTGTGTGCGTGTGCGTGTGTGCATGTGGTGCATTGGGCGCATGTGGGGTTTCCATGTTCTCCTGCGTGTGGGGGGGTTGCCTCGGACATGTGTTCAGAGAGAACAAAGAAACTAAAATGGAGGGAGGTTTGAAACTAGCTTTCGCTGGAGCTAGCTAATGGTGGCGCATGAACCATACCATACACATAGGGGATAGCCATAAGCTTATCAATGCGTGTGCGTTGAGATCAGCGTGCAATGTTAATATTACGACTGGTTAGTGTTTAAAGACAAATCACATGCAAGATACGTTCTGTGCGTGATGCATTAAACCTAACGCAGCACAGTGGATGGCTTACAGCCATCCAAAGTAAAACGGTAACACAAAACTTTTACATAACACACATTAACCTTTCACTAGCAGTTACATACATCCAGTCACCAACATGTTGCTGTTGCTAACTAATATGCTATTGCCCATGTTACAGCCTTACTTGAATCAAAGTCTTTTGAATGGTTTCCTGCGTTGGATCGCACACTCACAATGAAAAGGGGAAATCCGGTCGCCCTGAACCTGTGGTTGCCGTTCGTAGGGGTAGCGATAGATAGGGGAACTGGCCGCCTCATCTTGGGTCCCTGGAACTGGTTTATTTCATCGTCAGGGTTGCAGTTCGTAGGGGTGGATAATGGAACCGGTCGCATTATTTGTCCCGAACTATGCAGCGTCATCCTACTGCAGACGCTTGCCTCTTTGGGGACTCACTGGCAGTGCTCTGCTGCAGGATCAGGAGCTGCTTGGTCTGCTTGGTGGTTCTTCTTGACCAACGGGTGCTCGTTTTGCCTCCTTGCGTCTCGTCTCTGGTCCTCCGTGGCCGTTAGCCGGGGGTAGATGAGCCCGCCTCGCTCAGTTGGATGGGCGTCATGGACGGCCGTGCTTACTTGTGGAGCGAGGGCTCTTCCCCGGGCGTGCAGGCCGCACGGGGCCGTGAGATGAGACAGTGAAGGCCCTGTCGAGTTGAGCGGACAACTGATACCCGGAAGAACTGGGGAGAACTGGCCGTGTTGCCCCTTTTATAAACTTTATTGCCAGTCGCGCATTCCGCTGTGCAGTATCACGTTACAGTGCAGAAATCACAACTGGTACAACGTCCTGCGTCACTTCCAACGTGGAGGAGTAGCCTCCTGTGGACTGTATTGAATTGTAGTTCCTGTTGTCCCTACAGTACTCATATGAGTATGGGGTTTGGGGTAAAGTACTCATGTGTATCCAGGGGGTGGGGTGGGGGGTTTTGGGTTATTGGGGTTGGATTTTGGGGTTTCGAATTAAATACTCATGTGTGGTGCGTTAGCTATTCCAAAACCATATGAAATCCTGTTCCTTCAGTTGCATTGCAGACAAAGGGGCATTTGGCTGATCCCAAAATAAAACAAAATAAATAGTGTCTTTAACTGCACAAACAAGTCAAAGATTTAAATTCTTAATGATAATAAAATATCTTTTGTTGTGGAGGCAGCCTATGACAAAATAGTGGTGAAAACTGTGTAGTGTAATGGAGCCTTAATAAAGAAAGAAAGAAACAAAGAAACAAACCATATCTACTGCTCTGACCTGGGTGCCATTTCCATGTATGATGTATAATAAAAGTCCTGTTCAACCAGATGAACGTGCAAAACACATGGGGCCTGATTCTCATTTTTACTTAGTGTAAAAACTTTTAAAAAAGAGAAGAAGAAAAAGCTAAAGTGTAAGCACAAAATAAATCACAGCCTTGGTATCTTATTTTCAAGAACGTTTGGATTTACAATGGTCTATAGCACAGGCACACGTATGCACCATCGTCATTTACTTTATACGACCAACCGACTGGTAAGAATGATGATCAAGAAGGTTGTTGGCATCAAGAGACTGGATAACAGAGTCAGGAGATACACTGAAGGCAAAATAATGTCTGCCAAATCCTATAGTGTGCCACTTCTGAACAACTAGTTTAATAGCTGAATTCACAGTGATGATGGTCTTAATCATTGCAAACTGCGGTTCGCCGTCAGATGTGTAGGACACAAAAAGCATCATGCCGGGACAGTATGTAGTACCCTTGAGTGTGACCCAGGTTGGCACAAAAACCTCAGCCATGAGTGGAATGCCCTCAATGCCATGCTGGATACTTTTGCATCCCTCTAAGGCTCCAACAATGGAGGTATAGCCAGGACCTTCTACATTGTGGGTAAAAAGTGTGCAAGAAGTTATAACAGAGCAGCATCTGGTGCCTAAATGCCATGGTCTTGCAGATGTTGTGAAAATTGCAAGTCACGTGACTGACACGTTTGAAGAATCCGTGCTTGGCCTCAAACCTCATTGCCCAAAAATGGACAATGGGCCCCAAAGCTCTGATGGCTCCCGGGTAGTGGACCATGAAGTGGTGCTTGGGATTCAAATGCTGCTCTGGATAAAGCTTCAAGAAGAGAGTGTGATGCTCCTCGATGAGGTGGGCTAAGTACATTGTAGAAGCTGATGTAAGGGATGGTGAGAAGATCATCTCCATACAGGACAGCAACAGCAGCAACAACTCCCAATGGACATTGCCCTCTGGGATCAAGTCACCCAGCATCGGAGGGAGATACCGCAGCAGACACCACATCTGGAAAGCCGTCTGCCTCATGAATCCATCCGGGTTCTTCAGTTCTTGCTTTGAAATGGTTGACGGTTTGTTCTTTGAATCGGAGAACCCATAATGAAAGCTTGTGAGACGGTTGTTCACTTGATCCAGAGTGATGTGTTTTTCCGTGATGAGGGAACCGAGGACTAGCTTTGTCTCATATCCCCCCACCCCTTCCAGAATGTTGTGCATTATGTCTGGTGCTACATTTTCCACTACATTATAACAATGCAGCTGATTCAGCACACTGTCCCTTTTCAAGCCCGTTTCAAAAGGATTTTGGAGTTCCAGGTCAGTCTTGAAGTTGTCTGTGGTTCGCAGTAGTGATACATCCTGATTTGTCTGTCTTTGCAAGGCAGGTTTATGTACAGTTGAAGTCGAAAGTTTACATACACCTTAGCCAAATCGATTTAAACTCAGTTTTTCACAATTCCTGACATTTAATCCAAGTAAACATCCTGTCTTAGGTCAGTTAGGATCACAACTTTATTTTAAGAATGTGACGTCAGAATAATAGTAGAGAGAATTATTTATTTCAGCTTTTATTTCTTTCATCACATTTCCAGTGGGTCAGAAGTTTATATACACTCTGTTTGTAAGCCTCCTTGGTCGCACACGCTTTTTCAGTTCTGCCCACAAATTTTGACACGGAGGAGGGGGGGGGGGGGGGGGGGGGGGGAGTGCCCTGCTGTAGAAGAGCGAAGTGGTCGAGCAGGCACATAGTTCTGGATTAAGTCCTGCAGGTAGGCGGGGACTGTCCTATTGGCTGCAGTGTAGGCCAGGGTCAGAACTTTGAACCTGATCCTGGCTGCAACTGGCAGCCAGTGGAGTGACCTTAGCAGGGCGGTTACATGGGAAAATTTCGGGAGGTTGAACACAAGTCGGGCAGCTGCATTCTGGATCAGTTGAAGAGGCAGAATGGCGCAGGCCGGTAGGCTTGCGAGCAGGGAGATGCAGTAGTCCAGGCGAGAGGTGACCATGGTCTGGACAAGAAGCTGGGTGGAGTAGGTGGTCAGGTACGGTCGAATCCTCCTGATGTTGTACAGGAGGAACCTGCAGGACCATGCCGTCGCCCTGATGTGCTCTTTGAAGTCCAGCCGGTCGTCCAGGACCACCCCCAGGTTCCTTGCAGAGCGGGAGGCAGCCACCACGGTCCCGTCAACGATGATGGAGAGGTCATGTAGTGGGGAGGTCTTGTATGGCATGAAGAGGAGCTCGGTCTTGTCAATGTTGAGCTCCAGGTGATGGGTAGCCATCCACTCAGAGATGTCAGTCAGACAAGCAGATATCTTCTCCTTAACTTGTGGGGTAGAGGGAGGGAAAGAGAGGAAGAGTTGATTATCATCAGCATAGCTATGGTATGAGAAGCCATGTGAATTAATTACTGAACCAAGAGACTTAGTATACATAGAGAACAGCAGAGGACCCAGTACAGATCCCTGTGGGACTCCTGTAGACAGGATGTGGGGTGCAGAGACGGAACCCTTACAGGAGACTTGATAGGATCTATCAGTAAGATACGATACAAACCAAGAGAGGGCAGTCCCAGAAATGCCCATCTCAGCGAGTGTGCAGATCAGGAGTTTGTGGTTGACCGTGTCGAACGCGGCAGACAGGTCAAGGAGAATCAGAACAGAGGAGAGGGAGGAGTCTCTGGCAGTGGCGAGTGCCTCTGTCACAGCCAGGAGAGCAGTTTCAGTGGAATGGCTGGTTCTGAAGCCGGACTGATGCGAGTCAAGCAGGTTGTTCTGGTGGAGAAAAACAGACAGTTGGTTAAGGACAGCACGTTCAAGAGTTTTGGACAGGAAGGGCAAGAGAGATACAGGACGGTAGTTCCTGACATCAGAGGGATCCAAGCTAGGTTTTTTAAGGAGTGGGGTTACACAGGCAGTTTTAAAGACAGCAGGAACATAGCCACAGATTAGGGAGGTGTTAATAATGGAGGACAGATATGGAAGGAGCTCAGCGGATATAGACTGGAGGACTGCTGAACGTATGGGGTCCAGTGGACAGGTGGTTGCGCGATGGTGCATCACCAGCTGGAGCAATCAATCAATCAATCAATATTTATTTATATAGCGCATTTCACAACAAGTTGTCACAATGCACTTCACAGCAAAACCCAGCCTAAACCCCCCACAAGAGCAAGCCGAAGGCAACAGTGGCAAGGAAAAACTCCCTGGTGTAACTAGGAAGAAACCTTGGAAGGAACCAGACTCAATGGGGGAACCCATCCTCCTCTGGTCGGCTCAGGGTCTAGGGCTTAAAGACCAACATGGTCAAAACAGCCAATGTCCATGATAATATAATTTGCAGCAGCTAGATGACAGTCCAGATGTGGCGGCAGTGATGGTGGGGAACCGGGCGCCGATGGCGGCGGGAGCAGCTGGCAGCGGTGGTAAGGAGGGAGGGGCAAGCGGCAACGGACAGGAAGCCGGACAGCAACTCTCGAGATGCAGGGCATAAGCCCCGCCGGCAGAATGTAAAAAAAAGAGAGAGAAAACAGTTAGGGGAAGTGTAATAGAGCGGCAGGAGCACCAACTGGAGGGGTGGGGGGTGGGGAAGGGGTGGGAGGGTTGGACAAGTGCCCCCGCCAGGAGTAATCTATGGCTGCATAGCTATGAAGACAGAGTTTGAGAAACCATGCAGTCATGAGAGGGAAAACAATCCTACCCACCTATCAAGAGCCAGCCCAGGAAGATGGGGTCACAGCTGTTGACAGGTGACAGTAAGGAAAGGATGCCACCCCACATTACTCTATGGCTAAATGCTTCTCTGGTCCTGTCTCCAGACTATAGCTCATTATAAGCCTGATCATAAAGGTGCGTTTTTAATCTAGACTTAAATATTGAGACGGTGTCTGATTCCCTTATAAATTTTGGCAGGGTGTTCCACAGTAGTGGCGCTCTGTAGGAGAAAGCTCTACCACCCGTCAAGTTTTTAGATATTCTTGGGACTACTAGGTAGCCTGCGTCTTGGGAACGGAGTGATCTTTTTTGGCTATACACTGGCGCAAGTCCATTTAAAGCTTTAAAGGTCAGAAGCAAAACCTTAAAGTCTATCCTAAACTTAATTGGTGGCCAATGAAGCGATGCTAGTACTGGGGTAATATGCTCATATTTCTTAGTTCTAGTTAAAATGCGAGCGGCTTCATTCTGCACAAGCTGGAGATTATTTAGCAAGGACTTAGGGCAGCCAGATAGCAGGGCATTACAGTAATCTAGCCTAGACGTAACAAAAGCATGGATCAATTTCTCTGCGTCCCCTATTGATAGGAAGTGCCTTATTTTAGCTATGTTCCTTAACTGAAAGAAAGCTACTCTAGATATGTTTTTTATGTGCACGCTAAAGGTTAGATCTGGGTCTATAGTAACACCTAGGTCTTTCACAGCTGAGTTTGGAACAACTAAACAACTATCGAAATTTAAAGTAGATGTACCCAGTTTCTCCCTTTGTTTTTTTGGACCTAAAACCAGCATTTCGGTCTTTTCTGAGTTTAGGAGCAGGAAATTGGAAAGCATCCAAGCTTTAATATCTGCAATACAAGCCTCTAACCGAGAAAGTGGTAGTGCCTCGCCGGGTTTCATGGAAATTTATATCTGCGTATCATCTGCATAGCAGTGAAAATCTACCCCATGTGCCCGAATAATATCACCAAGGGGTAGCATATATGTGACGCGGTATGTCAAAACCAGGCGGAATTGGGCAAGAGGTCAATTTTGAGTTATTGGTATATTAGTAAAATATAGACCTTGCACTTTACAACTCCGCTTTCTTTTTTCAAATCGGATATTCCAAAGCGAAGTTATTAAGATTTTAATCGGACCGTTTGAATAATAAATATGTTAAAATACAAATCAGTGTCAAAGGAGTGTACTGCAGCAAATAATGTTGCAGCCATGTTCACAATATCATTACAATAAAGTACATTATAAATGAACCAAATCTGTACCAAAGCAGTTTTGTTTACACTTGCACTGACGCATTCTAAGATCGTAATCTCACTCATTGTAAACTTCACGTGCTACGTTCATTGCATCGTCAACTTTTGTCCGAATCTACACTGTCTTTACTGATGAAATAGTCCGTAATGAAATCTTGCAGGCCAGGTTCATTTCCTAGTCCGAATTCGCTGGCTTCATTCAGTAACTTCGAAACTTGCTTTTAAATTTGGTGTCATTTCCAAGCAAAATCTCGAACAAGGCATCATTTTGTGAAATTATATGCCTCTTTAAAAGTGTTTAAAAAAATACTTTGTCGATGAAATTTCAGTTAGAAACTTTTACAGAACATTTTTAATATTTGTAGCATTATAAATGTCCAAAAATCTCTAAACTGCTAAAATTCACCCCCAAGGCATTTTGCAGCTGTTCCTCCATTCGTAGCTCTGCCAAATTCCGCCTGGTTTTGACATACCGCGTCACATATAATGAAAAGAGTACTGGACCTAGCACTGATCCTTGTGGAATACCATATTTCATTACTGAGTAACTGGATGATACTTCATTTAATTTAACAAACTGCTTCCTATTGTATAAGTATGATCTGAACCATGCAAGAGCTTGACCATTTAGTCCAACACAGCCCTGGAGTCTGTTCAGTAGAATCTTGTGATCTATTGTATCAAAAGCTGCACTTAGGTCAAGAAGTACAAGAACAGACACAGAGTTTTGGTCGGCTGATAATAGTAAATTGTTAATAACTTTAACAAGTGCCGTTTCAGTGCTATGGTAGGGTCTAAATCCTGACTGGAACATTTCATGGATATGGTTTGAGCTAAGGTATGCACCAAGTTGCTTAGCAACAGCTTTCTCTAATATTTTTGATAGAAATGGAAGATTTGAAATGGGTCTATAGTTTTCCAATTTGTCAGATTCGAGGTTTGGTTTCTTTAGTAATGGCTTAATAACCGCCATTTTTCGTGGCTCTGGTACATATCCTGCTACTAAGGATTAATGATTTTTAACATATGCTGGCCTAGTATGGGGAAAAGGTATTTAACTAATTTTGTAGGGATTGGGTCGAGTAGGCAGGTAGTCGGTTTTGAGGACATAACCAGTTTAGACAGCTCCTCCATGTCAATTGGCTTAAAACAGTTTAGTGCCACTGTTGATACATCTTCCTGTGTTGACCAGGATCTGGGCTGTTCATTGATTATGGGAGGAGTGATGCCTAGAGGAGGAGGCAATTTGGAGATCTGGTCTCTAATAGCTTCAATCTTTTGATTGAAAAAATTAATGAAATCATTACTGCTGTAGACGCTGGGGTAGGATGAAAATTCTGATGATGGTTTTTTAGTGAAATTGTCCACAGTGCTAAACAAGAATTTTGGGTTGCATTTGTTTTGTTCAATTAATTTAGAGAAAAAGGCAGATCTAGCTGATACAAGAGCTTGCTTGTACTGGAGGAGGCTATCTTTCCATGCAAGACGAAATACTTCTAGTTTAGCTGACCGCCATTTTCGCTCCAGTTTTCTTGTGGACTGCTTCAGGGCACGGGTAGTGTCCAGTGGCGGCCGGCCTATAGAGGGCGCTAGGGCGCCGCCCCCACTCCCCCACATACAAAAAAATAATAATAATAAAATAAATAAATAAATAATAAATAAAAAAGTAAAATAAAAAGAATACAAATGTAGCTCAAACATGTTACAACATATAAATATGTTGGTCTTGTGTTGTCTAAAGTTGCCCTGCAATCGGCACATTAACCCCTGAAAATGTATTGTATAATACAGGAACCCCTGAATATGTATTGTATAATACGCAGGGCGCCGGTAACGTTAACTGAATCAGAACACTCATACTTTTTCAGGCGAGCCCGCTGATTCTGTTGTCTGATTCGCTGCCAAGAAAGAAGCCCCCGGGACGCAGGCCTGTGCGCCCCGGACCCTCCTACCGTTTTCTGATTAGTTCTCATGGTTTAGGATAGTATTTAATTGGACGCAGCAGCACGTGTATCACTCCGCGAGCACTAGGGCACGGAATTCGAGTGGAATAATGGCGTCTTCGAGTAGAACACAAAACGAAGAAAATTCGGTTGTTTCTTTGCAAAAAGAGCCTTTTTCAAGGCGTTCATTTGAAGAAAAGAAAAGAGTGAAGGAGCTTGGACCACAGCGACTTTATTTGGACATTCACCAGCAAGCAAGTGATCGCGGTCGGGTTTATACACGGAGCTTCTCTCGCTCGTGTTACGACAAACGGAGTTGGCTCGCTGGATGTGTTGTGGGTAATGCATTATATTGCTTTCCCTGTTTGCTATTTCAAACTGCTGGCACCGAACCGTTATGGACAACAACGGGGGTACGGGACCTAAAACATCTTGATGAAAAGTGCAAACGACACGAAAGTAGCCGCAGCCATCTTGACAACAGTATGAAGCTGAGCTTTTTTGGTAGGCTTAGCATTGCTGAACAACTAGATGAAGGCTACAGAATTGGCATTAGAAAGCATAACGAAGAGGTGACAAAAAATCGACACATCCTGTCCAGAATAATAGACTGTGTGAAATTTTGTGGCGCCTTTGAGTTGGCTTTGCGTGGCCATGATGAGACCGAGGCCTCCGCCAATCCCGGGATATTCCGTGGGTTGGTCAACTTTGTTGCCTCCCTTGATGGAGTGTTGAGAGAGCATCTGGAGAATGCCACTGTTTTCAAGGGAACTTCAAAAACTGTGCAGAACGAGCTACTGGACTGTATGTATGATGTTTTGAGGGAACACATCATCAAAGAAGTCCAGAGCAGTGATTTTTTATCAATCCAGGCAGATGAGACAATGGACATTGCCACAAAGAACCAACTTGTGCTTGTGCTGCGTTACATTGATGACAAAAACAACGTGCAGGAAAGATTTTTTGAGTTCATCGCTCTGCGGTCAGCCTCATCTGAGTCCATTGCTACAGCTCTAAAAGACCGTCTTGCTGTCATCATTCCTTTGGACCAGCACAAGCTCATCTGCCAGGCATATGATGGAGCCAGCGTGATGAGAGGTGCCACGGCAGGAGTTCAGAAGAAAATGCAGGATGTGTACCCAAATGCCCACTACATCCACTGCTATGCACATCAGCTCAACTTGATCATGCAACAGGCCACCTCTCACATATCCAACGTGAGAATCTTTTTCTCTAACCTGAGTGGATTTGCCAGCTTTTTTTCCAAATCACCCAAGCGGACGGCAGTTCTTGATAAAGTAGTGGCCCATAGACTGCCAACATCCAGCAACGTCAGATGGAACTTTCACAGCCGAGCCGTCAACACCGTGTTTGAGCACAGAGAGGACCTCATTCAGTGCTTTGAAAGCATACGAGACTCAGGTGACTTTGACCCCAATGCTGTCAGAGAGGCAGAAGGCTTCGCTATGCTACTGGAGAATCAGCAATTCCAGTTCTTTCTGCAACTTTTTCACAACATCATGCCACATGTTGACCTACTCTACGCCAAGCTCCAGAAGAAGAACATTGATTCAGTACATATCAATCAGTGCACCCAGCAGTTCCAGCAGAACATACAAAAGATCAGGTAAGCTATATTCCTGTTAACACAGAATCGCCATTGCATCATTTTGACACAAATCAATAAATGTAATATATTGCTAGCGTAGGAGGTGAGGTAGAAACTCTGCTCCGCTCCATGGATAATGTGCACGGACCTCGCTTGCTCCCTCACATAATAAATGTGGAGTAAAATGTGGAATAAATGCAATCCACTTTTGCAGTGCAACACTGTTTGTTTTTTTAAAACAATTTTTACATAATTTGTCAAGCATTATTTAGAAAAAAGGGGTGCTTTTCAGATATGTCCTGCTCAATATTGCCAAAATGCATTAAAATTTAAATTAAATCCACTGGAGGTGGATAAAATATGTAATATTTACCATTCTTTTGTGGCTACACCATTTGACATTTTCAGGAGCATTCAGTCTTACTTTTGATTTAAAAAAATGGTGCAAATGTCATTTCAAATAACATAAAACCAACAAAAACACAATGTACATTTTAACAAATCTGACGCATGCTTTTAAAACTATTTAAGATATTTCTGAATTGCTCATCTTGCCAACCCTTATTTGTCATTGACCCATAAATGTTCTTTGTCCTTTGCAGAGATTCCCTCCATTCTATGGTTGAGCAAAGCATTGGGTCTGAGGAGAGCAGTGGCTCTCGGACCACAAAGAGGCGTCGGGCACTCAGTCCACAGGATCATGTACAGATTGCAGCAGAGGTGAGTTTATGTTGTAGAAATCAGTCACAGTCCATGTTACACTGGAGTGATTATTTTTAATCTTCAGCATTCACATATTCACATTTTGTCCAGCAGGTGGCACAAAAAGGCTATAACCTTTGACCTTGGAGTTATCTGATATATTACTCTAGTGACTCTATTTTGATTCTTTCTCTCTCTAGGTCTGTGATACCATACTGGGACACGCCAAGGAACGCTTCTCCTTCACAGACCACCTTGTGAGTGCCACCTTGCTACAGGGGGACAGGTATGCCCAGTACAGCACAGCATTTCCTGAAGATGCACTGAGAAGCACCTTGAAGGCCTACCCAATGCTCAATGGAAGCAAGCTGAAGACGGAGCTTAGTCTCATCTACAGCAAAGATGAGTTCAAAGCCTGCTGTGGTGCAGTGGACCTGTTCCAGTTGTTCATGGAGAATAATGTTGCAGAAGTCTTTTCAGAGACTGTCACTCTCCTAAAGATCCTCATCACCACACCCATGACCACAGCAGAAGCTGAGAGGTGCTTCTCAACCTTGAAAAGGATTAAAACTTTTCTCAGAAACACCATGACCCAGGACAGGCTGAATGCATTGGCCATGCTGTCAATGGAAAAGAGACTGGTGACTGAAATGACTGACTTTAACCAGAAAGTCATTGAGAAATTTGCAGGACTGAAAGAAAGAAGGGCAAAATTTATGTTCAAGTAGTGGTTTTAGGCTACATTAGTGTGTTGTAATGGGCCAATGTTAATGTGAAATGTGAATTAAACTGTCTTATGCAACTGAGACACAAGATTGCTTATTTTTTTCCTGTTTAAAGTCAAAAGTCAGATGTATTTCCCTTTTTTATTTATAAACAAATGCCCAAAATTTTTCTGACACTAAGACCATGCTAGCGCCCCAACCTATATTTTGATCACCAGCCGCCACTGGTAGTGTCACTGTACCAGGGAGTACGGTTTTTCCGACAAAACTTTCTTTTTAGAGGGGCAACCATATCAAGGGTGCTTCTGAGAGTAAAACTTAACTGGTTAGTCAGTTCGTCCAGCGATACTTCAGTGGTATTTACTTTGTTTGAAAGGAATGATTCCGGAAGCATATCTATAAACTTTGGAATGACGTCAGAGTTTAACGACCGGCTGTAATAGTGTCTTGGCTCTGATATAGAAGTGGTCGTTGCCTCGATTGCAAAAGTAATAAGGAAATGATCAGATAATACAGGGTTATGGGGTGCAATAGTAAGATTCATAACATTGATACCATAGGATAACACTAAGAACTAGGGTATGGCTATGGTAATGAGTGGGTCCACAGACATTTTGTTTGAACCCAACAGTCAATAATAGAGGCAAAGGCTGTTCCTAGGGGATCACCCGGTTTATCCACATGTACTGTATGTTAAAATCACCAACAATCACAACCTTGTCTGCCGAAATAGCAAGGCAAGATAAAAACTCAGCGAATTCTATTAGAAAATCCGAATAGGGCCCAGGTGGTCTGTAAACAGACACTGTACTGCTGTACACAATTCATAGAAAGAACTTCAAAAGATGAGAACATATCTCCACACTTAGGGGTTAAGCATAAGGTGGACTGATAGATCGCTGCAACACCTTCCTGACTGGCGCGATACCTGAGTACTTAAAAAACCTACAGGAGACGCTTCATTAAGTGCGACATATTCACCAGGTCTTAGCCAAGTTTCAGTCAGACACAGTACTTTGAGATTATGATCTGTGATCAATTCGTTTACAAGACGTGCTTTAGGAGCAAGAGATCTAACATTTAGTAGTCCAATTTTTAGGAGTGATTCACAACAGCTGCTAGCAGCAACATGTTTTAATTTGAGAGTAATAAGATTATCCGCGTTGATACCACGGTTTGCTTTACGTTTGGCATATATGCGTGGGGCAGACACAGTCTCAATATAATAAATACTAATTTCTAGCTCAGATATGGGATGAGGATGAGTAGTATTGCCAATTTCTAGCTCTGAAACGCACCTTGCAGACAACGGCGTTGGGCCATGTGTCTCGGGGCATTGGGAAACGCGTTGAGAAACGCACAGGCTCCGATGTAGGATCAGAGGCCTGATAAGGTGCGTCGGGTAAGTGAGGACTAGGTAAAAAGTGTATTATCTGAATCCAGCGGTTCCAACAGTCAATGCCTTTGTTAAAATGTTCAGCACTCTGAATACTGAACACAAGCGATATTGCGTGCTAGAACCCCTCACTTAACCTACATTCAAAATAAGTTTTACGTTATTTAATTTAATAATTATTATTAAAAATGACAATCATCAATTAAATCGCCAAATTCTTTGATAGGTAAGTCGAACAGTAACCTGGTGGATCAACCAACAAGCCAAAACAAGGTCTAAATCAGGTCTTGAGATTAAAGAAATTTTATTAAGCGAAAACAGTCAATTGGAATAATGAATTGAAATCATACATTCACTAAGGAATGTAGGCTGACTACTTATAATTCACAAAAGTGAAGGCATTAAACCAGACATTAATTAGGAAATACCAGTAAAGAGAGAGATAAGCCAAAAATTGCCAAATTATTTACCCTCCAGCTGAACAGGAACAAATGGAAACGCACGAGGAACCAAAAATAATGACTTCTTCACCAACAAACTCCAAACTGACTAACTTCTTTTTCTGCGGTACACTCATAAAATACCTCCACAGGAAGACCATCCCTGTCCTGATTGGGTTAAGGTATGGGGGAGGGGGGGGAGAGGGGTCATTTATGACAAAGACTGGCTTATCTTTGATGTTGGGGGGTGAGAGTGAGAGAGTGACAGAGATAGAGAGAAGGGGGGAAATATTAGATATCCTACATCCCTCTCTTGTAAGAATAGGTGCATGCACCTGCTAAAAACCTATTCTTACATCACCAAATAGGAATCACATTACACATTTGGACATTGAAGATGCAGTTACCTGCTAACAACAAAAACAACTGTCCAAATGGTTCACCAGCCATTTTTAAAACATTTAGTCCATGCCCAGTTTAATAGTCCCTTTGTGATCTAGAGTCATATCTCTATTAGACACTCTTTTGTGTCGCTGCTGTTATGACACCCTGGTTCAGTCTCTTCCTTCTCCAGTGTCCGGGTATCTAGACTGGCATGGGACCAGAAGTTCCCTGGACTTGGGTAACATGCAGTGCTTTTTCCATTAGTGTTGCAATTGCGTGAGTGAAATGCAACCTACTCCACAGTGTCTCTACCAGTTCTGCACGGCGTGCGGGGGCTCTGTCTCCTGTGACAGGAAGCTGGACGATCCACAGGTGGCAAAGTGCAGTCAGGACCTCTCTTCTGACGGGCGGGGAAGCGCCTCTTTCCCTGTCGGAATCCATTTGGGCTCCTTTAGCCTGGATCCAATTGGGTGGACTGCTGAAGGCAGTTGCTTAGGCTAGCTTCCGGCGGCAGGGTGTGGGACCGGTTGCACTTGTTTGCACTTGTGTCTGTGGGTGTCCTTTAGGGAATGGCAGGAGAAGACTGTGGGAGTTGAGGGCTAAGGCATTATCACTCACCGCAACATGTGAAGAGCGGAACAATTAATGATAGCACTGCATGTTATGACCGCTGTCAGTCCATGCAGGGGAACCTTACGGACAGGGTTTACCGTCCACGGGATTGCCAGTCTAAATAATCACATGAATAGGGCAGACTTGTCCATAAGTGTCCATGAACAGTATTTGGCGGGGCACCTACACTCTATAAAAGGGACTTAAACACAACATGGGCATGGTATTAGGTTAAAAGGTGGTGGTAGGGATGGGGGGGGGGGGCAGAGAGAGACAGAGAGAGGGAGAGAGAAAGAGCACAAGACATTAGGCAACATCCCGTCATTCCCTCTCTTGGAACGATAGGTGCATGCAGCTGCTAAGAGCCTATCGTTCCATCATCAGAACAACCACACATTTGGACATTATATATATCATTGTACAATGATAGCTGCATGAAAACAACTGTCCTAATGGTTCATTAACCATCTTTAAAACAATTAGTCCATGTCCAGTTTACTAGTCCCATTGTGCAGACATTTTTTTTTTTTTTTGTCACTGCTGTCATGGCACCTTGGTTCAGTCAATTCCTTCTTCAGTGTCAGGGTATCTGGACTGGCAAGGGAAGAGGCTCCCTGGACTTCCTTGGGTAACATGCAGTGCTTATTCCCCTTAATGTTGTAACTGTGTGAGTGAAAGGCAGCCTAATTCCACAATGTCTCTACCAATTCTGCACAGCGTTCAGGGGGCTCTGTCTCCTTTGACAGGCAGCTGGACAATCCACAGGCGGAAAAGTGCGGTCAAGACCTCTCTACTGACGGGCGGGGAAGCACCTCTTTCCCTGTCGGAATCCGTTTTGGCTCCTTGAGCTCGGGTCCAGTTGGGTGGACTGCTGACGGCAGTCGCTTAGGCTAGCTTCCCGCGGCAGGGTATGAGTCCGGTTGCACTTGTGCCTCTGGGGGTCCTTCGGGGAGTGGCAGGAGAAGACTGCGGGACTTGAGGGTTTAGGCCTTATCACTCACAGCAACATGTGAAGAGGGGAACACTGCATGTTATAAGCACTTAGTCCATTCAGGGGAACCTTACGGACAGGATGTACCATCCACAAGATTGCCAGTCCAAATAATCACCTGAATAGGGCAGACTTGTCCACAAGTGTCCAGGAACAGCATTGGAGGGGGCACCTACACTTTAGAAAATGGACTTAAAAACATGGGCATTGTCTTATGTTAAAAGGTGGTGGTAGGGATGCAGGGGGGGGGGGGGGGGGGGCAGGGGCAGGCAGAGTGCCAGTTTTTTAGAACCCCAGTGTGGTTACTGGCAGTCCTTTGGCTGCGGAGGGCCACAGCGTTCAGCAAACCGGGATGACAGGAGGCATCCTGTCATCTTGCTTCTTCCGCACGTGGATGCCCCTTAACCACGCCCGTCTCATCTCTGTTCAGGGGTCTATGCCAGTTTTGGCTTTGGTTCCCTCTCTGGGCAGCTGGGCTGATCGTCGCTCGTAGGCATCCAGTCCATCACTGCTCTCCGAACACTTCTGATGTCGGAAAGGGGCTCTTGCACTCTCCCTGGATGACGTGTGTGTGCGAAGTTTGCAGGTGTGGCTCGGGGGTGGAGAGACAAGGGTGGGGGAAACTGTTGTGCTAAATTGTCTGCTTTCATCTTGCTTTGGAGTGCAAGACAACACTCTGGCGATGACTTTGAGGGCCAGAGGAGTCGTGAAACGGCCGGGGGTTGGCTTCCTGCTCCGTTTCTCCCGGGGTCTCTTTACAGCTCTGGTAGGGGAGCGAGACTTTCGCAGAAGTCCCCCTGCAGAAGTCCTCCATCACAGGAACTGTGGAAGTGGGAGAGTCCACAGAGCACACCCCTTCTGTCTGTGCAGCAGACAGAGGTTCCCCGGATTCAGCAGGAGGGGAAGCAGCAGGAGGGGAAGAAAAGTCCACAAGGGGTGGGGTGGGGTCCTCGGCCTGGGTGGACTGGTCTGTGGGGGCTGACTCCACCTGTTGGGGTGCGTAGACCTCTCCACCTGGCAGGGCTGATGGGCCTATAGAAGCCGGTTCCGCGTCCTGCGGTTCAACGGTCTCCTCACCAGGCTGGGCTGCTGCGTCTGCAGTAGCAGGTTCTGCCCCCAGGGGTTCGACGGTCTCCTCACCAGGCTGGGCTCCTGTGTCTGCAGTAGCAGGTTCTGCCCCCAGGGGTTCGACGGTCTCCTCACCAGGCTGGGCTGCTGTGTCTGCAGTAGCAGGTTCTGCCTCCAGGGATTCGATGGTCTCCTCACCAGGCTGGGCTGCTGTGTCTGCAGTAGCAGGTTCTGCCTCCAGGGGTTCAACGGTCTCCTCACCTGGCTGGGCTGCTGTGTCTGCAGTAGCAGGTTCTGCCTCCAGGGGTTTGACGGTCTCCTCACCAGACTGGACTGCTGTGTCTGCAGTAGCAGGTTCTGCCTCCAGGGGTTCGACGGTCTCCTCACCTGGCTCAGCTGAGAGGACTGCAGCAGCAGATTCCACGTCCTGTGGGGTCACAACCTCTGTGGTGGCTGGTGTGATACAAGACACAGAGCTGTTTCCCCTAAATTCCTTCAGGGAAGGGGGGGCTCACCAGGGGGGCGGCTACATTGTCTGTGGAGGTGACAAAATCCACAGAATTGTCCAAGCCTGAAGGGGGTGGGGATGAGTCAATGGAGAGTGCTGTATTGTCCTCGGTGGGGGGTGGTGCCTGGGTTATGGCTGGAATGGCACCATGCACTGCTCCTTCCAGCACAGGCTGGACTGCCACAGAAGAAACTGGTTTGGCAGTAACTCCTGACTTAGAGTGGTGCTTTTCCCAAGCCAGTTTCCACATTTGGTTTACCTCCTCCCATGCCTGCTTTGACCGCCGGAGGTAGAGAAAATGTTGTCTTTTCTCTAGGTACGACCTTATCCCTTGGACAATCCTGCGCTTGGTTTCATCACTATCTGGACAAATCAGATAGTCCAAATACTCAGTCCACAGGTTGTAAAGCGCCTCCTCCTTAAGCTGATCCATTGCCTTGAGCTGTTCTGCTAATTTTGGGCACTGGGCTATCAAATATTGCCGTTCTGATAACATGAGATACCACTGCTGATCCAGCCTTGACTGGCCAGGGAATGCTGGTAGGTTAGCAGTGGAGGGTAAATGAGGCATCTCTCTCTTTGTCTGGTATGCCATAATAATATTTAAAAAAAAATTTAAAAAATAAAATCAATAAATCTAAGACCAGTCGATTAGAAATAGATTTGAACTTGTCTCAGAGTTTACCGCAGTTTACTCAATAGTAAAATTTTGTATGCTATAGGACAACCTATCTCGGTGGGACCTCCAATTATGTCGGGTAAGTGAGGACTAGGTAAAATGTGTATTATCTGAATCCAGCAGTTCCAACAGTCAATAGCCTTGTTAAAATGTTCGGCACTCTGAATACTGAACACAAGCGATATTGCGTGGATCAACCAACAAGCCAAAACAAAGTCTAAATCAGGTCTTGAGATTAAGTAATTTTATTAAGCGAAAACAGTCAATTGGAATAATGAATTGAAATCATACATTCACTAAGGAATGTAGGCTGACTACTTATAATTCACAAAAGTGAAGGCATTAAACCAGACATTAATTAGGAAATACCAGTAAAGAGAGAGATAAGCCAAAAATTGCCAAATTATTTACCCTCCAGCTAACCAGGAACAAAAGGAAACGCACGAGGAACCAAAAAGAATGACTTCTTCACCAACAACCTCCAAACTGACTAACTTCTTTTTCTGCGGTACACTCATAAAATACCTCCACAGGAAGACCATCCCTGTCTGATTGGGTTAAGGTATGGGGGAGGGGGGGGAGAGGAGGGGGGAGAGGGGTCATTTATGACAAAGACTGGCTTATCTTTGATGTTGGGGGGTGAGAGTGAGAGAGTGACAGAGATAGAGAGAAGGGGGGAAATATTAGATATTCTACAGGTGTCAGGATCTGGCCTTACTAAGACTAGCATCTAAGTTATTTGCTAGGACAAGAGCACCTCTCCAGCTCGGGTGGAGTCCGTCTCTCTTCAGTAGGCCAGGCATTCTCCAGAAATCAGGCCAATTATTGACGAACCCTATGCCACTAGATGAGCACCACTCAGACAGCCAGCGATTTAGCGACGTGAATCTACTGTAGACCTCGTCACTCCTACGGACTGGGAGCGGACCAGAGCATATTACTTCCCGACACATCTTTTTAGCCATCGCACACACCGAAACAAAGTTATTTTTGGTGACCTCCGATTGCCTCAATCGGACGTCATTTGTGCCGACGTGAATAACAATTTTAGAGTATTTACGTTTACTTTTAGCCAGCACTCTCAGACTAGCCTCAACATCGGTAGCTCTGGCACCAGGCATACACTGCACTATGGTCGCTGGTGTCGCTAATCTCACGTTTCTCAGAATACTATCCCCTATGATCAGGGCTTTCTCAGTAGGTGTGTTACTGAGTGGGGAATATCGGTTTGAAACGCGAGTAGGGTGATGCTCGGCGGCTCTAAGCCGACAGCTATGTTTCTTTTGCACCGTGATAAAATCGTCCCGCAGTGAGGACTCTGACGGGGGAGAAATACTAGCATCTAAACTGGCATCCGGCTCAGGTAAGAGGGAATCTATCAAACTCTCACTCTCCTGGATCTGATATAACGTCCGGATGCGGGCCTCTAGCTCAGCTATTTTCCGTGCCAATTCTGAGTTAAGCTGACACTTTGCACATATACCATTACTGGTAAAATTAGCAACAGAACTAAGGCTAAACATGAAACACACCCCGCAGGAAACACTTGCAGTGGAAGCCATAATGTGCACTTACCGTATTTATCCTTGGTTGTTGTTAGATGTTCTGGGTCTGAATGTCATCAACTTAGAGCGGTAGTCACAAAAGTGGGAAAACGTAGAAATCGTTTTTTTTTTTTTTAAAGTTCGTTCAGTTGAGCAAGCGAAGCAAACACGCCTTCAGTTCAAATTCAAACAGCACACCTGCGTCCTCCAGAATCTTGAAGTACGATAGTGTAGCGATGGGTTCAGTATGGGGGATGTAGGGTGTCACCGGATGCGTGAAGGAGTTCCAGATCGTGGCCACCTTCCCCTCAAAGTGGGTCAGGAAGTCATCTGCAGAGAGGGTGAAGGGGGTGGAGGGGGGATGAGCAGGGAGAAGGTGGAAAAGAGTTTATGTGGATTAGATACACATGCATCAATTTTAGACTGGAAAAATGAAGTTTTAGCTGATGTGGTTGCAGTTGTGAAGGCTGCCAGCAGAGTGTGGTAGGAGGCCAGGTCATCTGGGGATCTGGATTTCCTCCACTTTCTCTCAGCGGCTCGCAGCATGGTTCTGCTGGATCTGAGAGAATCCGTCAGCCACAGGGAGGGGGGGCGATGATTGAGCTGGTTTGGAGACAAGAGGACATAGTGAGTTGAGAGACTGAGAGAGGCATCAGTTAAACACAGAGGTGGCAAAATCAATGGGCATTTTAGCAAAGGTAGCAGGAGGAGGAAGTGCAGAGAGAGCAGAAGTAGTGAGAGAGGAGTGCGAGAGGGTGCGGAGGTTTCTCCTGAACATAACAGTGGGTGGGTTGTTAGCGGAGTTGAGGGAGAGTGGGCAGGAGAGAGAAAATGAAATAAAGAAATGGTCCGATACGTGGAGGGGGGTCACCGTGAGTTCAGATGTGGCGCAACTCCTGTTGAGTACAAGCTCCTGTTGGTTACCACCCTTGTGGGTGGCAGGCGATGGGGACTGAGTGAAGGCGAAGGACTGGAGGAATGAGGTGACACTGGATAGCTGGGAACTGTCTGGTTGGAGGTTGAAGTCTCCCAGTAGGATTACAGGGGTGCCATCCTCAGGGAAGGAGCTCAGGAGAGTGTCCAGTTCATCCAGGAAAGCGAGCGGACCTGGAGGGCAATGGAGAACAACAATGTTAAGTGCAGATGGGTGAGTTACAGTGTGCGGAGGGAAGTCCTTTACTCTCTCCTCATTAGGTTCAATTTGAGATGGGTTTTCGAGTTGAAGAATTCTCAAGATAAAGATGAAGGAAATAGCAGAATCTTCTATTAAATTTAATCTTTTATTAAACGTTTAAACGTTGATTCAACGTGGGAAAACCTTAAACCTACGCAGAGGATTCAGAATTCCCTGAACATTAGCTTAAATAATATCATAACTCCTCCTTTACGTTACTAATACACTAATAATATGTGGTAACACCCTTTCATAATATCTTATTTTATCCAATAACAAATTAGGCAAAAAATAAATATGTTATATGACCTGTTCTTACCCTATGCGCTTGGGGGCACTCTTGATCTATCAAATAAAATTGTTTGTGACCTTTCCTCCTGTGCCTTTTAATCAGACCATGAAATTTTCCTTAATTTCCCTTATTTTTTATTCTTCTCCCACCTGTTCGGTCAGCATGATCTATCTTATCAGCTTAGTTATGGAACACAGGAGGAAAACATTCCTGTTTTGACTGGTGTGCTAGATGCCCTTGTCCTTGCTGACAGAGAACTATCCTGCATCCTCTCGCCACCCCCCATCTCAGTAATTTCCACTAGATCTTGACTGTATTATATAATTATTTATATAAAAGCTTGCATATGTGGCTTTCTTGGGCCTACAGAACAGTTTCACAAAACAGCTTACTTCCACATATTCCCCCCTTTGAGACCATTCGGTCTCACACTCTCTTGTTGATACTTCACCTGGTGGTGGGGTTATGTTATGACATTTCAATTGTATGATAAAAATAAACATTTGTAGTTGATTAGTTTCATGCATGCATAATTTAACTAAGTTAATACTTCCTCTAATTAACAGAGGATCTATCAAAAAGTAAATATCAAAAATATCAAAAAGTTAATCAAAAGGCTACTGTATTTAGTGATTATCTGATTTGATTTGCTATAATTATACAAAGATTATATAAAAAGAATTGGATTGTACTTGTAATGTCTTCTTCCTCTTCTTAGGAGCCCATGACGCCTGAGTTATTAGCCAGGTTACTAGCACTTCACTCAGGCGTCTGCTACCTTCTTCGCCCTTTTCCTTAATCTATTTATGTGTCTGGTTTATCTATCCTAAGGGCTTTTAGTCAGTTGGGGCTTTATTATGTCCCCTTTGAGTTGTTCTTTTCTTCCGCTTTGATCCATTGAGCCTCCCTCTCTCTTGGGCGCAGCTCTAGGCTGGATCCCTTTCCGCTGAGTTCCTTCCACCCGACTCCTCTGAGTGAAGGACCCTCAGCCTCTCTGCTTCCCAGGCGTCTCCTTTTCAGAAACCCTGATCACAGAAAGCACTGCTCGCTTACTAACGCATTCGGTTTCAGCTTACAGTGGCCTGACTGTACATTGAGCCAAGCGCAGCGGCCATGGGCTCCACTTCAGGGATGCCACTCATGGTCTTACTGCGCTATGCGACTCGACCGGCCGATGACCCAGTCGATAGCGATCCCCAGCCCAGCGTCTAAACACCGAGCCCCGTAGTGGTAACCAGCCACCCGATTGGGAACCGATGGTCTGATCCCTATCCCACTTTGCTATGGGTATAGAAACTTTGACCGTTTTCACCAGCCTTGTCTGTTCACAGAGGTCGTCTCTTATGCCCCTCTGCTAGGTTTGGACTGTCATCCAAGTACCACGCAGTGCCTGCATACTTACATGCGACAACTACGCCGACTAGACGGTACCACGGCAGTATGTCAATTCATACTTCATCAGACACGGGGCCTTCAGTCTTCTCCCCTGCACTATACTATGTTTTTAACGTGCCCTCGGAACTTTGCAATTCCGCCGCCGCCTGTTGTACACTAGGTTCAGGGTGCCTAATCCCCTGCCTAGTGTACTGTAGTCAGTATATGTGATATGTGTGATCATGGGGTGTCAAATGGATAAATCTATTCTGACTATTTCTCATGGCCATGAGTGCTAATGGTAGACCTTGTACCCATCTCATCCCTCTTTGCCTACATATTTTCTGTAATTTCATTTTTAGTGTTCCATTGCATTTCTCTACTATACCCGCTGCCTGGGGATGGTACACACATGAAAATTTATGCTGCATACTTGTCATTTTACAACCGTCTGCTACCATGTCAGACCTAAAATGTGAACCATTGTCGCTGCTCAGGGTCTGACAGACCCCGAATCTGGGGAAAATTTATCTTGCCAAGGCTTTAGCTACAGTTTTAGAATCCGCATGCGCAGTGGGCAATGCTTCTACCCATCTTGAAAATATATCAATGATTAGTCGACAACATCTTTTGCCTTCCGCACGATCGATCATATCTACATAGTCCATTACCAAATGGGTAAATGGACCCACCGGTGGGTGGCATAGAGCCTGGTGTAGTCGGTATCCTTTTGTTTATGTTTACTTTGTTTACTTCCTGACAAATTTTGCATCTTGATATCATGCTAGTAACATGTTCTGTTAGTTTTGGGATAAACCAATGTTTCTGTATTTCTCTCATCATCCCCCCCCTTGCAGAGTGGCCAACACCATGGGCAGCTCTGCAAATGACCTCTATTAGTGCGCTTAGTGCGATTGCTTTCCCTGTACATTGCCGCCATATTCCTGTAGACTTATCTCACCCACATCCTCTATTTTCCCATTCCAACTTTTCTGACATAGTAGAAGCCTCTTGTGCTTCTATTAGGTCCTGCAATGCCACCTCTTTCTACATTTAGAAGCACCTGTTGATCTGCTGTAGGCCAGTACTCCAACTCCTCTGCTGCTAGTTTAGCAGCTTTATCTGCATAATCGTTTCCTGCTGACACAGGCTCTGTTCCGCCTGTATGTGCTGCGCACTTTATAATTGCAATTTTTTTTTGGTTGTTTCATAGCCTCCAACAGTTATTTTACCTCAACAATGTGTTTTATAGGGTTTCCGCCTGGAGTGAGAAACCCTCGTCTTGCCCATATTTCCCCAAATCTGTGTACTACTCTGCAAACATACGCTGAGTCACAGTAGATATTAACGGTTTGTCCTGCACCCCTTCTGCAGGCTCTTGCCAGGGCTACCAGCTCTGCCTGTTGGGCACTTGTCCCTGGGTTTAGAGCCGATTCTTCGATCGTTTGATATGTCCATGGCCCTTCTTGTCGTATTACAGCATATCCGGCTCTCCTTTTTCCTGTGCGGGGATCAATGGATGACGAACCGTCCACAAAGAACACGTGGTCCGGAGCCATCAGTGGTTCTTGGTGTAAGTCTTCTCTTGCTCTTGCTTCTGCTTCCACCACTCTTTCACATTCATGTGGTTGGCCTTCTTCTGGGGTCATCATTAATTCCACTGGGTTCACAGCTTTGCATCTGATAATGGTCAATCCTGGCTGTGTGAGTAGGATCTCATATCCTGATACTCTCCGATTAGTTAGGGACAATTTCCCTCTACTGAGTAGTGCTTCTACTGCATGTGACACATACAGGGTAACGTCATGCCCTGCCGTTATTGGTGTTGGCTTCTCTACTGCAAAGGCGGCTGCTGCCAATCCTTTCTCACATGTATGGAGTCCTCTTTCTACGGTATCTAGTCTCGTAATGTAATAGGCAATGGGTTTGTATCTTTCTTGCTCTTTTTGGGTCAGTACTGCTGTGGCAAACCCCCATTTTTCTGCAGAGAACAGGTAGAATTGTTTGTTGTAGTCTGGGAGTCCCAGAGTTGGAGCTGTTTGTAATGCTTGCTTAAGTCCAGTGAAAGTTGATTCTGTCCCTGGGAGCCATTCAATTTGGTGTCTTCCTGCTTTATTTAGGCACAAATCTCTTAGTGGCCGTGTCCATTTCCGCATAGTCACAAATCCACTGCCTGCAGTACCCCGTCATTCCTAGGAATCTCTGCATTTCTTTCACCGTTCTCGGTCTGGGCACCTTCGTAATTGCTTCAATTCGTTCTGCTGAAATACTATTGCTCCCTTCCTTAAGAGTATGACCCCAGGTATTGCACTTGTTCTTGACAAAACTGTAACTTTGACTTGGATACTTTGTGGCCTTTTAGTGTCAGTTCTTGTAACAGTTTCTTACTGTCCTCTTTGCATGCAGTCATATTTGGGCTGCATAGGAGAAGGTCGTCCACGTACTGGATGAGAGTGCTTCCCCCCTGTGGCGCAAAGTCCGCTAGGTCATTTCTGACCATTTGATTGAATAGGCTAGGGGATTCTACATATCCTTGAGGCAGTCTCTGATAAGTGTACTGTTGCCCCCTGTATGTGAATGCAAACAAATACTGTGACTCAGGGTGCACTGGAATTGAGAAAAATGCTGAACATAGGTCGATAACTGTGTAGTGGGTTGTATCACTTGGGATGTTAGTTAATATGGTTGAGGGATCGGGTACAATTGGGTAGTCTGCAATTACTTGGCTATTGAGTGGTCTGAGGTCTTGTACCATCCTCCATTTTTCTTAACCGGTAAGATTGGTGTGTTGCATGGGCTGGTTGTAGGGTATATCACCCCAGCTTTCAGAAGGTCTTGTATAGTGGTGCTAATTCCTTCTTCTGCGTCTTTGTTCAGGGGGTATTGATCGACTCGGGGTCCCACCATGCCTGGTTTCAGTTGTATCTTCACCTGTCCAGCTGAATGCATGAGGCCGATGTCGTGCCCCCCTTCTGCCCAGAGTTCTTTTGGAACATCCTGTAGGTACTCCTCTTGTTCTTCTGTGAGCATCATCATTGCTTCCACTTCCAGTGTGTGTTTCTCCATGCGTACTGGAGTCTTTAGGTCCAGTGATAAGAACCAATCTGTGGGGCAGACACCATTCAACAATCCGGGTATGTTAGTAGGGAGATACTGCTGCTGCATCATTCTTTTTACCATTGGTCCAATGTCTTTTGCTTCAAATCCTGGGTTGACACCCAACGTTACATGGGGAATTGCTGTGTCCGACATCATGTACCATTGCTCTGTTGGTACGTTCTTCTCCCCCAGAGCTGTCATAGCCCCGACCCCTTCTTTTCCGATGTAGATGCCTCTTGCATGTATCACTCCCTGTTTTCCGTCTATCTCCTTGAAGTCCTGTGCGTACTCTTCATCTTCTTCCGTTGGGTCGAAGAATAAGGTCACGTGGAGCTGATCCCTCATTTCTGTCTTGCTGATACTTTCTTTCAGTACCTGGCATGTTCTTGTCCATAGCTTCCAATATTCATTCAAATTATTTTCTTGTGGTAACTGTCCCCAGTAGGCTACTGGGCCACCCTCCTGTTCCTTGTTTAACATGTCCATCACATATTGTCCAGATGATCCAGGAAACGTGCAAATCAGCCCTTGAGGCGTACATGAAATGGTGGTATTCAATTTGCACAGCAGATCCCTTCCTAGCAAGTTTACGGGTACGTTAGGGGTATATAGGAGTCTTGCAGCAATTTGCTGCTCCCCCACTAACAGTTTTTGCTCTTCTGTAAATGGAACAGTTTGTGTTATCCCTGAAAATCCTTTTGCTTTAATATGATGTGTTGTAAGTGGCAAGTGTGCTCCATCCAGACCAATACAGGAGTAGGTTGCCCCAGTATCTATTAAAAAGTTGCATGTTTTCCCTCTTATGAGAATATCAATTTGTGGTTCATTTGTGGCACAGCTGGATGTTATAGATAGCATTTCCTTTGCTTCATACTCTCTCTCTGCTCCTAGGGGTGTAGGATTCTCAAGGCATGCCTATTGAAGGGGATTCTGATGGGGACTCATTCCCCATTGTTGTTGTGGCTGTTGTGGCTGCCATCCCTCCTGCTGCTGCCCATACATGTTTTGCTGTGGGTCATTGCTATCTGGTTCTCGGGTCCTTGATATGATGGCCACCACCCAGGGTTTGCTCCTTGGTTCATGCGGCCTCTTGATTGGAATCTTCCTCTTCCTCTTCCTCTCTGACAGTTCCTGGCCCAGTGTCCCATCTTTCCGCATTTCCAGCAGTCTTTCTGCTGCCACTGGCCCTGGTTTGTTCATGGGAACACTGGCCTTTGGAAATTTAGTCCAGCCCATTCTATGGATGGACCCTGTCCTCCTTGGACTTGTTGTGAGGGTGGGGGTGCCTGTATCTGCTGGGTTATCACTGCTGCTTGAATTCCCTGATCTTCTTTCTCCTTTTCGGCTATCTGGAGAAGTAACAGCTTCTTTTTTAGAGATTTATTCTGCCCTTCTGAGGTCTTCATATTTTCCCTGTGCAGCTTCATGTGGTGGACAAGATGGGCTCTTTGTTTATCCCAATTCTCCTGGGAAAGCACCACAACCTTGCTTAGGGCCTTTATCACTGGTTCGGGCAATGCTTTACACAACATGTGAAAGAACATTGTTGATGTTCCTTGCGATGCATCAAATGGCTGTCCCATGTTTGTGTTCCATGTCTCCTGCATTCTGTTGATAAAATCATGGATGTCCTCTCCTTCTTTTAGTTCTGCACTCGTTATCTCTGCAAGGTTTGCTTTATGTGGAAACACTCCCCTCAACGCGGCCCACACACATGGTCTGTGTCTGCTGAATGATTCCCCGTCCATCTTGTGTCCATAATTCCTTTCAGGCCTGCCAGGTCCATTATTTCAGTGACCTGGTGCCCCACACATCTTACTAGTAGCTGCTTAACATCTCCCATGCACAGGGGCAGGTGAGTCATCCTCATCTCTACCCTCGCTATCCATGGCCCTGCTCCATCTGTTATTCTTGGTAAATCCTTAACCACGTTCTCCGGGTCCATTGACGACCATGGGGTGTACTTAGTGAGTGGCTGTTGTCTCCCTGGTTGGGGTAGGACTTGCAATGGGGCCAGGAAGGTTTCTTCATCCTCTTCATCTCCTTCCCCTGGGATGTATCGATCAGGTGCTCTTCTTCTTCTGCCGCTCCTCCTGAGGATTTTGCTGGCACTGTTCTGGATATCACTACTGATATCGTAGACCTGCTTTAATTCTTGAACTCGTTGCTGCGAGTACCCTCCTTCATGCAGGAATGCTTTTTCTGCCCTTTTCACCTCCTTTAGGGTTTGTTTCAGCATTTCCTTTGTCACTTTCTTTTTCTTCCTTGTTGTACTGTCATCTGATTCTTCACTATCAGAGGAGCTTGATTCATCTTTGGGAATGGCAGTTGACCTTAGTTTCACTTTCCATTTCATGTCATATTCTCCTCTCCTTGGGTCTCTTCCAGCTCTTCTTGATCCTCCTTTCGGTTTCGTTTCTTCTTCTCACATTTCTTCTTCTCACATCTCACATTCTCACACCTTCTTCTCACTTCTCACATTCTCACACCTTCTTCTCACTTCTCACCTCCCTCTGCTTCTTCCATTGCCTGTTGATATCCGGTGGCACATCCTAGCTTGCTGCTCTCTTCAGATTCACGTGCCCCAGACGACTTGATTGTTTCTTTCTTGCAACTTGTCATTCCCTGATCCTCTGGCCCGCCATGAGGTGTGTGGAGGCGTGGGCATGGTGTGCTATTTGCGGGATTTCCCTCGTTTCCTCGGCTGTCACTCTGGGCTGTCTCTGATTCTCCTTCCTCTGGGCATGCTGCTGTAACTTTTGATCTTATTAAAACGGTTTCCAAATTACCTTCTACTTCCAGGGTCGCTTTCACCAACTCTGGCCTCATTCTCACAGTACTCTCAGGCCCCTGGCTCAAATCCTCTTGTTCCCCAGTGCTGTTCAATAGGGGATACAGGCCTGTAGCTCCATTTGCCGGTCGCCATCTTTCTGGTGGTCGCTCTGATGCCGCTGGTTGGGGGTCCGCCTTCGGCTGGTGCTCCTCCTTCCTCTCCACAGTCGCTCTCCATCTGAAAGACTCATTCTTCCATTGATTTAGGCTCTGTGAGTTTGCAACTTTCCTTTCCGGCCCTTACTCTCCTTGTTTCCACTGATTGCAGGCATTGAAGCCCAAAAGTTTAGTCCTTAGGTCATACCAAGGGACCACCTCTTGTCCAATCTTCCCATTTTCTCATGGTATGCCCATAGTCTGTTTGAAATAACTCACTCATGCAGGAGAGAACTGTCTTGGGTTTAAAGGCTCACCCTTCCGGGTTTTCAAATCCTTATTTTTCTTTAGCCCATGCAAGCTTATTCTAGTTAACTGAAAGTGAAACTAAAACTGAAACTAAAATAAAAAAACATTTTAGTTAACTGAAATAAAAATAAAAACTAAAGTTACTTTTAAAACTAAAACTGTACTGTAGTAGTGCAAAACGAACTGAAATAAAAATGAAAATTAATCATGAATTCTTTTTAGTTTTAGTTTCTGATCCTCTTCCTGATCTGTGATCTGAAATCTGGATTGCATATAGAGTAATTTAAAACATTCAAAACCAATATTTAATTTCTCTCCCTCTAAATTAGAAAGTGAAATTAAAAACTAATAAAAATAAAAACTAAATGAAAAACTTACAGCTATAATAACTTTGCCTCCATGTTTTTATTATTATTTTTTTTATAATTCAGACCACTCTGTCCTTGGTAGCCACGCCTTTATCTTTAACCCCTTATCTTTAACGTCTTTATCTTTAGCCACGCCTTTATCTTTATTAGTTCCCACTTAGTGACTGTGACTCGCGTAGCTCCTCCCCTTGAATGCCCCTGAGCTGACTTCCCCTCTACCTCTTCAGTTCTCAATTCCCTCAATGGAGTACACACCAGCCAAACAGCTCCGTCTGCCCACCAGTCTAAACATATTTCAAATGTTTCTCCTGTTTCTATGGCCTTGGGCATATCAATCCCTGAATGGCACCACAGAGATTTCACTCCATATAACTATTCTCGTGTTATTTATTCTCCCATTGTATCTTTTCCCACAATAACATACACATAATATTTCCACTTTTCTAGTGGAGTACTATCTATCTAAGTAAAACCCTGTTGTTTACATAATTTCCTTCAGCATTATATACAGCATCCAAAATACAACAAATTCCCATATAATGTTAGCACACCTTATCTTTTTTCTATTGTTCTCCTGTTACAGTATTGTTTAATCGATTATGTTCAGTTTGATTGTACAACCCGTGCATAAAGGCTAACCAGCCCAAACTTATTAAAAACCTATTAAAATACAATAATAGCACAACCCAAAGAACTATCAAACCTTGAGGTACACTTCTTGGAGGCGGTATTTGTTCTAATTTGATTAATTGAGATATATGTATATACATATAGTACTATTTACAAAAAATTATAACAAAAATTATAGTATTATTAACAATAGTAAATTATTTGGCCACACAACATAACTTTTTTTTTTCAGAACACTGCTTCACTAACTGTCCCTACCGTAATATAGCAGTGGCAGTATCTTTCGACTGCTTCACTCTATATCTGTTTGAAGGGAAAGGCGTCCCACGCGACCCACAACCCAGAATTTCTCATTATTTCAGAGATTTTGGTTAGCTAACTTGGAGCCCTATTGCTCCCCCACAGTGCTGTAATATTCACAAATTCACAATAATCACACTTTTTCAACACACTTTTTCAACACTCCTGCTTATTTCACTTCATCACAATTTTTTTCCTAATTATCCTATTTATTTACTTATTAATTTTTTTCTCCACTCACCCACTGGAGCCCCGTCACCGGTGGAAGACTACACTTGGGGCCAACGGAGTACGGGTAATTCCTCTCTGCAGACTTTTTATGAAAAAGGTGTCTGCTTACCTCTCACTATGGTTGACTGGTCTCAAACTTGAGGATAAAACACCGCACGCCGTTGGTTCCCTCCTGCGTCCTTCCCGGGATCTTGGACTCCTGGCTGGCTCGCCAAATATGCGGAGGGAAGTCCTTTACTCTCTCCTCATTAGGTTCAATTTGAGATGGGTTTTTGAGTTGAAGAATTCTCAAGATAAAGATGAAGGAAATAGCAGAATCTTCTATTAAATTTAATCTTTTATTAAACGTTTAAACGTTGATTCAATGTGGGAAAACCTTAAACCTACGCAGAGGATTCGGAATTCCCCGAACAAAAACAAACATTAGCTTATATAATATAACTCCTCCTTTACGTTACTAATACACCAATAATATGTGGTAACACCCTTTCATAATATCTTATTTTATCCAATAACAAATTAGGCAAAAAATAAATATGTTATATGACCTGTTCTTACCCTATGCGCTTGGGGGCACTCTTTATCTATCAAATAAAATTGTTTGTGACCTTTCCTCCTGTGCCTTTTAATCAGACCATGACATTTTCCTTAATTTCCCTTATTTTTTATTCTTCTCCCACCTGTTCGGTCAGCATGATCTATCTTTTCAGCTTATTTATGGAACACAGGAGGAAAACATTCCTGTTTTGACTGGTGTGCCTGTTACAGTAATGCACTGTGTCTCAGGTGTATCTGTATGATCATCAGTTTCACTTTCAAGATGTTGCTGCAGGAGGTGTCTTTTGAAAGAATAAAGGTAACTGAATGTCCTGCAACAGCCATCCTGACAGCACTGGAAGTATGTTGATGCACTGTTAATGTGGTGTACTGCTTTCAGATGCCTAAGCAGGTCTTTGTAGGTACGGACTGTTTTTTTGCTCTTAAAGCAGACATAACCCATCTTTATTTAACTTAGGTACTTACAGCTGAAAATGGTTTGTAGTACTTCTCAAATTTGAGCCTGATGCCTATCTTTGGAATTAGCGTAGCTATTGTTGAGCAATCTAGTTCTCTGAAACCCTCTTATTCTATTTCCTCATCTGAAAAACAGGGAGTTTGGGGGGGGGGGGGGGGGGGGCATGGTAATGGTAAATTTCTAACAATTTAAATCTTGATTTTATAGGCTAAATGAATGCAAAATGTTTCAGTTTTGCATTTTTACAAAAAAACTAAACATTTCTAGAAAATGTTTTAGTCTTTGATATAATGGAGTATTGTGTGTTAATAAATGAGAAAAAATTCCCAATTAACCTGTTAATTCGTTGGCCCCCTGGTGGACTATTTCCGCCTAAAGTTCATTTCTTCTGAAATAATTTTCCATATATTCAAAATTAGATTGCCTACCGACATGACTGAAGATGAAATTGAATAAAACCCCTGTCCCATTAGAAATAAGGTGTTTGAATTTATTTCTGACTAACTGAATGAACAGGTTAAATTGGAAACATTTTGTTTTAAGATAAGAACCAGGGACCAATGTTGAAGTGGGATACCTAATCTCTACCCCTCTCAGAAAAAACCACCCAGAAATAGACAGATTTACCTTCAAATTTGGAGATCAGCTGCTCCAGATTCCATGAGCACAGTATATTTTTAACAAAACTGTCCATGCAGTCTTAGGAGAGACAAAGACAAGAAACAATCAGATACTAACTGTAAAGGGGCGTGACGTGTGAAGAGGGAGGAGCCAAACGCAGCAAGGGGATTCTTTAAGCCCTAAGGCCACTAAGGCGGGAAACCCCGCAGTTAAGGGAGGAGACAAGACAGGGAACACACCTACAGACGCTACTAACTGGCTGACTGTCACACAAATAAATAGAAGCGCAAGGACAGGTTTCTGAATAGCCAGAAATAATACGTGCCCTGTCTCGGCAACGAGACGCACAAGAACGGGCGAGTAGGGTAAAGGCAAAAAAAATAAAACTGTTAACAACACTACAAAATAATACGGCGAAAGGAACAGATCCAACGTTCCAAGGCTACTCTCAGACTCGCGGTCAAACACAAACATGTCCACAGCATCGACCAAGCTCCAAATAAGGAGAGACACACCCGGAGAACGAACAGAACTACAGTTCCGAACAAAATCGTCCCGCAGGTGAAAAGGACGAACAGGACAGCAGAACCGGACATCACCAGCTAAAAGACCAACACGAGTTTGATTGAGAATAAAAGCCGTGCCTCTTGATAAAGAGGAATGTAACGAGGCGAAGGAACAGAGATAACGTTCCATGGCTAGTTTCATAGGCTCGCAGTCAAATGCAGAAAACATAAAGGGGTAAACGCCCGATCTCCCAAAAGAGAGAAACATTTTACAGGCGAGCCGACGGAGCAGCGTCGTCCCATAACTTTACTAGCAAAGTGACGAACAGAAGCTTGGTAGAAAATAAACGCCCTAGCCTCTCAATAATGGGAAATGTAACGAGGCGAAAAGAACAGAGCTAACGTTCTAAGACTATTTTCAGAAGCGCGCAGTCCCACACAACACACATGTCTACAACATCACCCAAGCTCCATATAAGGAGAGACTCACCCGGAGAACGAACAGAACTACAGTTCCGAACAAAATCGTCCCACAGGTAAAAAGGGCGAACAGGACAGCTGCAACAAAAGACCAATGCAACCTTAATAAAAAAATAGCACGCACTGCCTCTCAATAACGGGAAATGTAACGAGGCGGAGGAACAGAGATAACGTTCCATGGTTACTTTCATAAACGCGCAATCAAACACAAACATGTCCATAGCATCGTCCAAGCTCCATATAAGGAGGGACACACCCGGAGAACGAACAGAACTACAGTTCCGAACAAAATCGTCCCACAGGTGAAAAGGACGAAACAGAACAGCTGTAACTAAACACCAACGCAAACTTAATAGAAAATAACCGGCCTGCCTCTAAGAATAAATAAAACCCTAAAGTCAGTATGATACAAACACCCTGTCTCTTAGTAAAGGGCAGTAGATCTAGGCAAAACGACAAACAAAGGACAGACCAGAAAGCGGAGACTGAAATGAGCACACAAAACAGGAATTCAACCTGAAAGCTCAAAGCACAAAGGCAAGTACCGCAAAACTCCAATAAAAGCACAACGGAGCAAAACGGTCTCTAAAAACCTAGATCTAATCATACGATTAAAACTTTAAAAGGGCAAAATAAACCGCACACAAAACAGCACAAATAATACCAGAAAATGCACCACAGAACAAACAATCACAATCAACAATCAATATCGAAGCCCCAAATGAAAGAAACGGAAGGCTTATATAGCTCACCGGCAACCATGCACAGCTGTGAAACGCTGACGAGACTTCTTCGCGAAAAGAAGGAACGGAGCCAAAACTCCACCAACGGAGCAGCGCCCACGTGTGGCGACCAAGGAGCACGACCGCAAGGGATAAAGGTCATAAACCATGACAACTAACGTTCCATTGATCATAGTACTTTGTATTGGATGAGTTTTCACTGTGCGTATTATGACCGTATCGCCTGTCGTGTACTGTGTCTGCCAGCCTGTGCATAGAGTCTAGCTACCAGTAGTAGCCTAGCTAAGTTTATTAATCACCCCATATATGTCAGTCATATTGGGAATATAGGCACGTCTCGTCTGCCACCGTAGCATTAAGGTTAACATTAGCTAACGTTACATTATGCGGATTAACGTTATTGCTAGCAAAATCTTGCTCAATTTACCACTGTCAGGATGTGGGGACACAGGTTAGGAGCTCTCGTTCCAGCCCTCTTGCTAGCTTACACTGTGGCTAATCTAGCTAACCTAGCTAGTGTGGCTACTGTTGGCTAGCTACTTGCTAGCCAATGCTGTGTAGCGGATCTAACTAACCTAGCTAGCTGGGTGTAGCTAGCTAATCTAGCTAACCTAGTTAGGCTAAGTGTAGCTACTGTTGGGCGCGCCCCCTCTTTCGTTCCGAAAGCTATGCTTCTCGGTTCGAGGGAGCAGAGCGGCAGCGCTAGTGGAGCCACAAGTTACTGCAAGAGTGACTGTCGCCCAGGTTATGCCAAAGCGGGCATCCAGCTGCGTTGTTTTATGTGATTCCCTAGCCTCTTACATTACTCATCCGGTTAGGAAGACTGCTAATGCTAGTATGGTTGATGTGGGGTACCTTAGCTTTCATGAACTCAAGGCTGCTATGACCATGTACAGTTCCTCTAGCAAGCCTTGTGGGCTAACGTTAGTTCAGAGGAACACTGCTGTAACTTCACATTACCGGTAACTAACTGCGACAAGCTAGCTTGCTAGCTAACGACCATATTACAGGCTTTGAAATCAATAACGTTAGCTAATAACGTTAGTTAGCTAGGTGTAATATGGTTGTTAGCTAGCAAGCTAGCTCGTTGCACTTAGTTACCGGTAATGTGAACTAGCTAACGTTATGCTGATTGAGCAAGAGTTTGCTAACATTAATTGTAAATCTCATGAATTAAAAAAGAATGTGAATTTGTATAACATTCATGTTATTAAATGTTAATTACTTATGGGATTTAGTCAGCCAGATGTCTTGTCTTCTTGTCTGGTAACAAGGTGGACGGTGCAGTAGCGGGAATATTGAGCCAGCGCTTCGGTACAGTGAAGTGGGAATTTAGATCCAGCTCTGGGTCAAAAAATTGTCTAACAGACGCGAGGTATATCCAGTCCATTTGAATTACCCAGCCTGTGGTCAACAATCGTGCCACAACAAAAAATAGACCCAAACAAATTACCCAAGACAAACAGACCCAGCAATTGTGTCATTCAATTAACCCAGCATTTTTTAGAGTGTGTAAAGTGGCAAACCCGGTGCTGTAGGTATGGAGCATGCCACGCCAAGCCGTAACTTGGCAGATGGCATGCCTGCCAACCTAATAAAAGTTGATTTATCTACTACAGTAAATTAGGTTAAAAATATGTTGTAGACTACACCGTTTTTTCAGTGCCGCAGCGGTTGAATGTAGGCTATGTCTATTCAGAACATGTAAAATTCTCAGGGTGAAATCTCGCGCACCGTCACTTTTCCTCCCATAATAACGTTAAAGTTACTTAGCTAATCTAACGTTTGCCAGGTAAAATTGTCAATGTGGCTACCTGGCGGATACAAGAATTAGCGCGCTGAATCATACAAAATGTTTTTCTATCAAGTTAACGCTAGCTATTATTAAACCAAAACCAGTTGGAGGTAAAATCCAGTGAATTTGACAATTAAGTAACTGTGGCTAATAGTAGCCTAACAAAAGCAAATTCCTTACCTTAATCCCTCAACTTGATCAGCTCTCAGCCCGGCCTGGCGAACACAAAAATTTGCATGCTGCGTGACACAAAATGTTTTTCTAACTTTAGCTAGCTACTATTATTACTAAATATGAATAGCCTATTATTAACCTCTTGCTGCCAAACGTCCCCATTTACATTTCATTAATTTAATAATATATAATAAACGGCTCACCTCAATATTTTGATTAAATATCCTTAAGATATATCCATTCTTTCTGGGAAAGTGGTTTTTAAGCCCAAAACGTCGAGATAAAACTTCGTAAATAATGTTGGAAACTCTGACCTAATTCTCAAACATGTATTGCAGCTTGATGTCACACCATAAACAATGTGCTGGTAAACTGTTCTGCTTAATTGTATTTCACAAAACTTTGGTTTGAAAAATCATTATACCTTTAGGCTTCAAGAAAAAATACTTTAAAACTTTTATACGGCTGTACATGATTTTAAACCATTTTAAACAATTAAACAATTTTAAACCGACTTGTGCTTTTTTGCACTTGATTACGACTCGTTCGGCTGTGTTCAGTTTGGCGTTGTGAATCTCAGCCAGTTTCTGGAGTACCAATCCCATGGCTTAGTATATGTTAGCCAGAGTGGTTTTGAACTTGTTTGCAGAGATTTATGCAAAACCGTCGTCAATTGGGTGTATTTCTTTGACTGATAGCACAATAGGCCTATCTGAAGTGGGAAAAACTGTCTTCGACCCGCCTCCACTCCGAGTATTATTTGCTTTCCATTGGGTTTTAAAACTGTTTGTCAAATATTCCAGCCAATAGCCAAGACTCTTATCTTTCAAACAAGCACAATGCCGTCGTAAATCAAGGAAATACAGCCCTGCGTATAAGGAAGAGGCAACCAAGCGTAATTATCGAACCAAGATGGCGCAGTGTTTTTACCTTGTAGCGTAGCTTGCTACATTCCGTTTAGCAAAGCACAATTCATAAGGTAACTGCGCTGTTTATCTTTTTACTTTACAGTCTCTTTCATACCCTTTTTGGTTAGTTATGTCTAGGTTATTCAGGAGTTTCTCCGTGCAGCAGGCCCTAGCCGAAATATGGTTTTGCAGTCTCAGTGACACAGAGTGATATAAGGTAACAGATTATTTTGCCGGTATACCAGTGCGAATTCACTGTTATGTATAAAACGAATCCCTCTGAATTAAATGAATATAGCTAACATTACTATATTGTAACAATGGCAAGCTAGCCAGCAAAATTACACATAGCAGCTAGCTATCTATTTGTGTCTGAGACAAGTAAATTCAGCCCTTTGTAAGAGGAATTATCAAACCGAGATGGCGCAGTGTTTTTACCTTGTAGCGTAGCTCGCTACATTCTGTTTAGCAAAGCACAATTCATAAGGTAAATGCGCTGTTTATATTTTTACTTTACAGTTTCTTTCATACAGTTTTTGGTTAGTTATGTCTAGGTTATTCAGGAGTTTCTCCGTGCAGCATGTCCTAGCCGAAATATGGTTTTGCGGTCTCATTGACGCAGAGTGATATAAGGTAACAGATTATTTTGCCGGTATACCAGTGCGAATTCACTGTTATGTATAAAACAAATCCCTCTGAATTAAATGAATATAGCTAACATTACTATATTGTAACAATGGCAAGCTAGCCAGCAAAATTACACATAGCAGCTAGCTATCTATTTGTGTCTGAGACGAGCTGTTCCGAGTTTCTTTTGAATGCAATGGCGTCTGAAGGGTTTGTTTTGTTCCACATGAGTAAATTGTTCTGTAAGCAGTACAGCAGGCTCTGCAGGTAAACAAATGAGCAATTTATGCATGACCTAACACGAGGGAGAGATAACATGAGGATGAGTTTGTTGTTGTTGATTATTATGCAGGGGTTTATTTTATCTAGGGTGGACATTTGATTTTATATACCTGGACTCATTTCTGGCTAATGAGGCAGAGCTTTTTGGGGACCACGGCTAGGCTAGTTAGTTGTGTAATATGAAACACACCAAAAACACATCTAAATTAACTTTTATTGCCAATTATCAGATTTTATTGTAAAACTTAAAAAATAAATTATATTGAGACTTTTCTGGAACCTGGGCCATTTTGCACAATTTGGCACAATTTGTGCCAACTTTGGTAACCGAAATGGTTCACCTGAAAAAAAGCTCTGTAGAATTTGAATGATTTGAGATATTGACACCATATCTTTAGCAGAGATAGGCAGCATATTGAGGAATCACAAAGAGGAGTTATTTCCTCCATAGCTATTGTAGCTCATCAGGTAAAAAATCTGAAATTTGAATTTAGGTACCCGTTTTTTTGTTTTTTCACAATTTCTGTACAAAAATTGTTGTAGTTAAGTAGCAAGAAGTGTATGTATATGAATTATGACTACTTAGTCCTAATAGGGCCGTTCTCTGTTTTAATAAAAGCTATGAAACATATTTGTAGCCTTTACACTTTTTGAGATAAACAGCTTTGTTTGTCACTAGTAAAAACAGGCGAGAATTGGTATATTTTGTCCTTGGTATTAAGAGGTTAAAGCCAAACATCCATTGAATTTTACAATTAGGCTAACTGTGGCTAATTACTAGCTAGCTATCATTGATCAGCGAAGGCTTGATCCCTCTGGCTTATCTGAGCCTCTCAGACTGGCCTGCAGTGCATAGCCTGCTCCCTCTGCTCGGTCGGCTCCTCCTTATTTCCGGTTCCAGAGGCATTCTCTCTATAGAGAACTCAAGTGAGTACGTCAGTCGTGGGCAGAGTCTGGTTTCGGAAGTAAATTCCCTATGTAAGATAGAATGGGCTTCGGAGACTATCGACTATTTCTGGAAATCTGATTTATAGAATGAGCCGAAACATTCCTGGATTAGCGTGTGTGGTACAAGGATATAGACCATATATCGCATGTTCCAATTTTTATTTTTTAAAGTAATGCATTAATGATTGTAGTTCGACTTGTAGTCCACTTTAACGGACTGCATATCCAGTACTGCAACGCACGGGTGGTTCTCGACCAATAAGATATCATCATCTCGTCTGCTCTGTGGCAGATGGGAGTAGGCTACTGCCGCTCAAGACAAGCTAACGTTAGCTTGCAAAGTAGAGAAGCCCGCCCGACAAGGTCAGAACCTATGCTACAGTTAACCACATAAAGCAATTCTAGCTTTTAGTCCTTCAAGCTAGCTAGCTAACGTTAGAAAAAAGTGTTTAAAAATGGAGCTGTGTGCTACTGCTGGCTAACGTTAACGTATGGAGACAAGGCTGCTCGTTCGGGGGGGAATTATGGGATGTTAGTTTTTAAACAGTCCCAGCACTGGTATGTTCACAAAAAAAATACTAAAACGTAAAATATAATCGAAGCTGGTCCAGAAAAACAACATACTTTGCGAACGGGCGTTATATTGAACAATCCGGGAAATTGATGGTAAGACATAATCAGTAGAAATGGTTTAAAAGTAAGCTTTAGTTAATGTCTGCGCTCTAAATGAATGGGGAATTTACTTCCCAAACCAGCGTGACGGAGTCACTTGAGTACTCTATGGCTCTGCTTATTGGATACAACCACAGTTCTATATAGTTCTGTGGCTACAACCTTCGAGGATACAACGGTATGACTTACGTTCCTATGTCCTTATTCACGTAGCTAGCACATTCTTGCCTGTTACTAGCCTGCTGGCCGTCTTGGATCTCATGAGCAAAGCGAGGCTGTTGTCTGTGTGTGTGAAAAATCCATAGGTACCATAGTTATTTGGTAGGTAGCCTACACACAAGTGGCCACGGGAGTGCGCAACAAGGGATTTTATTGTTGCTAAATCGACTCTTTCGTTCCGGATACTGAACTGATGCTTGATATGTAATGGACATAACATGTGCAGTGTAGTTAATAGACATAACTGCAATTTTAAAATGGAAACATATTTTTATGCATGAGAAATGAACGTTTATAGTGAGAGCGTGAGAAATTACCAAATTGCGTGAGTCTCACGGTCATTGCGTGAGAGTTGGCAGCCCTGGTTTAACATTTTTCTGAATCACAAGAAGTGTGCGCAAATCAACTCAAGAGAGCAAGGTGGATAACGTTATTTTACTTAAAAGATATTTTGCCAGGTCAGTGATCACAGCAGTTCCACACAACTCTGACCGAACAACTCCAAAGTAATTGTAGCTACCGTTACCGAATGACAAAGCTAGTAAGAATACAGCTACTATCTAACTTCGCTAGCGAGATAAAAACAAATTTATGCTAACTTGGCTCCTAACGTTACTCCTTTCAGACATGTCCACAATATTATCCGTAACGTTAATGAAGCTACAAGCGCCACACCGTCTGAGCTATCAACTAACGTTAGCTAGCTATCTAACATTAAATTAGTAACATTACAAGCCCCACATGGAACTATAACAGTGCCAAGCAATGTAACGTTAGGACAATTAGTTAATGTTGACGTTGGTTTGTTGTTAAAATAGCCATAAATTTAGCTGAATACAGTTTTGGCAGAATGTAACGTCCCAGGTGGCCTACGGACCTGTGCCGATTCCGACTGAGTGTCGGCACTGTCGGCTGAGTGTCGGCTACAGCGACAGTTATTCGGGCCGATTCCGGCCTACCTTCAGCAGAGTATCAACTGCATATCTGGCAGCAGAGTGATGGTTTGAGGCTTAGAGAGGTTATACTATCGCTTGTAAGAGTACCTGAAAATAAGTTATCAAGTGTCTTTTGATATCCTTTCATACCCAGTCATGATAGCATCACCTTTTTACCTGTGGAATGTTCCAAACAGGTGTTTTTTTAACTTCTCAGTCTTTTTTTTGCCCCTGTCCCAACGTTTTTGGAACGTGTTGCAGGCATCACATTTGGAATTGGTGTATATTTACAAAAATCAATAAGTTTTCTTTGTACTGTTTTCAATTAAATATGTAAAAGAGAATTTACAAATCACTGCTTTCTGCTTTTATGTGCCTTTTACATACTGTCCCAACTTTTTTTGGAACTGGGTTTTGTATAAAAATTTTAATTGGATGCTAAACAATTTGATAAAATGATAGACATCGTCTTTGTATGCTATGCTGTTTTGGGTGGGTGATTTCTCAGCCTCATTTCCTTGATATTTTCACTAACTTTCCTCATAATTCCCCTAAAAATACAATTTTATTTTATTTTACCGAAAAGATTATCTAGGAACTGGACGCCTCCAGAATATCTATGGCTACCTCCAATGGAAAGTGAGGATGATGAAAGCAAGATCAGAGTGCAATATAAATGGTACAGTATACTTGTATTGCTATTATCATGTCGACCTCAGGTCATTACATATGGAGGGTTATTTGTGCCATAATTAAATAGAATACACTCATGTATCTGATCCTGAACATTTTTGGATTTTCAGCCACTTTAAAAATTGTACATATCAGTTTGATATGCTAAAGAACAGTTTTATGATAAACACATTGTTATGTTATCTTTACCCTACATGGATGTTGTCATGGGTATTTGCAGCCCCTGCTGTTTCTGCGGTCGTCTTTCTTTTTAGCGTTGTCGTGACGTCTTCGGATTTTTTCTGCCTCCGTTCCGGTATTCGTATCTTGCCCGACAATTATTTTCTGCACCTGTTTTTCGTTTCCTGTCGGCTATAAATACCTCAGGACTTCCGCATTTCCGCATTTCGATATTGTCTTCACTATGTTGACAACGTAGTCGGTAAGGTATAAGATTCGGTCTCTGCATTTCTGGTTCATAGGAATAGGAAACGCAGCAAGTCCAGTTTAGAGTTAGGAGAAAGATTTATTTTAGTCTTTTTCTTTCCTTTCTCTCTTTATCCTTTGTACTCTTCTGCCAGTTACCTTTTTGTTCAGCTCGTTTTCACCTAGAGCTGTAGGTAACAGGTTCTAGTTTCATTTTCATTCTCTCGTCCGTTTATATTTGTTTTGTTTCACTACCTCTTGTTACGCCTAATTATTTAGTGCGTGAGGTTCTTTTGTTAGTTATTCTCGCCCATTTATACAGGGTGTTTCTTTTGTTTTGTTTCACTACCTCTTGTTACGCCTAATTATTTAGTGCATGAGGTTCTTTTGTTAGTTATTCTCCCTCTTAATCGAGATCGCCTCAGTTTTTGGAGGTTGCTTTGTTTTTCCTTGTGCTAGGGAAGTTTTGTTCCCGATCCTGTGTTATCCCAGTCCTGGTGCGGCTACTTCCACGTTTTAGAAATCCTTGTCAGTCGCGTTTGGTTCTCCGAACCTGACACTCCCTCCTTACAGATGTTAATAATTTTTTGGATTTAATAGGAAATTTGCAGCAAACAATTTGGATCTGTAGTTTAAATTCATCAGAAGTAGGGATTCTTGCATACTCATTGGGTTGTCATTTCATTAAGCAGTCTTATAAAGACATACAGTGCCCTCCACTATTATTGGCACCACTGGTAAAGATGAGTAAAAAGGGTTATAACAATCTGAGATTTTGGGTGTCATGGCGTGGGAAATGACATGTAATGACCCTGTTACAAAGGCAGCCTACATCTTCAAGCAAATTTCCCTTAAATTGCTTCATCTAATCTATCCATTCATAAATTTATTTGTAAATCTGTGGATTTGAATAAATGGTATGTCTCTAGGAAAGGTAGAGAAACTAATTTCATTAAAATTTCTTTTCTTAAAAGGTTCACGATTGGACTCAAGTTCAATATTTAGCAGATCGTTGGCTATAGCCATCTGGAGCTCCCTGACACTAAAAGACAGGAGTGTGACAGGGTCCAAAATGCAACTCTGCAAAACGCTCTGTGGCAAATACCCGCTTGACACCACAAAGTTACAGCCATCAAAGGTAGACAGCAAGATAAATTAATTATTTTAAAATTGACATAGTATCTAACTCATAACTCATGCTGTATATTGAAACTGTTTAAAACATTTTTGATAAATTTTGTGTTTTGAATTTTGTTACTTTTAACCAGAGTGCCTCAAGGACAGACATCAAAGGAGAGGAAAGGGAGGCTGTTGAAGACTTTTCTCTGGTGTGGCGTTTTCTCTCAGAGAAAATTAGCGATATCAGTAAAAAGAAGACATTGCTTCATGTGATCATGGGACCGACACCCCAGCCTACCAACTGAGAAAAGGGTAGTAACCATTGACTGTATAAAAATATGGACAAAGCCACTGTGACGTCACCCATTGACTTTCCAAGGGCTTGTAAAAACTGAATTGAGGCTCCGGATGTCTTTTTCGCCGCCCGTTTGTACAAACTGCATCTGCTCCGTGGAGCCGAAGAGGACTCAACTTGTCCCTCTGATTGGTCCTGAACAAATGTTAATACCCTGTCCAAACGACACAATATTTAAAAAAATCAGCACATGCAGAGGCATTAGATGAAGGAAAGGCACCTATTGCAATTACATTTTTTTGTGGGAAGTATTTTGACACATTGCTGCCATTGACTTACATGGTGAAAGACCTATACTGGAGCCAATCGCAGTGGCGCTAGTGAGCAATGGCACAATTGCTGCTCCCAGCCCAACCAGGAAGTGAGCTTCAAAATGAAAGCCCAGTCTTGGCCCCTTGGCAGTAAAGCAAGCAGTCTAGCTCAAACAGTAAGCAATAATAACATTGAAAACTGATGTCTTAAAGGCCCCACACAATGAAAATTTACCTCTTTTACAATCCTGAGTCCTTTCAAGGCTGAGCTTATTAGCTGACTTTGAGATGTATATTAATATACCTATTGACATTTTTTGAAAAGATATTTGATGGGTGTGTAGTGGATACATCCCTCAGTGATATGTTGTGGTTATTTGAAGTTTTTAGAATCCCTTGTCCATCACTTTAAAAGAAAATCCCCACTCATTGTTTTTCAGTATAGGGATGAATTGACGTGAAAACAATGTAATGAAGGTTTTGCTTTTCATTTTGGCACATCTTCGACTCGTCACCATTGAAAAGTGACGTGGCACGAATTCCTCTCCATACTAATAGTATACTGAACTCCATACTATGGGCAGCCAACAGTGCCAAAATTATCTCAGGACTGCCTTACACTGTGCGTTTTAATTGGTCAATAACATTAAAATCTCATCCGCATTAGCATTGACATTCACAATTGTCACAGTTTGTGCCATTCACATTCGCACTGCCACTTGCATAATAATGTAGATACCATTGCAGTTAGCATTAAAAATCACAGAAAATGGCAGAAATGCGCGCTTTAAAATGTAAATTATGAAAACATTAACCTAGGCTACGTTTCAGTGTAATGTCACCCCTTGGCCTTTGCATACCCCATACCTATACAGCACAGAGTTTGCCACTTTTCAGGTTTTCCTACAGAAATAACCGCAATAACCACAGACTCTCAGCGCTTAAAAACAGTAACTTCTGTACCTTCTGACCTCATGTAACTAATACTATATTTACAATGCCAATGCTAACAATAATGTTATAGAGTAACTATAAAAATATGAATCAATGAATTCTAGCTAGCTTTTATTAACACAGCATGTTCGTTTTCTTTTCCGGTGCTGCTACTCCGGTGCTGGGTGCGCTCCAACACCGGCACTGCAGGTAAGTGTTTAAACAAACATTTACAAAGGAATATGGTAACGAACAAACGTGTATTCAAGCCCATTGCCACGTGTGTGTGTGTGCGTGTGTGTGCAGTAGTCTTGTGCCATCGTGTGCAAGGCAGCATCGTCCCATCGAGCCCTCTAGCCATCGCCGATGGTCGATTCTATCGAGGGGTGCGCGGGGGTGGGGGCGGGGTTATTGAACAGCGGGTATTTTGCTTACTTATTATGGCATACCATTGCAAATTGTATTCATTATTTTGTCCAAATATAATAAAGAATAATATACAACAGATTTCATGTCTATTCTATATTAGCTAGTAGAGGCTATTTATCTCACCTGGCCGCTGTCCAACGAGACAGTCAGCATCACGGTCAGCGCTCAGGAGCTATAGTTTCCCTAAGCCTTTCTACGCCCTCGTCTGTTTTATAGCAATTTGTTTCATTTTACTAATTTCATTTCATTTTGTGAAGAAGCTAGACGAGCAGTCATCACGTTCATTATCATTTTAGTCTTGTAGTGAGCGATTCACAAGATCCCCTTTATGCCGCGTGCCATCCCGCACAGTCTATCTCCATCTGCACGTAACTTCTCTCACTTAGCACTATCGGGTTAGACCTTTTTAACTAACCTAATGTAATCAAAAATACATAATTTACCCTGAAACGAATTATTTTTATTGATAATCAGAAACTTTTTATAGCCTAAACCTATAAAATAAAGAGACAACAAGACCTATAGGCTTACGTTTGACTGAAGATTTATTTTTGTTATAGAGGACTTTTTTCACTGATGAAATGGTTAAGCTAGGCTATATTACATTGTAAATTACATTATTTACTATTCTACATAAACCTGTTGAATCAATTTGAGATTATAGCAACTCCTAAATCGTTTCAATGTTTCGCTTGAGTGACGAAGACGTTCCGTGTATCAATATAGGAATATAGCGGCCACCTTTTCATCCAATCTAGTTTATTTCTCTGATCACATCTTTCATTAGTCTACAGTCAGATTGTACAATATTAGGCTATATTTGTTTCCATGCCCCGAGTCCGACACCAGTAAGCTTGTTGTGCTGTTAGAATAAAAAGGCTGTTGAAGGATAGGCTATATGGCTACAGCTCACCACTCCGTAGCCTAAGCCTACACTCCGTTCTAGACTGAACAATAGTTTATCAATAGCACTATTGAATACGAAATATAATTTATTTAATTAGACCTGAATGAAATTATTTAGTTAGTTGCACTGTGGTCTAACAGAAGGTAGGCTATCAGCGTGATTTTGCTCAATCCAGGTAAATTATGGCGCCGTTGCGCTGCATAGGTGATCACATTTCAAAGACGCAGAGAACACGTTACATTGTAAATGCATGGTAGAGTAGAAAATTTATTAAAAACACAGAATGAGAGGCGAAATTTTTATTTTTATTTTAAGAATTAAAAAAATAAAAATCGTCCAGGTATCGACAAAGATAGATAGCCATCGCTGATGGGTTCAACCATTGTCAATAGTCGATTCCATCGACCATCGTCCCAAGCCTAGTAGACAGGTGCAGACACTTAGCTTGAGAGCAGCATGCGAATGGAAATCAGGTGTGGAAGGCTGACGAGGTAACAAGATAATTAGTAATCGTTAGTAATAAACCTATCCTGACCTAGCGTTAGTAAATTAGTAAATGACATGCACAAGAAACGTAAGGTAAACATGAACACATGGTTAGAGAGTTAGTATTACCCAATCCTGATCTAACGTTAGTAGATTAGTAAACTAGACACGGGAGAAAACAATTAGGGAAACGTGAGCGACAGGAAGAGAGATAGAGAAACAGCATGAACGCAAGGCTGCGGAAAAACACGGAAATGTGTATGCTAAACAGTGAACGGGAAACGTAACATGAATCAAATATAAAACGTGACATGACAAGAAAATAAATCGTAACAATAGTCAAACATGAAACGTGACATGACATAAGAATGAAACGTAACAAGAATAAAACATAAAACGTGGCATGACTAGACTAAATACAATACGTGACATTAACAAGAAATCTAACTAAGACAAGAAAATAAAATAAAACGTGACATGACAGCTGGAATCGTGACAGTGTGTGTGTGTGTGTGTGTGTGTAGCAAGACCATTTCCAAAAGCATTGTGATGCCTGCATCACAGGTATCTTCTTCTTGCTCACTCCCAAAATTAGGGATGCACCAATATGACAATATCAGTACAAACACTGTATATACAGTTGAAGTCGGAAGTTTACATACACTTAGGTTGACGTCATTAAAACTCAGTTTTAACCACTCCACAGATTTCATGTTAGCAAACTATAGTGTTGGCAAGTCAGTTAGGACATCTACTTTGTGCATGACACAAGTAATTTTTCCAACAATTGTTTACAGACAGATTATTTCACTTTTAATTCACTATATCACAATTCTAGTGGGTCAGAAGTTTACATACACTAAGTTCACTGTGCCTTTAAATTTTTTATATTTGGTCACATATCCTTTGCATGCCATGACTTCCTGATGTCTGTGCCCCAACAACATCAACCCATGACCCACTAGAATTGTGATATAATGAATTAAAAGTGAAATAATCTGTCTGTAAACAATTGTTGGAAAAATTACTTGTGTCATGCACAAAGTAGATGTTGTAACTGACTTGCTAACACTATAGTTTGTTAACATGAAATCTGTGGAGTGGTTAAAAATGAGTTTTAACTCTATAAACTTCACCCCTAATGGTTGAGACGCATGCGTCTCAATTACAGTATTCATGTTCGTCTGAAATTATAAACTACAGCTTTAAGAAAACCCCGTAAATTTTGACGCAGTATTTTTTAAAAGGGTAGCCTCTTGCGAAAACCTCAGCTTCCAGAGACACTGCAGTGCAATAAATTAGGAGAGCACTATTAATAGCCCAAAGCACTTATGACCCTCCTCTGGCTACAGCCACAGACTGTAAAATGCATAAAATGCACCGTTTATACACGCTAAGAAAATCATGTTCACGTATAGAAACAATAATATTATTTTAAAACGTTGTACAAATGAGCATTCTCCATTTTCCCTTGCTTACTGTACTATATACAGTACCTGATGCACTTTCGGTTTAGAAGACACCTCATTTTTTTCTCCAAAATCTCTTATATCGTATATATATGTTTAAGAAACCAAGTACTTACCAGTATATTCAGCTACAGCTGTTTTTTGATGAACCCTGAAGAGTTTATCTTGTTATATTTTGCCAAAGTCCCGTACAGTCGACATTTCCGCAGCGACCACCCCTCGCACTTAGGGCTGAAATACGTTGCTGTACTTGTGTGAATACACACGCGCTTTCATACGTTCTTTTATGAACGTATTTAAATACATTAGGTGACGTATGTTATGGTTATATACACTGTAAAAAAAAAAAACGTCAAAATACGGTCAAAAGTCTGGCAGCACAGGCTGCCAAGCAATATCCGTAAGTTCACAAAACGTGTTTCTACTGTAATCAGAAAGAATGTCAAATAACGTAAAGTTAAAAAACAGTCAAAAGTCTGGCAGCACAGGCTGCCAAGCAATAACCTTAAGTCCACTCACGGACGGTGAGCTGTAAATCCTTTTCTTCTTTTGAAGTCCTTGTTAACAAAGTCGGTCGCATGAACCCCTTTTTCTGCATTCTGATTTACCGCCCCCCCTGGCAAAAACGGCTCTTTTCTAGCTGATTTTAGCGACTTTCTTGCCTCTATAATCCGCTTTGACAGAATCCTCATGCTAGGGGATTTTAACATCCATATAAATAAGAGCGCGGATACCTTTGCTGTAGATTTCCTCAAACTCACGGATTCATTCAATTTTATCCAACATGTGTCTGGTCCCACTCACGCCAAAGGTAACACTTTAGACCTTGTTTTCACCATCAGTCTAAATGTTTCAAATGTCTGTATCGAGGACCTGTTGGTGTCCGATCACAAATGTATAATGTTCAGTCTGTCAGTTGACAACAATTTTGTGCCAGCAAAACGTATCCATTTCTCTCAAATTATAAGCAACTCAGTAATAACTAACTTTTCGGAGAATTTTGACTGCAATGTTTTAATGTCGCCTGATGATGACGTGGATTGTTTAGTTTCTGGTTTCAACGCACGCTGCACAGCCATTCTAGATGACGTAGCTCCCCTCGTCACCCGCACTGTCCGTCCTGTCAATTCTTCCCCATGGCTAAACGACAGTATATGTCAGCTCAGACGAAAGTGCCGTAGGGCAGAGGCGAAATGGAAATCTACCAACCTCCAAGTCCATCGTCTGTATCACAAAGAGTTGATTGCAGAATTTAATGATGCAGTTAAAAGTGCGAGGGCCTCCTACTTCTCAAATCTCATTTCATCCAGCAGGCACAACCCCAGAGTGTTATTTAGTACCAAAAATACACTTGTCTCTCCTCCTCTTCCATCTGTGCCTGTGTTTTCCAGTGATGACTGTAACCGGTTCTCCCTGTTCTTTGTAAACAAGGTTGCTGATGTCAGGGCTAGCATCACCCCATCCACCTCTCCCCAACTCCTCTGCCCAGTCTCCCATCCTTTGCTGAGCAGTTTCCTACCTGTCTCACTGGATGATTTAACTGACATTGTAATCTCCATGAAGACCTCCTCCAGCCCCTAGATGTACTGCCCACCTCCATGCTAAAACAGGTTATGCCCACTGTTGGCCCCAATTTAGTCGCCATCATTAACATGTCCATAGCGTCTGGCACAGTCCCATCCTCTTTCAAGCAGGCGGCCGTTCAGCCCCTCCTTAAAAAGCCCAATCTGGATCCCTCTTTGCCCCAAAACTATAGACCCATCTCCAAAGTTACTTTTGTCTCTAAAATGTTAGAGAAGGTGGTAGCCACCCAGCTCATCTCCCATCTTACAACCCACAACATCTCAGACAAATTTCAATCCGGTTTCCGTAAGGGACACTCCACTGAAACGGCCCTCCTCAGAGTATCCAATGACATCATGCTCTCATCTGACGCTGGTGAATGCTCAGTCCTGATCCTGCTAGATCTCAGTGCTGCATTTGACACGGTAGACCACTCCATCCTGTTAGACAGGCTCAGGGACTGGGTGGGCATCTCCGGGAGCGCCATTAAATGGTTTGCCTCCTACCTTGTAGATGGAAGTTTCTCTGTGGCTGTAGGCCCTTTTAAATCTGACCCCACTCCCCTCTCATGTGGTCTGCCACAGGGATCTGTGCTGGCCCCTATCCTGTTTGCCCTGTACATGCTTCCTCTAGGCCTGTTGATCAGCAAATTCAAGGGTATTTCCTACCACTTTTACGCAGACGACATCCAGCTGCATTTCTCCTGCAAGCCAGGCAAATTAGAACAACTGAGCATCCTCCAGGAATGTCTATCCGCCATTGAGTCCTGGTTGGGGAGTAACTTCCTACAACTCAATGGAGCAAAGACAGAGGTGCTAATTGTAGCTGCCCAACCAGTCGCTGCCAGGGTTGCTGCCCACCTGGGGTCCCTTGAGGGAAATGTCCGTCCTCACCTGAGGAATCTGGGTGTCATCTTTGACCAGTCTATGCTTTTGGACAAACATGTACTAAACCTGACTCGCACCTGTTTTTTCCACCTTAGAAATATCGCAAAACTCCGGTGCATCATATCCCACACTGAATTAGAAATGTCTGTTCATGCTTTCATCTCATCTAGACTTGATTACTGTAATTCTCTGTTTACCTGCCTCAACAAATCATCTGTCGACAAACTCCAACTTGTCCAAAATGCCGCTGCTAGACTGCTGACCAGGTCCAAGAAATCTCAAGGTTCTGGTTCTCACCCATCGTGCATGTCATGGTCTAGCCCCAGCCTACATCATGGACCTCATCCGCCCCTACACCAACAGCCGGTCACTACGATCAGCCGACCAGGAGCTCCTGATGGTGCCCAGGACCAGGCTGAAGATAAAAAGTGACCGAGCCTTTGGGGTGGCGGCCCCTAGGCTCTGGAATGCACTCCCCCTGGACCTAAGAAACATTCCATCAGAGACTCTTTTTAAAAAACAGCTGAAGACGCACCTGTTTAGGCAGGCGTTCGGACCTTCATAAGGCTCTCACTGACTTTTATTGCTGTTGTTCTTCTGTTTTATTCCTGTTTTAATATGTTTTTATTTTTTTTTATTCTCATGGTTTGTAAAGCACCCTGTGCATCCGTGCTGGGAAGGGCGCTATATAAATAAAATTTACTTACTTACTTACTTACTTACTAAACGTGTTTCTACTGTAATCAGAAAGAATGTCAAATAACGTAAAGTTAAAAAACGGTCAAAGGTCTGGCAGCACAGGCTGCCAAGCAATAACCGTAAGTTAAAAAAACGTGTTTCTACTGTAATCAGACAGAATGTCAAATAACGTAAAGTTAAAAAACAGTCAAAAGTCTGGCAGCACAGGCAGCCAAGCAATATCCGTAAGTTAAAAAAACGTGTTTCTACTGTAATCACAAAGAATGTCAAATAACGTAAAGTTAAAAAACGGTCAAATGCATGGCAGCACAGGCTGCCAAGCAATATCCGTAAGTTCAAAAAACATGTTTCTACTGTAATCACAAAGAATGTCAAATAATGTAAAGTTAAAAAACAGTCAAATGCATGGCAGCACAGGCTGCCAAGCAATATCCGTAAGTTCAAAAAACATGTTTCTACTGTAATCACAAAGAATGTCAAATAACGTAAAGTTAAAAAACAGTCAAAAGTCTGGCAGCACAGGCTGCCAAGCAATAACCGTAAGTTCACAAAACGTGTTTCTACTGTAATCAGAAAGAATGTCAAATAACGTAAAGTTAAAAAACGGTCAAAGGTCTGGCAGCACAGGCTGCCAAGCAATAACCGTAAGTTAAAAAAACGTGTTTCTACTGTAATCAGACAGAATGTCAAATAACGTAAAGTTAAAAAACAGTCAAAAGTCTGGCAGCACAGGCTGCCAAGCAATATCCGTAAGTTAAAAAAACGTGTTTCTACTGTAATCACAAAGAATGTCAAATAACGTAAAGTTAAAAAACGGTCAAATGCATGGCAGCACAGGCTGCCAAGCAATATCCGTAAGTTCAAAAAACATGTTTCTACTGTAATCACAAAGAATGTCAAATAATGTAAAGTTAAAAAACGGTCAAATGCATAGCAGCACAGGCTGCCAAGCAATATCCGTAAGTTCAAAAAACATGTTTCTACTGTAATCACAAAGAATGCCAAATAACGTAAAGTTAAAAAACAGTCAAATGCATGGCAGCACAGGCTGCCAAGCAATATCCGTAAGTTCAAAAAACATTTCTACTGTAATCACAAAGAATGTCAAATAACGTAAAGTTAAAAAACAGTCAAAAGTCTGGCAGCACAGGCTGCCAAGCAATATCCGTAAGTTCAAAAAACATGTTTCTACTATAATCAGAAAGAATGTCAAATAACGTAAAGTTAAAAAACAGTCAAAAGTCTGGCAGCACAGGCTGCCAAGCAATAACCGTAAGTTCAAAAAACGTGTTTCTACTGTAATCAGAAAGAATGTCAAATAACGTTAAGTTAAAAAACAGTCAAATGCACAACATCAAAAAAACGTGTATTGTCAGAAAAATTCCAATCAGAAAGAATGTCAAAAAACCGTAGTTTAAAAACGGTCCAACATGCCAAACATTAACCGTAACATTAAAAAGCGTGCTTTGGTTGTACAATCTACATGCAGCATGCCATTTCAAAGAATGAGAAAAACTGTAAATGTACATTCAACATTTTATTTTGATAAAATTATATATTCATAAAATACATTGATTGCCATAAAATAAGTGAACAATACAATTACAATAAAATCAAATGTAACATATTTGAAACTGAAATTACAATAGTAAAATTTGACAATTTAATATTTGTTTTAATCAGCACAGCAGTAAATTGCATTAAAAATCTCAAAACTTTAAACAACCTATAGCAAAAATGTACACCTATAGTAAGTGGTAATATTACAGTAAAATTATGTATTCACATTAAAGTAAGAACACCATCAATATGCTTAGGCTGCTTTAATAACTGCATATTATTTTACGGTAACATTCCATGGGTTACCACTACAACAGAGGATGACGTAGAGACCAGGTTGAGGGTTATGGACACACTGGTACAGGCCTCTTCAAAGACATTGTGGAAAGACAACTGAACATCAGCTACTTTCCTAGGAAAAATGACAAAAGAAAGAGAAGAGGAGAGTTAAACTCATAAAACAGAATGTGGGAAACAGAAAAATGTAAATAATAATATCCTTTTATTTAACCAGTGAGTCCCATTGAGATAGATATCTCTTTTACAAGGGAGCCCTGGAGACTACCAATGTGTAGCAACCACCTGGATGATGCAATGGCAGCCAGTACATTCAACTAAATTTTTTAGACAAATCTGTGGTTGCATATATTTCTTGATGTATTTCTTGAAGCTGCAACCACAGATCCATCAAAAAATCTCCAACCACAACTGCTACGAAAAACAACAATGTCTCGCTTTTACATTTAGACTTCTACACATACTAAATACACAACATACAACGTGCAAATATGACAGCTTTGGAATTGTTGGAAGGTATTTCTTCACAGAGCTAGGCTAGCCGTTTGCCTCTGCTTCCAGTTTTTGTGCTAAGCTCGGCTAGCATGTACCCAGACGCAGAGATGAAATTGATATCTTCTCATCTGACTCTGGGTAAGACGGCAAATACAGTACATGTATTTCCCACAATGTCGGCCTGTTGCTTTATAGGAAAGGACTGCATTTTTATTTAAAGGACCATCCCACCCTTTTTGACATGTGGGTCCTTTGTCACTTTGTTACTTTAAGGATTTCATTCCTCAACACTGTTTTTATTTTTATATCCTCTTTTGTTACTGAGATATAGATCGGCCTACTCATGATTGTTATTGATGTCTTGATTTGTTTCAAAACATTTAAAAACCTCAAAATCACATCAAACTTACCACACTTCATGAAAATGCTATTCTGATGATTACGTGTATGTAGGTTTCAAAATTTTGGTCCACTGTGCCATAAACCATAAATCCCATATGCCTGTATATGCATGGGACGATAGGGATTAACCTATGGTACAATTGACATAAATTTAGAAACCTAAGAGTGGATTTCATCAACATAATAAATTTAATTAAGTGTGGCAAGTTTGGTGTTGTGTTTGCTTTCAGAGACATCAGACTTCAATAACAATCATGAATAAACTGATATCTCAATCACAGAAATATATTTTTAAAAAGCGGTTTTGAGGAATCAAAGCCTATAAGAGTGACAAAGGACCCATGTGTCAAAAAGGGTAGTATGGTCATTTAATGTTACATCATGACCATGTTCAGATACCCCCCGCAGCCACCACCAAACATGGCATACAAACAAACATGATAGGTCGAGAAGACAGATTTCTGCCTACCTTCATGATAGGGTTGCTACAGGCAGTAGATCATTACGATAAGACAGCTGATGTTTTCTGGTTGCTGGTCCTATGAGAGATTCTTCTGGCTTGGAAGAGGAGAGAATGACCATCTCCACTGTTGCCGTTTACCAGACCAGCTTCATGACCACTACACTGACAGGAGGGCAGACAAGCAGAAACAAGTGTGAGTCTGGATTGAAGACCTATACACTGTAACTCTGTGCGGCTAATAGCATTAGTTGTGCAGTCAACTAGCCACCACTGAGCCCCCAACCTGAACTCTTAGCTCAAAGTGTATCCCAGACCATCTGGCAACAAAATTGTCTTCATATTCACAGCTCCATTTCATCCATCAACAGTGAGCACCATAATTCATTGGACACATTTTCTGTTATTTTGGTTCTGTACTCTAGCACTTTTGAGTTTGAAAGGATAAAAACGACAATGAGGTTGAAGTGCAGACTGTAACTTAAGGGTAATTTCATCCATATCGGATGAACGGTTTAGAAATTATAGAACCTTTTGTACATAGTCTCTCCCCATTTTCGGGCATCAAAAAATATTGGACAGTTTAACATAATATAGAATAAAGTAATCATTTAAAATATTTGTTCGCATATCCATTGCATGCCATGACTTCCTGTGACTCAACAACATCAAGAGACTCTTGATATCTTATTTTCTGGTACTCTAATGTGTTAAGAAATTACCAATGTGTATGGGAACTGACAAAAAAGGTTAACGCTTAAAATGTATATTGCGGCGCCCAAAGGTGCGGTGAAAATTTTTGGGTGCGCCTATATTATGTGTTGGTGCACCTAAATGAAAAATTTAGGCGCACCAGTGCAACCAATGGAAAAAGTTAGTCTGGAGCCCTGGCGGGTCAGAAGTTGGCATACACTAAGTTGACTGTGCCTTTACATTTTTAATATTTGGTTGCATATCCTTTGCATGCCATGACTTCCTGATGTCTGTGACCCAACAACATCAAAAGACTCTTGATCTTATTTTCTGGTACTCTTACAAGCGATACTATAACTTCTCTGCATTTGAATGGATCTCTATGGGAATTGGGGGGTGGGACTAGATCTAGCTGTAAATTACACTGGAACAGTATGGAACACATGTTAGGCGAAATGGCATCAAGGGTCTGAGGTATCAAACAAGCCTCAAACCATCGCTCTGCTGCCAGATATGCAGTAGATATGGATGGATCACTTTAAGGGTTGTTTTTCCTGACTAATTTTCTTATTGAACTCTATGGAAAAATAAGTCAGGAGAAGAAACCCTTCAAGTTATCCATCCATATCTACTGTATTTCTGGCAGTAGAGTGATGGTTTCGTCTTGTTTAATACGTCAGATCCTTGATGACTTAGAGCCATTTAGCCAACCATGTGTTTCCATACTGTTCCAGTGTAATTTACAGCTAAATCTAGTCCCACCCCCCAATTCCCATAGAGATCCATTCATATGCAGAGACATTATAGTATCGCTTGTAAGAGTACCAGAAAATAAGTTATCAAGAGTCTTTTGATGTTGTTGGGTCACAGATATCAGGAAGGCATGGTATGCAAAGGATATGCAACCAAATATTGAAAATTTAAAGGCAGTCAACTTAGTGTAACTGTATGTAAACTTCTAACCCACTGGAATTGTGATATAGTGAATTAAAAGTGAAATAATCTGTCCATAAACAATTGTTGGAAAAAGTACTTGTGTCACGCACAAAGTAGATGTCCTAACTGACTTGCCAACACTATAGTTTGCTAACATGAAGGGCTCTATCTTAATAAACCAAACGCAATGGTGAACGCAAGAGTAATCGCTTGGCGGTATCGCTCTGAGGGCGTGTCGGCGAGAAATTTGGTAATTTCATGACGACAATCTTGGCGCACCTTATGGCGGTATTGCTAAAAGGCTGGGTTTAAATGTCCAAGGTGTGTCTCTATGGTAGCCAATCAAATTGTTGTTCTCATGCTTTAAAAAAAAGCCAGTTGGAACGCAATCGCTCCATGCAATTTCATAATGAGCAACCCAAACGCACTGGACCGTCAACGACAAGAGCGATTTTCCGCACAGGAATCAGACATACTTGCAACAGAAGTACAGGCTAGGACTGTAGTAATTTATGGATCACAATCCACACCACCTCGTCTCCCAGAAGTTCGGAAGGCACGGGAGGAGGTGGCGAATGCATTAATTAGCCTACATTAGGTGATGTAGGCATAATTATGATTCAAATGGTAGGCTTATGATTCAACTGTGTCAATGTGTAATTTATATATTATAGGCTATTGGCCTACATGATCGCAAGTTTCTTGTAAGCTGTCCTGTTTTATTCTAGTAGTTTAAATTCAAATTAATTAATTAATAATAATTATAGGCTATTTGTTCATTAAATGGAAGTGTAATGTTGGCATCACCTATAGACACTACATAGAACTACATGACTAATAAGTTGCCAAATTGCCAGAGTCTATTGCGTTCCCGCTAAGAGGTGGTTCCAGCTGATCATAACGCAATGGGTTTTCGTTGGTTCAAATTGTCACTGAGCCGAAAGTATTTTAGAACACGCCCCAGACAGCGCCACCCATCCCACTGCAGCGCAAGCGAAAGGATGTTATGTTGAGAATTTGTTGATCCTAGCGGTATTGCTGAGAAACGCCATAGCGCCAGTTTTAAGACGTTGATGCTGTCAACAAGCTTGCGTTTGACTATACCGTCCCCTTGCGCTGGTTTGAAAATAGACCCGAAATCTGTGGAGTGGTTAAAAATGAGTTTTAATGACTTCAACCTAAGTGTATGTAAACTTCCGACTTCAACTGTAACTAGCTCACTGATATTTACAAATGAGTTACAGTACTGTCCAACGCACCAATCTGAGGCAGCCTAACGTAAATGGCACACAGAACTATATCTTATGAAAGTACATGAATTTGAGTATGTTACGCGAGTAACGCAAAAATGATGCCTGGATGATCAAACACTTGGTAAAAATGAGTGATTAACAGTTATATCGGAATTGTTTTGAAAAAACACAGACAGTGTCCTCATCCTTAACTTTACCCACACCAACCAACCGGAGGATTATGGATTATGCTTTAATTTCCAAGGTGATTTTTGAAGACGTTAGGATGATGCAAGCTTGAGTCCTGAACTTTACATGTTCACTGAGCGAAGGCCCTAAATGAAGCCTACGTCTGGAAAAAACAAGACTCACAGATCGTAAAAAGGACTGGCCTGACACATGGACACATTTTATCATTGGAGTAATATGGAGTAATACATTTTTTTTTTTTTTTGCGTGGTCTGTCTCACTTGCATTGTTCAGATAACATGTCTGGAAGAGGTTGTGTGTGTGCGTATGTGTGTGTGAATGAGTGAGTTAAACACTGAACTTACAACTGGTTGAAGACACCACAAGACTGTAATGGGGCGTGACGTGTGAGGAAGGAGGAGCCAAACGCAGCAAGGGGATTCTTAAAGCCCTTAGGCCACTAAGGCGGGATACCCGCAGATAAGGGAGGAGACAAGACAAGGAACAACGAACACACCACAGACGCTACTAACCGGCTAACTGTCAAACGCTAAGTAGAGCGCAAGGACAGGAATCTGAACAGCCAGACATAATACGCGCCATGTCTCGGCAACGAGACAAATCAGAACGGGCGAGTAGCGTAAAGGCAAACATAAAACAATAAACAAACACCGCAAAATAATACGATGGTAAGAGAGGAGGCGAAAAGAACAGATCCAACGTTCCCAGGCTACTCTCAAACTCGCGGTCAAACACAAACGTGTCCACAGCATCGCCCAAGCTTCCCTATAGGAAGACATGCACCTAAAAAACGAAACAGAACAGCAGTTCCATACAAAATCGTCAAAACTCCATGCAAGGAGAAAGGCACCGAAAGGAACGAACAGGACAGGCAGTGCCGGACATTTACCGGCTAGACCAACGCGAGATTAATAGAGAATAAGCGCCCTGCCTCTCTATGATGAGGAAATGTAACGAGGCGAACAGGAACAGAGATTTAACGTTCCCATGGCGAGATAAATAGGCTCGCAGTCAAATGTATTAAACCAAGAGGGTAAACACCCGATCTCCCAGGAGAGAGAAACATTTTACAGGTGAGCCGACGAAGCACCGTCGTCCCATAACTTTATTATCCACAGACTAACGCAAGCTTAAATTGGAACAACCGCCCTAGCCTCAGTAAAGGAATGAATGAAAACGAGGCGAAATGGAACAGAGATTTAACGTTCCATGGCGATATAAAAAGGCTCGCAGTCCAATGCATAAAACCAAGAGGGTAAACACCCGATCTCCCAGGAGAGAGAAACATTTTACAGGTGAGCCGACGGAGCACCGTCGTCCCATAACTTTACTATGCACAGACTAACGCAAGCTAAAATGGAACAACCGCCCTAGCCTCTCAATAAACGAATAAATGAAACGAGGCGAAATGGAACAGAGAGCTAACGTTCCGATGCTATATTAAGACACGCGCAGTCACACACAAACACGTCCACAACAACGCCCAAGCTCCATATAAAGAGACACACCCGGAGAACGAAACAGAACAACAGTTCCAACAGTTCCGGCTGCAACAAAAGACCAACGCAAAATAGCACGACAGCCTCAATATAAATAAAAACCCTGAGTCACAACAAAGGGGAACGTAGTCCACGAGAAGGAGACCACAGGGAATAAACGTACCACGGCTACTTACTGGCTCACAGTAACACGGAATTGAGTAGAAGCAAAACGCCAGGTCTCTCAGGAAGAAAACCAAATAACAGGCGAAGGGGAACAAAGAACTACTCTACACTTCCACAAGCTAAGCAGCCCAGCAGAAGCGCAAACGCCCAATCTCACATGAGACGACATGCACCTAGAGGCGAACTGGACTAAAGTTCCCAACAGAAACGCCCAAATCTCCATACACGGAGAAAAAGCACACTATGGCGAAATAGAGCAGAGATTTACGGTCCCAAACTTCTACGAGAATATTAACTACCAAGCCAGTAAGAAATAAGCCCTGTCTCAACTAAGAGACGTTAAAAATAGGCGAATAGCCAAAACGGTACGAGAATACACAGCCAACAATAACACCACAGTACAAACAATTAACAATCAATGTCGAAGCCCCGAATGAAGGAAACGGTAGGCTTATATAACTCTCAGGGCCACTACCATAGAACTATATATTAACTAGAAAGGCAGAAGCCTTCTCAAAATGGCACCGTTTCCACGGCCCAAAGTTTTTTCTCTGATTGGCCAACGTGACCTGTCACGTGAAGGTGGTCATTTTCTCCCTTTTCACAGAGTAATGGCTGCCGTTGTAACTCTAGTTAGCGACCATATACATGTATAGCTACGACTGCAAAGTTATGCTACCGAATAAAAAAGCAAAATGAAAGGTAGCCTAACTTTGTTAGCTACCGTTAGCTAAGTTAGCTCGCAGTAGCAGCCAGAGGCCTAGAAAGGACATGCTATCACAAAAGCCTGTTGATAATACACAAATAGTAGCTCGATGCACATTTAAAAGAAAATAAGCCAGGTATAGCATAACGTTAGTTATACTTTAGAACACATTTGGCTAATTTTAACGTAACCCCCTCGAAACTGCAATGGACATAACGTTATTACGATAACCTTCCAATATCAACGTTACTGCACTTTAAGACCGCATAAACGGGCACAAGTGTCCGCTATGCGTTAAGATAACTATATATATATAATGTATGTTATATAGCCTGTGTCTATGTTCATAGACATCCTATATAGGCCTATAGCTATAGCTACGCTGTATGTGTAGCCTACGTTGTGGTGAGTGAATACATTTTTTCCTGGTTGGTTCAGTTCAACAAGTTACTATGACAAGGGTGATGCAGGAAAATAAACAGACCTAACAGCAAAGCATATTTGTGGTTAATGCTAATTTAGCTCAAGCAGGACGACGAAGAAGACAAGCAGGCTAACCAAACGTTGTGAAAAAAATTCTTCTTACCGTGAAAATATTTAATTTCCCCCCCAGGGTTTCTGCGCTGTTATGGTTTTGAAAGCTCCGCGCTATGATTCAGGTTTGGCAAAACTGGTATGCAGTAACAACAATGCTATCACATATTTTATAGCCTAACTCTAGAGATGTATACCTTGCCAAAAAATCACAAGAGCATTATTCCCCTCAGATGGTACCGACCAACCCTACTGGCTCACGGACTATACTAGGTGTACGAATTATATATTATAATTTTTGACGTAAAAAATTATACCTAACACATAAAAGAGAAAACCTCTGTATCTCTCTGTATGTCTGGTGCACAGCAGCCAGCAGATGGCACGCAATGTGCCCACACACACACACGCACGCACGCATTAATTAGGTATAGGGCCGACTAAATGGCCAATTAGTGATTGTGTGCTCCAACGGGAATCAGAACTAGTCAATCTGATTATCAACTCATCACCCATGGTAAGGATAAGCCACAAATCAGCTGTGGAGACTGCCACCTACAAGTTCATAACAGTGTAATCTTCAGAGATATATGTAGGAAACTTCATCCGTAAACAGAGGGATATTGAAGCTACAACATTATATAATCCTGACCATGTAGGACTATTCAAGAGGTTTCGGGGAGGGGCTAAAGCGCTTCAAAAACAGCATGTTATCTAACCCTAACCCTCATATGACAACAATCCAGATGTATTTGGTAGGTAAAATAAGGTCTACACTAGTGCAAATCCAAACATATGACTGTGATTAGGAAAAACATCAATACCTTGAAGGATTTTTTCCACCAAATAAGCAAAAAATCAAAAGACTTGATTTTATCCAGGCTGGAGTCTCAAAGGGTCTCAGAAACTACACCTCAAAGAGGCTGTAGCCAGACAGAGGTGAAAATTAAACTTTGTCGTAGGACAAAACTAAAGACATTTTTGGAAAGGCCTTGACCTGGAGAATAACGTATGTCAATTATTTTGCCCTGACACCCCAGGGGACTCAGTAGCGCCCCCTAGAAGGGCAAAACTGGCCAAACTTCAAATGCTTCTAATTCTGAAACCAATGGACATATCGGGTAGATATTTAACAGGATGATTAACTAACTAGTCTTTCATAAATAATGTCAGAGCCAGCCTTCAAGCTCTAACAGAAGGGCCTGAATAAAACGTTTGATGCTTAATCATTTGATACTTTGATGATTCAATTAGATGATCAATTGGGATCTTAACTGATGCTATATTGAACATAAATTTTAAGCCCCAGGTCAATAGGATTAGTATTTTTTTCGTTATTGGTACTAATAGTTTAGAAGTACAATTCCCCAAAAACCCGAGAGCTCTACGTAATGATGGCCTGTGAAAAGATGGCGCCGTCTGTAGTCCGTTTAGGGTTAGGGTTCGGATAATAAATATATACGGCTAATCTGGGTCGCCCCATGTAGGGGACAGTATTAAAATTTATTGAGATTGTGGGATTTTGACCATATCCGACATAAACTGTTTGCTTTTTTTGTGACTGAATAAACCTTTCCGCATGTTTTTTGTGTCCCTATTAACATATTTAGCGGTTATCGCCATCAACCAGTAGCTACTCAAAAGTCACTCGTCTGGTAAACAAAATTCACTAGCCGGCTAGCTAGCTAACAACCGAAAAGTAGCATAGTAGCCAAGCCCACAGTAATACCTCTAAATTTCGTTCTAGATGTAGCACAAAAACAGTCTGAGAAATGCTAGCATTGAAAATGCATGGGTTTAAATTTCGTTCTGTGTAGCACGATAAAAGTCGGACAATCGTGCTCCGGGTGACGATTCAATAGATTCATTGTCGTGACTATGAGCATGAAAAACCGTGAGACCGGGTTGATTTTTCACCTGTTAACATAACAAAGTGTACCTTAACCTAAAGGCTAAGACCATTGCGCTATTGTGTGAATCTTATCTATTTTCTTATCTATTTTCTCTCTGTCAGTTATGTCAAGAACAATTGCTATACCTGTATACCCAGCTGTTGGTAAGTACTGTATGTGTCAGTTGCTGCTCAAAGTCGAAATGTCTGAATTCACTGGGGTTCTGTTCAAGTCTTTGCTATTTGTGTGCAGGCACCTTGTAACATCTCCCTTTATTTCTGTTTCTGAGGAGGAGAAAATGCTGTGAGTGAGCTGACTACCTGGGTAATGGAGGTGAGTGTCATGTTTTCTTGTTGATCTAAAGAAAGTGGACATACATATGCAATCTCTCTCCCTCTCTCTGTGTGCACATTTGAGGATTAACGTAAATCAAATTAATGACATTGTTTTGAGACAAAACATCTGTCTTGCTAGCCAATGGGACAGCCAGTTTATATTGTGAGCTCATTGTTTTAAATGCTGCAAGAGCGACTAGCGCTTTGTGTTAATGTTTTAAAAATACTGCGGCGCTCTCCTTTATTTGGTGTTGATTTTAATTTTATGTCTTTCCTTTTAGCCTTTTGTTGTATTTATTTTAACATGATCATTATTATCTTGTTTCCTTCAGATATAAAGACAACCATACATTTTCCAACTGAAGTTGAATAGACCAAGACATGACATATCCCTATCCATGCTTCATAGCCAGATGGGGATGAAGACTCAAGATGTGTGTCCGGAAACTCATTCTTGGTGATCTTGTAAATTGTGTGCCTCAACATAGCTACCTGAACTCCACCACTTGCTTCCTAAACACATTTTTTAATATGTATATGATGCAGTATTTTCTACTGCTTTAGCATGTATTGTGTCCATTCAGCAGAGGTTTAAAATCAATAAAGATGTTTACATTTTTAAAATCAATGTCAATGTGTTATCTATTTTACTAACAGAAGTAGTTGTTTTTGTAGATTTTGACTACTTTGAGCAAGAATTTGTAAAATGTAGTCATAAAATGATTTATCATGAGCTATGATAGATTACATTGATAATTAATTGATTTAACATCAGTTACGTTGATTTCCAGTTAACATCAACATCGTTTCAACGTTATTTCAAGATGTTGATTCAACGTAAACTCGATGAGCACCTGGACGCAGAATCAACATCAGAGATCAACATTGAATCAATGCTTCATCTGATATTAATTCAATGTTGATTCAATGTTTCCTTGCTTTTGGGGATTAACCCACGTGTCAAGATACAGTACGAAATATAGCTATCATTCTTATAAGTGAGTAGGCCTACCATATACGAGTTATTTGTCATTCTTAAATTTAGTAGCAATTCATTGTCATGATGTCACACTATGACAATATCATGGCAATTGGATGGCAGTGATAATCAGTAATCACCAATGTTATTGCCCAGCCCTATAAACCAACGAGACCAGTGACAGGCAACTCAAAAGGGTACAGTACTATAGTACAATAATAAGTGTATACTCATGAATAGTCATCTTTGTCAGACTACATATTGTCATTGACAATGTAGCCTACTGTAATTTTCTGCCTTTACGGGTTTTCCCTGCCCAATTCTGGCAGTTTCTCCAATCCTGGATTTGGCTTTTAACGGAACAGGGTTTTTTTAATGAACTAAGTCAGGTTTTCAAAATTTATGTGATTATTTTTAAATAAAATTTGTAGTCATGACATTGTTCACCCAACGCCCTCTGCTCTTCCTCACCCGTCCCTTATCTTCCCTATAAACACCCCCCACGCTGGTAGCTGTCTAGTATGTACATTTTGGGGAAACAGTAATAAAAAGTTTCAATTAATTATAAAACTTGTTTTTTTATTTAAGGGTTCATTGTTTGCATAAGTCATACAGTGGTATAAGGAGAAATTGCAATTTTTTTTCATTTGTAAAGACTAAATAATCAAATGTACACCATTCAAAATTATGTTTCATGAATAAGGGAAACATTTTAATCTTCGATATGCTGCGTTTCATTCACAGCAAGTTTAATCACCGTCTCCAACGTTGTCCTGGATAAGGGGGAAAAAACGTAGAGACGATAGGAGTTTGTTATAGGACACAGCAAAGTTCAGCAGCCTGTCTCAGTTTAAAGCCCACTCACCACATCAAGGTGCAGGCTGAACGTGAGAACACAGGATAAGACGCACATCCACAAGACAAACCCTGACAAGACACATTAAAATGACAAGGTCACATTAAGGAAAAATTTACAGGTTTACGTGGGATCTAAGTGGTAGCCTACTAGCAAAACTCATCCAGGGGTGTCTGTAAGCAAAGACACTTACTAGTTTATGCGCTGTTAAAAGTGCATTACCGTATCTGGTTTTGATGCGCAACTTCAGTTCCTCAATCCGGTTGATTTCTTTTGAGCGATGAGAGGATGCACACGTGTAAATCGACATACAAAAGCAACATAATAGTAAACGCAGCCACAATAACTTAATGTAATGTTATGTAAAGCTACAATGTCCTATAGCCTAGCTGGGCTATAGACAACGAGGAGCACTTGCTGTTCTTCGCATTTACCGCATAGCCTACTGTGTCACGCGGTTAGACAAAATAGGCTATTTCGAAAAATATAACCAGCTAATGACATGTTGGATCCACCAACCTTTCCCTTATATTAAAACAAAGTTTTATACGCTTTCCTGGGTCCAGTGCCTACCCCAGATCCACTCTACGTAGAGTGGATGTCGTGAGAACATTCGATATTGTGTGAAAAGCAAAACAATAAATACATAGATACAATCTTAAATAGGTCTATGATACGATTACGTTCACATAATTAAATAACGATTATTGCATCTGCTTGTTTATTTTGTTTAATCCGTAACGTTAGTCTGTGGTATGGCTAGGCAGTAGCCTAGCTCCAGCGGTAACATTACATTACATCCGGACCGGTCCCTGACTCAAGATTGCCGTGAACCAGCCTTGCGCGGCTAGCTAGTGTGGTGTAGCCATGTAACGTTAACTGTAGCCTAAATAATTAGAAATCGCGACCACAGTGGAACTTGTTGCCTATTTTTCCAGGTATAGCCTCTCAGGAATGTCTATGTTATTGTTAGACTGTTAGAATGAACTATGGTGATCTTGTAGTGTTATCGTAACGTTAGACAGATTAATGGCTAGGCTATAGGCCATGGATATCTTGTTGAAATACCTCAGCTGTACGTGAGCAAAACTGCAAATCCAGATAAATTTAGTTACTAAAAATCTTTAATAACTGTCTTGTTAACTAGCGTTATTAACAATAATACGCCGGGAGCCGGACAACATTTCTGTAGCCAACCCGATGTTGACCCGCTACCGTTAGCGTCTTGCTATCCGGGCGGCTTTTCAGACTTCAACACTAACATATTCACTGGGTGTGTTACTAATTAGTGTAATCTAACAACACCCATCTTGAGATATGAAGTATGACCTTAGAAATTTTACACACGCGAAAGCATTTGAAAACCATTTCATTATTATGCACAAGATAGCTGGTAAGCGAACTTCATATAGCTACAGCAACGGATGCAGTTAGCTGAATGCTCATAGCAAGTCAGCTAACCATAGAGTTCAATAGAGGTTGAGAGAATGGATTTGAGGCGAAAATGTCAATAGGCCTCCTCACGTGATTGCCCTGTGACGTAACTAAAATTACCACGTGACCATGTTCTTAACCAATCACAGTTCAGTGCGCTTACTAAACACTCACCGATGAGTATTTTTAAATCATGGCTCTCTTTTTTCTGTGTAGGCTAAAAAAATTTTGAACCCAGGAAAAATGTAAAATGTGATTGCCTGCTTCTATTGACTACAATATTGTGAACTTTTGATACCTAGATTGCGCTGGGGCCACTATGTTGACTTTCACAACGCTCCATTGGAAATACATGGCAGAGCTCATAATAATACTATTTCCGGGCCATGGCAGCCATCTTGCGGCGGTGCCATTGCGGAAGAACCCAAATTGAATAGGGCTGAATGGAACCACGTGACCACGTTTCCTTTCTAGTTAATATATAGTTCTATGGCCACTACACACAGGTGAAAATGCTTAACAAATGCTACGCCAACTCAGCAGGGCGGAGCAAGCATCCATCAAAAGGACAGCGCCCCCGCGTGGCCACAGAGGAAAACGACCGCATGGGGAAACAGGGTTGAAAACCATGACAAAGACACCACTTTATCTTCAATTGTCTGAGGAAGGAAAACATCACTATTACTGACTGGTTTTGTCATAGATGAGTGTTGAGTGAGAAGGATAACTGTGTATATCAGACCTGGCTTCAAATAGTATATGTTTTGGATTCAAATACTTTTCTGCATTTAACTAAGCTTGCACATGCACACACACATCTTGCGTGTTCATCTTACTACAGGTTACAGGCTGACAACAAGCAGGGCTGATGATACATTGGCAGATAGTGGCATGACATGGTTTGCTGCCGTTATAACCCCTTTCTCCTGGACCTTCTGAACAGTTGCAACAGCTTACAGTTCAACAGCTCAGAGAACAGGGAATGGGGGAAGGGAGACACAAAGAGGGCAAAATATTGAAGGCATAAGTGCCAGAATAAGAAGAAAGGAGGAGACCAGCATAGGGAGTGGGGACATAAAAAAGAAAGACAGGAAAGAAAGGAAGGAGATAATTAATATTACAAACTATTAGTTTATTTCTATCTGCAGATGTTTAGCTTCCCACAGGCACAGACAAAGAGCGCACTCTACATGGAAATCATTGAAGAATCATAACTTATCATTAATTCTATTCCATACTTGTACTGTAGTTTAATGGATTTCACACATTGGCATGGGGGCAGAATGACAAGGAAGGGTCAATTCCCAATTCCAACAGGATAGCATACACCAGCTGTAAGCTGCATGGTGGCTAATGTTACATCTATGGTGACCACCATCTCTGCAAAATGTTCTTGAGCAAGCAAGGCACTGATCCCTAAAACTCTTCCAGGAGGACTACACCTTGACAACCCTGTGCACTAACCTCTGATTAAATGCAGATTCAGTATGTGTATAGAGGCTATGCCTAAATGTTTTCGGTTTCATTCTTTATTCATGCCGTTGTTTTTATATTATTATTTATCCCAATCATAATGGAATAAGTTGTTAGTTAACAAATCGCGTTAACAATGTTACCTAGACATCAAAGCCAACTGAAAAGCAAAATCATTGTAGGCCTATGTGCTACAGATATGCTTGCCGTAAATTGTAAATGATACCCAAAACAACGAAGATCACACAGACCAAGTCCAAAATAGGGAGTGAGCAAGAGGAAGAGGCAAAAGGACAGACAGATATCTGTAATACTTACTTAGAGGGAAATTACATCAGTTATCATGTTCTTTGTCCAATGTTGTTTCTAACGTAGGCTATAGAGGTACAAAAACAACAGACATTAGGACATGCACATAACATTGTTCCATTAAGATTACTTGCAAAAAGCATGTGTATTTATCACATATTTCCTTCAGTCTTACACAGTCTTATAATGTAATAAGGAGGAAAAATACCAAAATTCTCTAATCCAAATATCAAGCGAGTTACGTCCCTTTGCATTTGGAGTGCCATAAATGTTTTTGAGAAAAACCCTTTACGTTTGTAGCCGCGAAAGGCTCGCTACGGGTTAACGTTACTGGAGACAAATTGCTGGGTCTCTGTAGCCTATACGAAACTCCGGTGTTAGCTTGTCATCTTACGTTTAAAAGCTTCAAAACTATAGCTATATATTTTTACTCTGAATTTGGCATCAAGGCATACAGATTATTTAAGGCAAGATATTGTTCTACTGAAATAATATGAAACCATGAATTACTTTCTGTTATATTCACAAGACTAAATGAATGCCTTTGAAATACACAATTAAAGTTCAATAATTAAAAAACATATATATTATTGTAAATGGGGTAGGCTACAGGCAATGCACTCTTCCGATAAACAACAAGTCGGCCTAGGCTAGGCTTACGAATTTCATAAGGACCTATTTTCTTTTCACTTGAACCGTTCCTGTGACAGCAATACAACGTGATTAAAAGTCTTCTCATATAGCATAACGTTAAATGAATCACGTAGCCTAGGTAGCCTATCCTACACAGAAAGAAAATAAATCTTAAAATACATTAAAACTCAGGTACAATTTGTAGCCAAGCCATATTGTAGCAATACCATTTTATAATCATATGTTGGGAATGTGTTTGGCACATATAACAAAATGCTGTACAAGTTATATTTAAGCACTTATTTCCATCATGTTGATGGTGGTGTGAGAGTTTCTTTTTCTGTGGAGGGTGGTTGGGAGGGCCCACATGACAGATTCTGTCCCGGGCCCTGGGATTCCTAACGACGGCACTGGATCAACCATATACTAAGCCGCAAATATCTAGGAAGCTAAAGTTATAGCTAACGTTAGCTAGCTGGTTACTAACTAACTAACTAACATTATCAAGGCTAGCTAACATTACTAGCTTAGCCTTGGAATAGACCTATTCACATAGCTAATGTTAGGCTATTGTAACAAATGCATTTTACACTCAGTCAGAAATATCTCTAGGCAGAAATGTTTTACACAAATTAAAAGTTCTTACTCTGTTCAAGTAGAGACTGTTCGATGCCTCCAAGTTTGCAGGTGACTGGAAGAGAGGATGCTTGATTTCCATGTGTCGCTGGTAGAGCAGAAGGGAGCAAATGCGAGGGAGAAATTCGAGCGGCAAATTTGAATCTCACTGCTGAAATCTCATTGGTCCAACAGCGACAGCGCGCACAGATGGTGACGTCAAAACTCGCCAAAAATCGTATTTTTACGTGAGAAAGACGTCTTTAAAATCAGGGAAACAAGTATACAGGCTAAATACACAACATATTACTCATTGTTTCAAATCACCAAGACTGCAAAAATATTAATAAAGTATTGTTCATTTAGTTTTCCTTGCTGCCTGTGTGAAGGTAATGCCAGCCATATTGATGCAGAACTTTCTCCACACAGACTTACAAAAAAAAAAAAGTTAAACCACTTAGCTTCATCTCTACTGTTTTAATTTTAGATTACATACCCAAGCCAAGACCAACATTTTACCATAAAATCTATGCTGGTCCAGACTTTTCTGTTCTGAAAAGTTGGTCATGAATCATGATAATTGTGTGAAATGCTGTTTTGGTTGTTGGTAAAAAAGATTTATTTGAGGCTCAGATGCTTTTATTGAGAATAGTAGCCTACACTATAAAGTGATGCATTATTTAATTATCTGGTTATCAAACTTCACCTAAATGTAGCCATGACTATACTGTAATGTGATGGGGAGTCATAGGAGCCACCAAGTGTAGCCTAACTATAGTGGGTCTAAGTTTACTACACCTGCAAGCGCGAAGCGCAAGCAAGGGTGTATTGTTTTCACTCCTGTCTGTGTGTGTGTCTGTGTGTTGACAGTGAGTGAGGACCTGAATCTTGAATTTTTTTTTTGAATCGGTCAATTCTCAACTTCACAGCGCAAGATCAAAGTTTTAGCCCCATGCGCGTTCAGTGAAAATCCAGAAGCGATACTGAAGAATGTCATGTTGTCATTGCTCACACATGGGGAATCAACAAGCACACGCGTGGGTGTAGCATTCTAAACTCCTCAAAAAAAGTTTGGAAACGTTATTTCGGTCGATTATTCCTCGCCTTTAATAATACCAATTGGTATTGTATTTTATATCGCTGGAAAGCCTGATTAGTCACCTTTACAACGAGGTACAACTTGTAAGGATCATGCATTCATGGAATGAGCAACACAGCTAACCGTGTGGGTAGCGGCCCAAAAAAATGTGCCAAAATCCCCTGCAATATTCTTCTGTTGGTATTCACTCTCGTTTTGAGTTGCTTGGTGGATTGGTACACAGTAATAAGGAAAAAACAACACATATTGGCCATTTTTACACTTTATTCATTTTACACTGTCAGGGACCTCCCATTCCTCAACCAGGATTTGCCGCAAGTCAGCCAACATGGTTGCGTTGGTCACTCTGGCACGTACAGCACGCCCAAGCTGATCCCACAGGTGTTCAATTGGGTTGAGGTCTGGACTCACGGCAGGCCATTCCATCCTCTCCACTCCCAAATTCTGGAGGTACTCTGTGATGACCCTGGCTCTGTGGGGGCGAGCGTTGTCATCCTGGAGGATGGAGTTAGGTCCCAGATTCTGGAGATATGGGATCGCCACTGGCTCCAGAATCTCATTCCGATATCTCACTGCATTGAGATTGCCTTCAATGATGACAAGTTCTGTTTTGCTTGTGAGAGAGATACCGCCCCACACCATGACACTGCCCCCATTGAAAGGTGTCACGCGATCTGTGCAGCAATCTGCATAGCGTTCTCCACGCGTCTCCATACTTTGATCCTGCCATCCAGCTTCCGCAGACAGAACCTTGATTCATCACTGAACATGACGTTGCCCCACATTCTTAGGTTCCACTGTCGGTGCTGTCAACACCAGCGCAAACGGGCCTGATGGTGAAGGGCAGTCATTGCAGGCTTCCTGGCAGCCTTATAAGCACGAAGACCGGCCATGTGCAGTCTGTTCCTCACCGTCTGATCAGAGATCTGTCTGTGGTACCGTTGTGCAAATCTTGCCTGTAAATCTCTGGAAGAAAGCCTATGGTTCCTCAGTGAAGCAAGGGTGAGGAACCGGTCTTCTTGGGGTGTTGTCTTCCTGGGACGGCCACTTCGTGGTCTGTCTTTGACTTCACCATTCTCACGGAACTTGGTCCTAAGTTTGGAAATGGTACCAGGGCTGACACCAAATAATGCTGCGCTTCCACTTGCCCTATTGCACGGGCCTTATCCTGAAGGGACAAACGTGGCATGTTTATGCTTGGAGCACACACAAACTCAACAAAGTTGCAGGACCCATGCACACAAGTGCTGTCAATTAGGTGCCAATCAGGTGCCAGTCACACACCTGTGACTGGCATACACCTGCCAGCACTTGAAGCTCAAGACGAGAGTGAATACCAACAGAAGAATATTGCAGGGGATTTTGGCACATTTTTTTAGCCGCTACCCACACGTTTAGCTGTGTTGCTCATTCCACAAATGCATGATCCTTACAAGTTGTACCTCGTTGTAAAGGTGACTAATCAGGCTTTCCAGCGATATAAAATACAATACCAATTGGTATTATTAAAGGGGAGGAATAATCAACCGAAATAACGTTTCCGAACTTTTTTTGAGGAGTTTAGTTGAAAGTGATTTGAGCCAGATTTTTTACAAGTTTGTATAAAAGTCATGCAGAACATTATACAAACCCATCCATTTTACATGGCTAAACAATTTTGGGAGCATATAGGCTATACAGAACTATAAATCATGCATTCAAGTTTTACTTTGACATCAGACTATTCCCATAACATAAAACCATCTGAACCTCACTTGAAAAAAAGAAAAGAAATGATCATTTACACTGTTTTAAACTGCTGGTGATTTTAACTGGTAAACAAGTACTAGATGATTAGTTTCATGCATTCATTTCTAGACTAGAGCCAAAGTGGCTTTGGGCTGGTGAGCTGCCACTTTGAGCTGGTGTGGTACAAAAAGCAAGCCAGTTAGGCTGGAATTCTTTCAAACAGCAATATGTCAGTGACTTGAGTAGAGAGAATTCCAGTTTGCTTGATAGTCTGTTCAGAGTGATGTGTGCAGTGTGGTTGTTCAAAATCTACTGCAAATTCACCACCATGGCGTTCGCCGGAATACAGGAAGTGGACTGCTTGATTCGCTACTCGAGTTGCTTATCAGTTTGGATTCCTGCCTCAAAGCCCCGATTACACCGCCTCCATTAATTTTCAATGAGAGGCAATTCCTCGTGTCTGCAAAGCATGTTGGGATGTGAGGTGTCCAGACGAGACAGGGAACGTGGCGCAATAACCAATCAGATTAAACATTGTAGGAAACGAGAGCGATGACATGCGATTTCACTGCTTTCTCCGGGGCTTTGCCGTTAGCGTGGCATTCAAACAAGTCAAATTGCACGATTCCGCACGATTGCCCTTAGCCTCTCTGAGCTCAAAACAATTAGGGCCCATTCATGCAGAATATTATACAAACTCATTTTCAAACACATCGCTCCTTTTAAGTCTTTCCTCACAAGTCCAAGTCAGTCAGTCTCAAGTCACTTGGTACAAGTCTACACTGTAAAAAAAAAACGGTTAATAGACTTCCTGACACAAAACATTCAAAGAGATGTATTTCTACAAGCAATATACTGTAAAAAAAATGTACGTTACTTAACATGTATTTCACATTTTTCTTAAAAAAACAGCAAGTGCCTTTAAAATTACAGTTATCGGCAGTCATTTAATTTTTGTCCTGTTGTTTTATGGTTAATAGACTTCATGACACAAAACAGTCAATTTGCTTTTTTAAAAACAACCTGTGACTGTCATTTTACACTGTGACTGCATGTATTTCTACAAGGTGTGAACTGAGGACACAGCCCATGGGGGTTTTTCAAGATCCAGTTACAGAGGGTGCCAATAATTGTGGTTTTGTTAAATATAATTATTTCTTGAGGGATTTTTTTTCTCATAATAAATTTACTTCAATTAAAGGTAGAACTTTTCAAATTTTTTCAGTGTGAGATTAAGCTAATTCACCAAACGGTGAATTTTTTATAACCCTTTTTACTCATCTTTACCAGGCGTGCCAATAATAGTGGAGGGCACTGTACATGTAACATGAAATGTTATGGTATATTACTGGTAAATATACATCTCTTTTTACAGTTTGTGTGTGAATATATTTTTTATTGGTATTGCCTTGTAGAAATACAGTCACTGTTTTGTGTCATGAAGTCTATTAACCATACAATTACAGGACAAAAATTAAATGACTGCAGATAACTGTATTTTTAAAGTCACCTGATATTTTTTAAGAAAAATGTGAAATATATGTTAAAGGGTAAGTTCGCTATTTTGGACCTTGGACCCTATTTGCGGTCCGTCTTCCATGAACCTGACCCATGAAGTCCATTTTTTCGCTGATCGGTCCAGTATTGAGTTCGGTACACATTTCCTGTAGGCTCTCACTGGGCTACAATGGAAGTGAACGGGGCAACCAGAAATGTTCGATAAATGTGCTTTCATGTACAGTAAATGAGACGGGAAGCTCAGGGTGTATTCTTACCGGTCTCAGTATGCTCTCCTGTGAAATGTATCTCAATCCGAACATTTTTACGTGCTTGGCATGGCTTGGAAGTAAGCATTTCTCTGTTGCTTGTTTTCGCTGCTCCCGCGGAGTACTATGTGTCGGGGGTAGGGGAGCGGGAAGGTGTGCCGGCCGTTTACGAAACTATCTAGCTGAGCAGTTTGCGTTTGTTTACCTGCAGCAACGTAGGCTACAATTTCCACAAAAAAACTTGGATGATGGATGACTATAATGATTACGAAGACGAAGAATTCGATTTTGACTTTGACGTTACTGGCTACAGATTTGAGCCAGAATACACGGACACGGAACTACAAGAGATGGATGATAAGAGAGCAAGAGAAGAGAGAGAGGCTGAAGTTGCGCAGGTAATGTTATCCGAAGTCGCTGCCGAGGCTAGACCAAGAATTTCGGGGGACTTTTGGTGTTCTTGCAAGAGGTGCAAGCAGATGCCCAGAGAGGAGGAAAGTTTGTGTTGTAGGGAATGGGATCTGTTGCTACCGAATGCCATTGAAAACCTGGATGTATCCATGGATGACACTGGATCATCTCCATTGTGCGTAACCGATGCTATGGACTTTCAAGCGCTAATAAACCGGGCAGTTTTAGAAACTTTCTTCCACGTCCCCAAAATTAATTGGAGGAAGAAGCCCAGGCCGGAGGGACCGAACGGACAACTTTCAGTTCTGTAAGTAATCCTTGCTATTCGGATAATACTGTGTTAGGAATCGGTAATTTGAGGTCCTTTATATGTGACTAAACGCCATGTAAATTACTGAATGCTCAGTTGTTCTCCAAAAAAAAAAAGAGTATGATTTTACACAGGGTGTCTTACTGTAATTCACTATCTACCAAAACTCATCTGTACTTGAGTGTTCGTTTTTCTATCCTAATAGCTTATATGTCTGGCCCACATAGCAAGGTTACAACATAAAGTAAACATTGTGTTACGTTTCTGTCATGTTTATGCCACGTTTCATGTTTAGTTTGTCACAGTTTATTTTCGGTTCATGTCATGCTTGTGTTCTGTTTAGGTTATGATGCAGTTAATTGGTAGCATACACATTTCTATGTTTTTCTGCAGCCCTGCATTCATGCCGTTTTCCCTCTCTCTCTTGCTGTCACTCAGCCTTCCCTAATTGTTTCATTTTCCCGTGTCTATTTACTAATCTACTAACATTAGATCAGGATTGGGTAATACTAACTCTCTAACCATGTGTTCATGTTTACCTTACGTTTCTTGTGCATGTCATTTACTAATTTACTAACGCTAGGTCAGGATAGGTTTATTACTAACGATTACTAATTATCTTGTTACCTCGTCAGCTTTCCACACCTGATTCCCCTTCGCATGCTGCTCTCAAGCTAAGTGTCTGCACCTGTCTACACCTGCATATAAGCTCAGTGTTCATGTCTTGTCTTCGCGAAATTGTTGCCTGTTAGTTTACTACTGTCACTTTTGAGCGTTATCCATTGTCTGACTTTTGTTATTGATCCAAGCCTGTTTACTGACCATTGTTACTGCCTGCCTACCGTTTCTACTGCCTGTTTTTGACCACGGGTTTTGCCTGCTGTCTGTTTGTACCTCTGCCCCGCGGATAGGACTTCGGTCTGACTCCTGCAACGTCCCACGACCTACGAACTCTGCTTACCCCTGAATTGTACTTCTGCTCCGCTGACAGCTACTCTGGTTTCTGAACTTGTGCATGGTGTACCGATTCCGAGACTGCCTTCTCCCTCGGTACTATACTTTGGTTTTTTGGCTGGATTTTCTGTGGATGAACTTTGCTTGTGTGACTACGATTTTTGGATTTCCCCATAATAAAGCCCTTGCGGGCATTTATTATTACGTCCGTGTTCTGAGTCGTGCATTACGGGTCCAACCCGCACACACCCGTCTCAGAACAATTTCGCCACGATGGACCCTGCTGACTCAACCGCCATGTTCCACGCTCTGCAACAACAAGGCCTCATCGTGCAGCAGCACGCCCAGGGGATTTCCGATCTCCGGGAGGAGATTAAAGAGTTGTGCGCGGAGATGAGGAGACTGGCCATTGCTGTTCAACCACGCACTCCAGAGCAACCTGCTAAGCCGCCGGCTATCCCACCCTCCCACCCCATGGGAACCTGGCAATTCTGGGAGCCACAACAGCCCCCCCCGGAGAGGTTCGGTGGTGAGCCGGAGAGATGCAAGGCGTTTCTGTTACAGTGTGACTTTGTCTTCCGACAACAGCCATTGACATATCCGACTGACGAGCGACGGATTGGCTACGTGATGGGGTTACTCAAGGGGAGAGCTTTGGACTGGGCTACTGCGGTGTGGTCCGGAGGTTCATTTCCTCTCAGCTACATGGTCTTTGCGGAGGAGATCCGCAAAGTGTTCCAGCACGCCTCCAGTGACCAAGAGCCCTCACAGCAACTCATTGCCCTCCGCCAAGGCCTTAAAAGTGCCGCGGACCACTCTATTGACTTTCGGACAATCGCTGCGGCTACCCACTGGAATGACTCGGCCCTTGCGGACTTGTTCCGGGCCAGTTTGAACGGGGTGCTCCAGGACGAGTTGGCCCATCAGGAACCCATCAGGGAGTTCGACGCCCTCGTCCGAGCCGCCATTCGCCTTGATAACCGCTACAGACTTCATCGGACGGAGAGACCGATTCCGCCCGGTCAGCCGTACCCCAGACGAGTACCTGCCTCACTGACGGAGGAGAACCAGGCTGGGGTAGTCGAACCTATGGATCTTTCCCGTGCCGGAGTCAAGATCTCGCCCGAGGAACGGAGACGTCGGAGGGAGACCGGGGCATGTTTCTACTGCGGGAAGCTGGGGCATTCTCAAACACAGTGCACCGCCCGGTCCAGGAAATCCGAGTCATCCGTAGTAGTGAGGTCTTCAACCCACCAGGAGAAGATCTCCAAGAGCGATACTCGCCCTACCCTCATTGCCACAATCATGCTACCTGAGAAGGAGGTTCAAGTGAGCGTGCTCATAGACTCTGGAGCGGACGCTAACCTTATGGACGAAGTTATGGTCAGAGATCTGGACATTCCCACCCTTCCACTGCCCCACACCGTGAATGCTCGGTCATTGGACGGCAAGATATTCTACAAGATGACCCACGTCACGGAACCCGTTCAACTTATCATTTCTGGCAACCATCATGAGTTCATCCAGTTTCACATCATCCGTTCCCCCAACGACCCACTCATTCTGGGACTACCCTGGCTTCAAGAACACAACCCCGTCATTGACTGGAAATCCCACCACATTCAAGCCTGGAGCCGTCAGTGTCACCAAGCCTGTCTTCGGTCCGCACCTGCACCTGCCGGGGGCGCACCTACCCCACCTCAAGACACCAAGCTGTCTCTTGAAAACGTGCCAGCCCCCTATCACGACCTGGGCATCGTTTTCTCCAAGACGCAAGCACAGACACTTCCTCCTCACAGACCCTATGATTGCGCGATCGAGCTGCTACCCGGTTCCACTCTTCCCTCAAGCCGACTTTACAATGTCTCCAAACCTGAAAGGGAAGCCATGGAGAAATATATTCGGGATTGCCTAGCCAACGGTCTGATTCGCCCCTCTTCATCACCTGTGGGCGCTGGATTTTTCTTCGTCCAGAAAAAAGACGGCTCGCTGCGTCCTTGTATTGACTTCAGAGAATTGAACAATATCACGGTCAAGAACAAGTACCCATTACCCCTGATTGATTCCGCGTTTCACCCTCTATATGAAGCCACCATATTCTCCAAGCTGGACCTACGCAACGCCTACCACTTGGTGCGCATTCGTGAGGGGGACGAATGGAAGACCGCCTTCAACACCTCGTTAGGACACTTTGAGTACCTAGTCATGCCTTTCGGCCTTACTAACGCCCCCGCCGTCTTTCAGGCGCTAGTTAATGACGTCCTACGGGACCTATTGGGCCGCTACGTATTTGTGTATCTGGACGATATTTTGATTTACTCCACCAACATCAAGGAACACGAGGGTCACGTCATGCAGGTTCTCCAACGACTTCTGGAGAACAGACTCTATGTTAAGGCTGAGAAGTGTGTGTTCCACACCGACACGGTCGAGTTCCTGGGCTTTATCTTGGAGAGGGGACAAATCAGGGCGGATCCCAAGAAGATCCAGGCGGTCACAGACTGGCCCACGCCTGCCACTCGGAAACATCTGCAACGTTTCTTGGGATTCGCAAACTTTTACCGGAGATTCATCCGGAGCTACAGCCAGGTCGTCGCCCCTCTCACCAAGCTCACGTCTACTGCCATGCCGTTCCGCTGGAACCCTGAGGCTGAAAATGCCTTAAAAAAGATCAAGAAACTGTTCACCTCCGCTCCAATTCTGGTGCACCCCGACCCCACTCGTCAGTTTGTCGTGGAGACTGATGCGTCCGACACCGGAGTAGGGGCCGTGCTCTCTCAGGTTTCCCCCACTGACAACCTTCTACACCCCTGCGCATTCTTCTCCCGTAAGCTGTCTCCAGCAGAGAGGAATTATGACGTGGGAAACCGTGAGCTACTCGCTGTCAAACTAGCACTGGAGGAGTGGAGGCATTGGTTGGAGGGCGCCGAGAAACCATTTGTGGTCTGGACCGACCATAAGAATCTGGCGTACCTACAGACAGCCAAGAGGTTGAACTCCCGCCAAGCCAGATGGGCCCTGTACTTTGGTCGTTTCAATTTTTCTCTGACCTACCGCCCTGGTTCCAAGAATGTCAAGCCAGATGCTTTGTCCCGACAGTTCATGGCCAGTTCCGAGCGAGAGGCGCCGGAGAACATCCTCCCTGGGTCCTGCACCGTTGCTTCGGTGTCCTGGAGGATTGAGGCCATTATCAAGAAAGCGCTACGTGATGAGCCCGATCCCAGGTCCAATCCCGGTATACGCCTTTACGTTCCCTTCGCCGCCCGGACACATGTCCTCCAATGGGCTCACTCCTCCCTCATGTCCTGCCATCCCGGCTTTACCCGGACCCTGGCTGTTCTCAAGAGAAGGTTCTGGTGGAACTCCATGATCCCTGACACCAGGCGTTTCGTCAAGGCCTGTACCACCTGTGCCAGGAGCAAGGCCTCTCACCAGGCCCCAGCTGGTCTGCTCCAACCTCTGCCAGTGCCCAGTCGCCCTTGGAGCCACATCGGGGTGGATTTCGTGACCGGACTTCCCCCTTCTGAGGGCAACACCACCATCCTGACTGTGGTCGACAGGTTCAGTAAGGCGGCGCACTTCATCCCCCTGCCTGGATTGCCCACTGCCCAAGAAACCGCGGATCTACTGGTCAAAGAAGTGTTCCGGATCCATGGCATTCCCGCAGACATTGTCTCGGACCGTGGCCCCCAGTTCATCTCCCAGGTCTGGAAGGCATTCTGTTCGGCTCTCGGAGCCACCTCCAGCCTCACGTCAGGTTACCACCCCCAGTCTAACGGTCAAACCGAAAGGGCCAACCAAGACCTCGGAGCTGCTTTACGTTGTGTGTCGGCCAAGAATCCCACTTCATGGAGCAAGATGCTCACCTGGGTCGAGTATGCACACAACGCCCTGCCCTGCGCCGCTACTGGAAAGTCCCCATTCGAAGTTTCCCTCGGTTACCTACCCCCACTGTTCCCCGATCAAGAGGCCGAGATTGCTGTTCCCTCCCTTGCCACCCACATGCACCGCTGCCTCAAGATCTGGAGAGACGCCCGGGCCGCGCTATTGAGCACGGCTGAACGGAATCGTAGAGTCGCTGATCGCCACCGCACTCCAGCCCCTGAGTACAAGCCTGGCGATTCAGTTTGGCTCTCCTCTAAAGACATTCCCCTACAATCCACTTCCCACAAACTGCAACCCCGTTTCATTGGTCCCTTTAAGATTCTGAGCATAATCAATCCCACCTCTGTCAAGCTGTCTTTGCCCCCTTCCCTTAAGATTCACCCCACGTTTCATGTTTCATGTATTAAACCCTATTCCACTGACCCCCTTTGCCCTCCTGATCCCCCACCCCCTCCTCCCCGTATCATAGATAACCACCCGGCCTTCACTGTTAAGAAGCTACTGGACATTCGCAAGCGAGGCCGGGGGTTCCAGTATCTGGTGGACTGGGAGGGGTATGGCCCTGAGGAGCGTTCCTGGATCGCTCCCAGTCTTGTTATTGACAAATCTTTGATAAGTGACTTTCACCGCGATCACCCTGATAAACTGTGTAGACCGTCAGGAGTCGGTCGTTAGGGGGGGGGTCCTGTTACGTTTCTGTCATGTTTATGCCACGTTTCATGTTTAGTTTGTCACAGTTTATTTTCGGTTCATGTCATGCTTGTGTTCTGTTTAGGTTATGATGCAGTTAATTGGTAGCATACACATTTCTATGTTTTTCTGCAGCCCTGCATTCATGCCGTTTTCCCTCTCTCTCTTGCTGTCACTCAGCCTTCCCTAATTGTTTCATTTTCCCGTGTCTATTTACTAATCTACTAACATTAGATCAGGATTGGGTAATACTAACTCTCTAACCATGTGTTCATGTTTACCTTACGTTTCTTGTGCATGTCATTTACTAATTTACTAACGCTAGGTCAGGATAGGTTTATTACTAACGATTACTAATTATCTTGTTACCTCGTCAGCTTTCCACACCTGATTCCCCTTCGCATGCTGCTCTCAAGCTAAGTGTCTGCACCTGTCTACACCTGCATATAAGCTCAGTGTTCATGTCTTGTCTTCGCGAAATTGTTGCCTGTTAGTTTACTACTGTCACTTTTGAGCGTTATCCATTGTCTGACTTTTGTTATTGATCCAAGCCTGTTTACTGACCATTGTTACTGCCTGCCTACCGTTTCTACTGCCTGTTTTTGACCACGAGTTTTGCCTGCTGTCTGTTTGTACCTCTGCCCCGCGGATAGGACTTCGGTCTGACTCCTGCAACGTCCCACGACCTACGAACTCTGCTTACCCCTGAATTGTACTTCTGCTCCGCTGACAGCTACTCTGGTTTCTGAACTTGTGCATGGTGTACCGATTCCGAGACTGCCTTCTCCCTCGGTACTATACTTTGGTTTTTTGGCTGGATTTTCTGTGGATGAACTTTGCTTGTGTGACTACGATTTTTGGATTTCCCCATAATAAAGCCCTTGCGGGCATTTATTATTACGTCCGTGTTCTGAGTCGTGCATTACGGGTCCAACCCGCACACACCCGTCTCACATTGACTACAGTAAAGATACTACGGTCTTCATAACCCTAAGGAATTGAGTAGACCTAGAACATGGTAATGCATCACAGATCATTACAGGGCTTCCAGAGCCCTTAGTTCAACATAGTGTATGCCTACTAATTGTTTCTTTTATTTATATATGCTACATCTGTATCATATTTCCATAGATGTTTTATTTTCACACAGACATTGTGAAAACATTGGTTTACTAATATTTATTTCTTCACAGACAATGCAGACTGGTAGCCTACCGTGTGGTATTGGAGTGGGCACTGAAAGGGGAGCGGTTGGGACGTGGAAACAGAAGAGTTCTGCCCAGCTGCATAGTCTGGACCATCAGAGGTAGATACCCCTCCCCCACGGGAGAGTACATTGGCTTCAAGGACGCAGAGGATGCCTTTGAAATACTGTGACCTGCTGTAACCTTTCCCGAACTGTTCTCTGGACAACACAGGCTACTGATAATCCTGATGGCATTATTCTATAAGAATCATTATACTGTAACATAACCTCCTGAATAAAAGCCCTGGTCACTTCACCCCTAAACAAGCTGTGTTTGTTGTGTTCAATTCAAACAAGAGTACAGTATTGTTGTAAAAAAAGTACTTTTTATTGGTAACACTCAAACAAACATAAAAATTTTTTTGAAAAGCTCTGGACTAAAATTAATAAACAATACACCCTGCCAGTAGCTACCGGATGAAAGCACTACAGAGATTCCAGTACCTCAATTTGGTGCCAGTTTAAAATGCAATGCCTGGTCTGCCAAATAAATAAAAAAATAGGCATGTTAATCTGTTATTATATGCATATGAACATATAAAATGTTTGGATCACATTCACTTCACAAAATGAACATCATTTTGACAGAATCGGAAATAAAACAAAGTGCACATGGCGGTTGTTCTGTATTTTACAAAAAGTATCGATTCTGGAACGGTTTAGGAATCTACCATTTTATAGTATTGTTTTTGGCACCAGTATTGGAAAATCTAAGGCAGGGGTGTCAAACTCGTTCCATCAAGGGCCGAGTGTATACAGGTTTTTGTTCCAACCATGCTCTACACCAGCTGATTCCACTAATTAGTTCACCACCTTGGTTGAAGAGCTGAACTAATTAGTGAAATCAACTGGTGTAGAGCGCAGTCGGAACAAGAACCTGCATACACTCGGCTATCGATGGAATGGGTTTGACATCCCTGAGCTAAGGGATACACAACCCTACCTAGCATCAGTCATTTTCTTCCTCATTGACTTGGAATCTTGACCGGCTTCGCGCAACTACCTCTGCCTTTGGTGGTTTTGGCACATTTGCAATGTTTGCAGGCCTTGGGGGGAGTTGCACCTTGGAGGCAGGGTCCTTGTACTTGACAGTCTTGTCCTGTCGTCTCTCGAGCACCAGCTCCACCAGGTGTTTGCGGAATGCTTGTGTGGTGGGCACATACAGTTTTTTTGCAACCCAGTCCTTCGTTTGTTTTGGGAAGGTGATGCTGTACCTCATAGTGCCTGAGGATGAGAATTCCGCACAGTTCTTTGAAGCATTGAGATATTGAAGCAAAGGTTCCAAAATGCATCATCACTTTCTGTGTATATACAACAAAATGTCAAGAACAAAACATATGTTATTATCATTACCTGCTTCTGTAACAGCCTGTGGTCTGCCGATATTGCTGTTATGGTCCAGAATGGTGAGTTGTGTGCGGGCTCGCATGGTGTCATAATTGAAGTGGAGACGCTTTGGTGCGTATTTGAGCATGGCGCTGTGATATACCTCCAAGGCACCTGTTCATGACAGAGTTATAAATAAAATAAGTAACCTGTTGCACCATTCTGGATTCAGCCTTCAGTAACACTGAACACTGATAACACTGGCTTGCATCTGAGTGTCCACCAACTTATAGCTGAATAAATATGGCATCTATTGCTGATAAGAATATCTTACAGTCTGTAGATGTGCTGTTTATATGCCAGACAAGTACTGTACCAGTATGTTTGAAGTTTGCCATCTGTTTGAGGTCTAGGAGGAGTTTCTTGTCCAAGACCACAGAGGACAAAGCCTTGTATGCAGGAGAGTCAGGCTGAAGCCATTTCTTCCTCCTCTGTTCATCCGGGGTCAGGCTGCGGTGATGGCAGGTGTAGTTCACTCCGTCCTCCTCCCATCTGTGGACTCCACAGATGTGGTGCAGCAGTGATTTCCAGCGACGTGTAAGTTCCTACAAACATCACATGACAATGAAAATTTTTTTTAATAAAAAGGTCAAGACTACCTCGCATACACCGCTATGTCAGAGCATATTGCCATCTACTGCACAACACCCAGATGTGCACATCTCAAAAATGGCTGTCTAACTGACTTACTCTCCAATCAAGTTAGAGATATTGACTTTTATAGACTGGCTGGTCTTTGCATTCCATAAATGGGAAAATTGTTGTATTGTGTATGTACTTTGACATTACTATGGTGAATTTTCTAAAGTGACATTAGGAGATTACCTCAGGGTTGCCTCCACATGAACTGGATGCAAACCAAACATGGTTTGTAATGGATTTAATCCACGGCATAAGGTCTCGATTCACCTTCTTGTTTGCCAAGGCCACCAGTTTCTTCCTCAAGCCTGTGTTGAAGGCAAGCAGAACACAGAGAAACAAGAGGATAACGTATGAGCAGAATGGTGTACATTTAGACAATATCTAGATAATTACAATTATACTTACTTTTGGATAGATGCCATGGATCAAATTCGTGTGTAATAACCCGGTACTCTTCTCTCATGACTTTCCTTACAGACGTTGATCTGTCTGTAGTGAGTAAGTCGACATGAAGTTCCTCTGTGTAGAGCAGATGGTTTAGACCTTTTTTCAGTCCATCAGTCTCCATGGCTACTGAACTGGTCGAGTCTGTGACCTAAACAATAAGCAATTCATGTCATATACGTTTTCCTCTACACAATTCTACCCATATGAAAAAGATATATAAATATCATATATGTTGTGAAAGATATACAATTTGTGCATGTTTTGTGTATCATTTCTTACATGATTTTGGCCCCTTTCATACATAAATATTGTAGGTATACAAAGTGTATGAAGGGGGCCATAATCATGTTATACATTTTACTACACGTGATTTTTTTAGAGCTTTTTCATATGGGTATGTCTAATGATATCGCAACATACATTCAGAACAAATGCAAATATTACCTGAAGCAATTCAAAGTGGACAATCTCTTTGGTCAAGTCATGCATGAATGAATATGTGGAGTACTTGGCACTGTACCCTGTGAAAAGATCAAAGATGCTTTAAAACATGATCAGTCAGTGTAGCACAGCACATTGCAATAGAAAAAGACAGAACAGTTTTTTCACCTGGTGAATCGCATCTGGCATCCCCACAGAGTTCAAGCCTTTTTTCTGCTGTTTGGTCATGCTTGAGCCGGGTCATGAGCTGTTGCTGGTTCTCTTTGTAAGCAAAGTTAATTACTGGGATGAGGTAGGTGGACTGTATGGCGTAGTACTGGGTCTTCTGGGGTATTTGCAGGTTCAGCAGTCTGGCCCAATCCACAATTTCTGTGTATGTGGTCCCTGTGAACAGAGTTGCTGACGAAATTAGCAGATTGTTCTCCGCCATCCCTCTGGTATCTGGACAGGAGACCATTTGTCCTGGTGACCATTTAGGCACCTCCATTCGACCTTGATCTGGCTGGCATGCTTGCTGACATTTATGTCCTCTATGGGAATTCCACATCTCTGGCAGGACCTAAAAAGGGCCATGAGTCTAGACTCATTTACCACCCACTTCCTCTCATCCCATTCCACTGGGTGGTCCGACCGGGCGCTCGTTGAGCCTGATCCAGGACTTGAGGTGGATGTGCTACTTGGTGGCTGAAAGCTGCGGTCCACTGGATCATTACAAGCTTCATCCACAGAACTCATACTGATTTCCCACCTCTGTGACTGCTCTGTCTGTGGAGACTGAAATAATCATACAGTGTGTCATTATCACCGACAATGACTACACCAGAATACCGATTACAATATAATTGGGAGCTAAATCAATCAATCAATAATACAAACTGTATATAGCAGTTTTCAGGCAAGCAAAAGCAATTCAACATGCTTTACATAAAAAAAATAAACAGATTATATTATAAATGCGAAGGAAAAAGCAATTAGATGATCAGATGATAGAACTGCTCCTTATGCAAAAGCCAGGCTAAAGAGGTGTTTTACGATTCTTTAATTTAAAAAAAATAGACTGATGGTGCAGTACCAGAGGAGCTGAGTGACCAAGTAGGCACATATCACACGACATACAATGTTATCAAACTTACTTGTGATGTTTCGGTGTCTATTGCCAATTCACTGGAAATACTCGCCTGAAATAACATACAAGAACCACACAAACACAGATTTAGAGTCTTATAGATAATCATCTATTCACAGATATTTATAATTTTAAACCATGTAAAAAGCTTACCGTTGATAGGCCACATGTTGGGGGTAAAGCAAGATATCTCCCTGATAAGGAAGGCCTTCTGCGTCGCTGTGGCATTGCTTGCTGAGGAGTAGTTAGCAGCAGTGTGTGTCCACTGTAAGGTGGACTTGCTGCAGGGTGTTTTTCTTTGCTAGGAGTGGAATGGGGGACAGATGAAAACTCTGCTTCTGTGGGAAGGTGCTCCTCGGTGCTTTGACCAACAGCTGCCTATAAAAAAAAACACCACAAATGAATGATTCCATCAAGCATTTATGGAACAACAATAACAATAACAAAGCTTGATTTGCCATGGGGCAGGGGAGTAATATTTTGCCTACCCAACATAGCTGTAGGGAAAAATACATTTCCTGTTTCAATGTTCTTGGATGGTCACCTAACACAATCAGCCTTACTCAATGATCAAGGGGGGTTAGAAACAAAGCCTGGTGACGACGGCACCGCTAGGGTGTGAGACGGGAGTTAGCCAGCTTACCTAGGTGACAATAACCATTTGGTTCCCTCCCACACCACATACAATGTCCATTTGTTTGCCTGTCACCCAAATCAGGGACAGGAACCTGCATTCTATGTCAGCATTTTATTGCAGGTTTGGGGTATAAAGCTTGTACCCCACACAACACTATTTTGTGATTGAACTGCCTTACGATTACCCGGTATCTTGTATACTGTAATGAAGACTATTTTGCATTATAATTGCATTGCTATTGACCTAAACTTTGGAGTTTTACTTTACAAAGGACAGAATTCCTACATAGCTTACATGTCATTCTAATGAATATGATTAGGTCTACAGCTGATTACCATTACACTATGACTGCCAACAGATATGTGATAGATGAGAACTTTGGACAGGACACCATGCGTCAAGCATTTGTAAATAAAACATTATAGAATTGTAAAAAGTTATAGTTGATGAACGTTTCCGACAGTTTTGTTACAAGAAAACAACTTATGTCAAGCTCGGATTTTGTTAGTTGGTATTGAGTGCTGGGTCAGAGGACGCGCTCAAAAAAAATAAAAATGTTAGTAACGTTGTAGCTAAATATAACTTACCTCCGCTCCGGTGCTTGATAGTGCTGCAGGTCCGACACGAGGAACAGCTGTGTTCTTGAGAAACCAGTGTTTTGCTTCTGATTTGCGGTTACAGAAATCAGTAGCGTCGAAATGCGCTCCACAAACTCGCGAGTCTGCCAAACGGAGTTGATTGACTGGAGTGTTTATGTCGATCCGTAAGACAACCAGCTAAAGTCTCAATCTTTCTGGGTCAGAGAACGGAAGCCTGTGAAAACTGGTATTTGAGCGTCCAGACATTTTATTCCCACAACCGGGGACTGCACATTCGCGCACCATTGCTGTGATAAAATATTAAAAATGATGATTACAAACACTGCGTTACAAATATTTCTGCTGTAGGCTACTAGCTAGTAAACTACAACGGGAGGTCAGGATTTGTGATCAAATGCTTTTCAAGCGGCCTCTCTACAACGTAGCTAGACTGCGGAAGTTTACAGTGCGAGGTAGTGCGGTCGGAGAAATAGTTCTGTTTCAAATGAAACTGTTGTTTCAACGTTCGGTTTGCGTTTGCGATAGCCTACATTTCACAGGAGAGCATACTGAGACCGTAAGAATACACACTGAGCTATAAAAGCACATTTATCGTTGTTTTTCCATAACATTTCTGGTTGCCCCGTTCACTTCCATTGTAGCCCAGTGAGAGCCTACAGGAAATCTGTACCGAACTCAATACTGGACCGATCAGCGAAAAAATGGACTTCATGGGTCAGGTTCATGGAAGACGGACCGCAAATAGGGTCCAAGGTCCAAAATAGCGAACTTACCCTTTAAGTAACGTGAATTTGTTTTCAGTATATTGCTTGTAGATATACATCTCTTTTTCCAGTGTGTGTTTGAATACAATTTTTTATTGGTATTCCCTTGTAGAAATACAGTCACTGTGTAAAATGACAGTCACAGACCATTTAAAAAAAAAGCAAATTGACAATTTTGTGTCATGAAGTCTATTAACCGTAAAGTAACAAGACAAAAATTAAATGCCTGCCGATAACTGTAATTTTAAAGGCACTTGCCGTTTTTTAAGAAAAATTTGAAATACATGTAAAGTAACGTGAATTATTTTACAGTATACTGCTTGTAGAAATACATCTATTTTTACAGTGTGTGTTTGAATATGTATTTTTATTGGTATTGCCTTGTACAAATACAGTCACTGTGTAAAATCAGTCACAGACCGTTTAAAAAAAACAACAAATTGACTGTTTTGTGTGTAGCGCTCCCCTCAGTAGTCATATTAGTGTGGGCAGGGCTTTTGAGTTCTTTTAATGTTTTATCTACTTTATATTAACCCTGATTAACTCAGTTTTAATTATTATCTTGGATCTCTTTTTAAATGATACGCATGTGCAGTTTCTTAAACTCAAAAATTATGAAATGACCTTTCTAAGGGTTACATTTTAACCAAACATACCCATATGTCTCTCTAAATGACACAGTTCCCTTCTTTAAAAAAAAGTAAGTAATGAAATCACACAACTCAGGTTTTAGAAAATAATTCTCAATTATTTAGTGAAAGAATGATTGGTTCAAATGGAGCAATACAAATATAATTTGTACTATAAAAATAATATAAAATAAATGTTCTTTTTTAACCTCCAAAATGAAATGTACCTCTTCTTACAGGTAAACACTAATGACTTAATGTCATACAATTCGTACTGCACAGAGCAAAATAACACACCTTCCCCAAGTATATATTCAAAATAAAATACTCTTTTGGTTCACAACCCTCTTAGTGCAAACCCAAAATAGATTTACTTAGAAAGTCACTTAAGGACTTAAACTGTCATATTTGTGGGCCCACACACACACACACACACCTAAATGCACTTCCCACTAAAGCCGGCAAAACTAAATTACTTAAACCAAATTATAAAGTTGCAGGCCTGGTTCGGTGCTTGTGTACGTTGTGGCCCAAAACTTAATGGCCCCTTCGCTCCTTGATGAGCAAAATAAAAAGGGTGGTACCTGAGTGAATGATCCTGGCTTGTCCTTACTCCAACAGTCACAGGTGCAGGCTTAGCACCAGGTTAGCATGGTATTTCAGTACAGTCACTGTCTGTTATCCTTTCACATCCACGTTGCCAGAGGAACTTTGAGTGAAGCCCTGGTTGCTCAAAGCTCTATCTGGGTGTCCTCTCTGTCTTCAGGTCGAAAGCAGTAGATTACCCCTCAAAACGTTCAACTGAGGTAGTTAAACTTTAGCTAGAAAATGTCTGTTCACTTGTAATGGACGGACTCTAGACAGTACTTCACGTTAGCTTAGCATTAGCGTTAGCACACAATATAAACAGTCTCTGAATTTCGTGTGGAAATTCCTCCTGTTTTCTCAATGTGCAGCTTGTCCTCTTCACACCGACGGTCGTGCAGACAATCTTAAGACACAAGACACACACCGATTTGTGCACTCCAAACTTATAATATAACACAGACTCTCTGTATCATGCTCCCTCTTTTAGCTCCGTTCTGGCTCTTTTCCCGCTCTCCTCTCTCTAAGTCCCTCCCCGTATTGTCCGTGCTGAAACACCTTGCTGCGCTCCTACAGATATTAACCCCATAAATGCTGGCTTAAACAATTTCCAGAAACACATAGTTTTTAACAAAACAAAAGAACACATCACATTTTGTAACTGCTTTTAACACTATTTATAGCATCACCTTATTTATAACCACAATTTTTAACTGGGTTACACCCTCCCCCTTCTAAAATGGTTTGATGTCCTCATCAAATAAAATGAACTTTTTTTTTCTTTCTCTCTTTTTTTACGGTGAGTGGAAAGGGTGCATGAACTAACTCAAATTAACTCTTGCCAAATTTTATGATAACACCTCTATGTACAATTGTGAGAGGCTGATCTTTTGCTCTACCAGGCTCATCATAAGTCAGTTTAATGACTGGTTTCACCCTTCTCTTTGGGCGACTTTCAGGTCTACTAGTCACTTCAGGCGTAGTGACCGCCTCCTGATGCTCATCATGGCGAGGGTTATCAGACTCTGGATCACTTTCTTCCTCAGGAACTGAATCTTGATCTGTATCCTCTTCTCTCATACTGCGGTGCTCCTCCTCCAAACTCTGGTCCTCTGATAAGCTATCCTCAGCAGGATTTTCATCTGACTGCTGAGAAGAATCGCCGTCATCTTGGATGAGGTCTGATGGTCTGGCAGTATGTCTTTCCTTTTGCAGGATCTCCTTCAGGTAAGTACTGTAGGGTTTCTCAGGTCCGTAATACTCCCTGTCTGAAGATGAGTCTGTACACTCTTGTAACTCTTGAAGAGCTTCCTGAGCTTCAGGTAAAACTTTCTTTGGTCTCTTTTGTGTCTCAGCTCTCGTTCTTGGTTTGACATGCGAGTTTGCCTCTGTCTCTACTATTGGCATTCTCACAAACTGTCCAATCGGCAGGAGATGATCGCGATGAAGGGTCTTGACTCCTCCTCTTCCATCTTCAGGTTTTACTTTGTACACCGGAAGATTAGGCATCTTCCCCAGCACAACATAGGGGATGGGACTCCACCGGCTCTCCAGCTTGTGCTTCCCTTTCAAGCCTAAGTTCCTCAGCAACACTCTGTCACCGATATCCAATGTCTGGAATCCCACTCTTTTATCATATGACCTCTTGTTTCTTTGATGTGTCTTATCGGCAACTCCAGAGGCAAGCTTGTAAGCTCTCTGCAAGTCCTCTTTTAACTTGGCTACATAGCGTGAATGGCAACCTTCATCTCTGCCATCAGGAGAGGTTCCAAAGCACAAGTCTATTGGAAGCCTTGCTTCTCTGCCAAACATTAAGAAATAGGGTGAGTACCCTGTAGCATCACACTTGGTACTGTTGTATGCGTGAACCAAGTATCCAACGTGTTTGCTCCACTGCCGTTTCTTCTCCCAGCCCAAGGTTCCCAGCATGGAAAGTAGAGTTCGGTTGAACCTTTCAGGCTGTGGGTCCCCCTGTGGGTGATACGGAGTGGTGCGGGACTTTCGAATTCCCATCGTTTTCAAGAGCTCTTTGATTAACTGACTTTCGAAGTCTCTCCCTTGATCTGAATGGATTCTTGTTGGCAGGCCATAATGTATGAAATACTTGTCCACCAGGATCTTCGCTACAGTCTGCGCTTTCTGGTTCCTGGTTGGGAAAGCCTGAGCATAGCGTGTGAAGTGATCCGTGACCACCAACACATTGCTAATGCCTGAAGAATCTGGCTCTATCGACAGAAAATCAATGCATACAAGATCCATCGGTCCACTGCTCACAATCTGATGCAACGGAGCTGCTCTATGACAAGGGGTCTTTCGAGTGACACACTCTCCGCAGTTCTTTATGTACTGTTCAACATCACAGGCCAATTTAGGCCAGAAGAATCTGTTCCTCAACAGGTCTGCAGTTCTCTCTACACCAAGATGTCCTAAGTCATCATGTGTGGCCTTCAGCACAACTTCTCTGAACTCCCTTGGTAGGACGAGTTGAGTGACTTCTTCTCCGGAGGGTCGCTTACTTAAGCGATGGAGTAGCCCATCTTTCATCATCAGCTTCCCCATCTCTTTTTTCAGACGAGGCAGTTCTGGATTGGATCCATTCTCTTCCGGCCATTTGCCATGCTTAATGGCTTGTATAGCAGATCTGATGACTGCATCATCTTCCTGAGCTTTAATCAGCTCCTGCTTTGACATTTGTCCCAATGACTTTAACTCCAAGTGCATTGGAAAAGCATAAATGTCAGGCACACAGTCAGGAGAGGCTCCCAACTGATCCACATATCTTGGACTGCTCAAGGATCCAGGGATGCAGATTTGTTTGCAGATGGATCTCACACCAGTCTGTGGTATGGTCTCCCATTCCTCTGGACTCTCATCAGGCATATTCCTCGACAGCAGGTCGGCATCTATATTGTGTCTGCCTGGTCGGTACTGGACATCAAAGTCGTAAGTGGATAAGGCAGAAAGCCATCGGTGCCCTACAGCACTAAGCTTTGCGGTTGAGAGCACATACGTAAGCGGGTTGTTATCTGTACGTACAGTGAATCTGGCCCCATACAAATAATCATGGAATTTATCCACGACTGCCCACTTAAGGGACAGGAACTCCAGCTGGTGAATTGGGTAGTTTCTCTCTGGTGGTTTCAGCTTCCTGCTGGCGAATGCAACTGGTCTCAGACCCTCACTGTGCTCCTGATAGAGGACGGCGCCAAGCCCCTTTAGGCTGGCGTCAACATGCAGGACGTATGGCTTGTTGGGATCAGCAAAAGCCAACACAGGTGCATGGGTGAGGCAGTAGATAATCTTGTGGAACGCCTCAGTGCAGGACTGCTCCCATCTCTCACCAAAGGGTTCAGACTCTTTAAGGTAAGTCTTTGTGCTGTCTTTGTCATGCTTCTTACCCCGCTGGGTTGGGGCATAGCCTTTTGTGAGCTCAGACAACGGCCTGACAATGGCTGCGTAGTTGGCAATAAACCGGCGGTAATAGCCGCAGAAACCCAAAAAGGATTGTAGAGCCTTCAGGTGGGTAGGCTGTGGCCAATTGGTAACTGCCTCTATCTTGGCTGGGTCAGGTGAGACTCCATCGGCCGACACAATATGTCCTAGGAATTTTACCTTTGGCAGGCAAAATTGACATTTGTCGAACGAGATCTTCAATCCAACCTCGGCAAGGCGATCGAGGACTTTGAGAAGTCTCTCTTCATGCTCTTCCAAAGTTCGGCCAAACACGATCAGGTCATCGAGATATACAAGGACCTCGAGCAGGTTCATGTCACCCACAGCCTTCTCCATTAATCTTTGGAATGTGGCTGGAGCTCCAGTTATCCCCTGTGGCATCCTTTCAAACTGGAAGAACCCCAGCGGACAGATGAATGCTGTCTTTTCCTTGTCCTCCTTGGCCATGGCCATTTGGTAATAGCCACTCCGCAGGTCAAGTACGGAGAACCATTTGCTCCCTGTCATCGAGTCCAGCACATCGTCGATACAAGGGGTTGTATACTGATCTGGGATTGTTCGGCTGTTCAGCAATCTGTAATCAATGCACATCCTTATGGTTCCATTCTTTTTTCGAACAATCACGATTGGGGATGCGTAAGGGCTACGAGACTCCTTGATGATCCCCGCACGCAACAGTTCTTGGAGGTGCTTTCTCACATCCTCCAGATCTGCTGGCGCCAGACGACGAGAGCGCTCCCGGAATGGCCGTGGATCTGACAACCGGATCGTATGCTCTACTCCCTTGGCTAAGCCGACATCCCATTCCTCTAGGGAGAACACCTGGGACCTTGTGGATAGCTTTTGACGGAGTCTTTCTTTCCACTCCTCTGAGACAGGTGAGTCTCCAAAGTTGATCAGGTTAGCATCAAACTCTGTTTCGCCTGTCTTGGAAGGAGTGAGGGAAGTGACTGCATCGGTCAGATACATATGCCCGATTACGGTCCCCACTGGTATGACGGTCTCTGTCAGTGACTCATTCTGGACCAAGATTCTGAAATGGTTGACGTTCACTTCTTCGCTGGGCACCACCATAGGCTGAAGTAGTACACCAGCTGGGAGTGGAGCTACAGGAGATGAGTCAACCATTAGAATTTCTTTGTCGACTTGGTGCTTGTACTCGACTTTGCAGGCTGCACTACAGTCACCACCAGGAGGTAATATCAGTGGGCCTGGGCCTTGCCAGGTCACACAGCCAATATCATCCTCCTCTTCAATGGCTGATGCAGTGCTAGGTGATGCTAGCTCTGTATCTCTGTAGCATGCTTGTATTCCCAGGGTCTGGGTGATGTCAATGCCATTCTCTTTACATTGCTGCACTAGACGTCGGACATGACTGGCATTAGTCCCCACGATGACAGGAGTCTGGTCTGCAGTTCGAGGGCTGGGGCAGATAAGAGCAAGGACTGTCACAATCTTGTCAGCACCGGCTACTTTTGCAGGATATTCTAGATCTATCACCACAAAACCACGATAGGGGTAGCTGAGGTCAGATTCACTTAGCCCCCAAAGGGCTAGACCAGACACTGGGCGAATTGGGACATCAGACAGGTGAGTTTCATACCAAGACTCAAAGATAATGGTCACCTGAGAGCCACTATCGAACAAGGCCTCACAAGAGTGTCCATTAACTTTCAATGGTACAATGCTGGGTGGGCCAATCAAGCCTTCCGGAATGCCAGCAGGCTCTGGTGTGGTAACAGCACTTTTCTTGACACCACAGTTGACTTCACTGGTTGTAGCATCACCAGACTGCTGTTTGTCTTTTGTCACCTTTAAAGCCTGGATTAGCTTCTTGATTACCTTGGCTTGATTCTCAGGGCCTTGACACTTTGTAGCAAAATGTCCGTTTTCACCACACCGATAGCAGAAATTCTCCTCTGACCTTTTCGGTGCTCTTTTAGGGGAGTTGGAGAACTGTTTAGAAGCCTCCATGGTCGAAACTGCAACTGCCGCATCTGGCTCAGTCATCTTGTTGTTAGCTTTCTGTTTCAGGCGTTTCAGTTGTTTCTTCAAGGCCGCCAGCTCAGAGTCTTGGCGGTTCTCTCGGCCAGATGGTGTACTCATGGGTGTAGCCTCGGTGTAATCTTCCTTGATGTGAGCTGGTTTGGTCACTATTGATGCAACCATTGACTTTAGCTCTTTTATTTCAGCTTTTAAATTCTGGATCTCAGCTTGCTTCATATCCACTTCTGGATTGGCATGTACCTGGTGTACTGAGGCACCGAGCTTCTTTCTAGAAGCTTCGTACTCCTCCTCAGCACGAATCTCACTCAAGAGCTGCAGAAAGGTTGGTGGCGCTGCCTTCCTTTCTCGCAAGCGCAGCTGGATCAGCATCAAGTCTGAGGCAATAGCACCCCTCAGCAGTTGCTCCAGTCGGGCTCTATCCATGCAGCTAGCAGGGAGGCCACCTCTCTGAATCACCTTAGCTAGAGACCGCTCTAGACGTCTGAGGAAATCAGATAGCTTCTCACTTTTTTGCTGTTGCATCAATCGGAAAGCGAAATAGAGATCATCTCCAGACTCAGCACTTCCAAAAGCACTTTCGAGGGCTTCCAAGCACTCTTTCGGGCTGGCGTCAGGGTTGGCGTGCCGCACTGCCTTTACAATTTCTAGCGCGGGCCCTTTCAAGCTTCCCATTAGTCTGCGTCTTTTCTCTCGGTCAGAGCATTCAGTCTCCTCCACCATAAGCCATGCTTGCTCTAGCCAATGATCAAACGGTTCCTCACCTGGTGGGGTCGGTAGGGCTCCTGAGAACATGCGTAGTCGACAATAGCTCCCCCCATCAGATGGTTTTGTTGTCTTGTCCAACAAATCACCGACGGCACGTAATATGGATTCAGTGGAACTAGTGGGCAGGGGTGCACTGAGGAATAATGATTTAAGGTCCTCCATTGTCTTTCCTTCAGCCTGAAGCAACCCTTTTAGTTTATCCTTAAACTCTTCAGCAGTTGCCTGTGCGTCTCCCATGATGATAATAGGCCACGGCTCTCCACCATCACTAGGCACAACTTCAGGAGGGACACTCTCGACCTTAACCGTCTCTCTGCTTTCACATAAGACCATCCGACGGTTTAGTCTTTCACTGAAATTCCTTCCCCGGACACGCACCCGTCCCAAACACTTGACAGTCTGAAGGGTTTCTTCAACTTTGGTGATCTCCACATCTTCTGGGACGATGGTCATCAGCGCATGAGTCTCATCCAAACCCTCGCCACGGCACCAGCTCTTTAGCTCTGACACTAGTTCAGCGCGTTCCATTTTACCACTGCTTGTATGCTAGTTTTTTACTTTAACTTATTTTAACTCAGAAATCCAAGAGAATCCCAGCGGTGCCTCCATTTTATGTAGCGCTCCCCTCAGTAGTCATATTAGTGTGGGCAGGGCTTTTGAGTTCTTTTAATGTTTTATCTACTTTATATTAACCCTGATTAACTCAGTTTTAATTATTATCTTGGATCTCTTTTTAAATGATACGCATGTGCAGTTTCTTAAACTCAAAAATTATGAAATGACCTTTCTAAGGGTTACATTTTAACCAAACATACCCATATGTCTCTCTAAATGACACAGTTCCCTTCTTTAAAAAAAAGTAAGTAATGAAATCACACAACTCAGGTTTTAGAAAATAATTCTCAATTATTTAGTGAAAGAATGATTGGTTCAAATGGAGCAATACAAATATAATTTGTACTATAAAAATAATATAAAATAAATGTTCTTTTTTAACCTCCAAAATGAAATGTACCTCTTCTTACAGGTAAACACTAATGACTTAATGTCATACAATTCGTACTGCACAGAGCAAAATAACACACCTTCCCCAAGTATATATTCAAAATAAAATACTCTTTTGGTTCACAACCCTCTTAGTGCAAACCCAAAATAGATTTACTTAGAAAGTCACTTAAGGACTTAAACTGTCATATTTGTGGGCCCACACACACACACACACACCTAAATGCACTTCCCACTAAAGCCGGCAAAACTAAATTACTTAAACCAAATTATAAAGTTGCAGGCCTGGTTCGGTGCTTGTGTACGTTGTGGCCCAAAACTTAATGGCCCCTTCGCTCCTTGATGAGCAAAATAAAAAGGGTGGTACCTGAGTGAATGATCCTGGCTTGTCCTTACTCCAACAGTCACAGGTGCAGGCTTAGCACCAGGTTAGCATGGTATTTCAGTACAGTCACTGTCTGTTATCCTTTCACATCCACGTTGCCAGAGGAACTTTGAGTGAAGCCCTGGTTGCTCAAAGCTCTATCTGGGTGTCCTCTCTGTCTTCAGGTCGAAAGCAGTAGATTACCCCTCAAAACGTTCAACTGAGGTAGTTAAACTTTAGCTAGAAAATGTCTGTTCACTTGTAATGGACGGACTCTAGACAGTACTTCACGTTAGCTTAGCATTAGCGTTAGCACACAATATAAACAGTCTCTGAATTTCGTGTGGAAATTCCTCCTGTTTTCTCAATGTGCAGCTTGTCCTCTTCACACCGACGGTCGTGCAGACAATCTTAAGACACAAGACACACACCGATTTGTGCACTCCAAACTTATAATATAACACAGACTCTCTGTATCATGCTCCCTCTTTTAGCTCCGTTCTGGCTCTTTTCCCGCTCTCCTCTCTCTAAGTCCCTCCCCGTATTGTCCGTGCTGAAACACCTTGCTGCGCTCCTACAGATATTAACCCCATAAATGCTGGCTTAAACAATTTCCAGAAACACATAGTTTTTAACAAAACAAAAGAACACATCACATTTTGTAACTGCTTTTAACACTATTTATAGCATCACCTTATTTATAACCACAATTTTTAACTGGGTTACATGTGTCATGAAGTCTATTAACCGTGAAATAACAGGACAAAAATGAAATGACTGCCGAAAACTTTAATTTTAAAGTCATCTGATATTTTTTAAGAAAAATGTGAAATACATGTAAAGTAACGTGAATTTTTTTTACGGTATATTGCTTGTAGAAATACATCTCTTTTTACAGTGTGTGTTTGAATATGTATTTTTATTGGTATTGCCTTGTAGAAATACAGTCACTGTGTAAAATCACAGTCACAGACCGTTTTAAAAAATAACAAATTGACTGTTTTGTGTCATGAAGTCTATTAACCTCTTAATACCAAGAGCAAAATATACCAATTCTCGCCTGTTTTTACTAGTGACAAACAAAGCTGTTTATCTCAAAAACTGTAAAGGCTACAAATATATGGTTCATAGCTTTTATTAAAACAGAGAACTGCACTATTATGACTAAGTAGTCATAATTCATATACATACACTTCTTGCTACTTAACTACAACAATTTATGTACAGAAATTGTGAAAAAACAAAAAACGGGTACCTAAATTCAAATTTCAGATTTTTTACCTGATGAGCTACAATAGCTATGGAGGAAATAACTCCTCTTTGTGATTCCTCAATATGCTGCCTATCTCTGCTAAAGATATGGTGTCAATATCTCAAATCATTCAAATTCTACAGAGCTTTTTTTCAGGTGAACCATTTCGGTTACCAAAGTTGGCACAAATTGTGCCAAATTGTGCCAAATTGTGCAAAATGGCCCAGGTTCTAGAAAAGTCTCAATATAATTTATTTTTTAAGTTTTACAATAAAATCTGATAATTGGCAATAAAAGTTAATTTAGATGTGTTTTTGGTGTGTTTAATATTACACAACTAACTAGCCTAGCCGTGGTCCCCAAAAAGCTCTGCCTCATTAGCCAGGAATTAGTCCAGGTATATAAAATCAAATGTCCACCCTAGATAAAATAAACGCCTGCATAATAATCAACAAAAACAAACTCATCCTCATGTTATCTCTCCCTCGTGTTAGGTCAGGCATAAATTGCCTGAATAACCTAGACATAACTAACCTAAAACTGTATGAAAGAAACTGTAAAGTAAAAATATAAACAGCGCATTTACCTTATGAATTGTGCTTTGCTAAACAGAATGTAGCGAGCTACGCTACAAGGTAAAAACACTGCACCATCTCGGTTTGATAATTCCTCTTACACAGGGCTACACTTCCTTGTCTCAGACACAAATAGATAGCTAGCTGCTATGTGTAATTTTGCTGGCTAGCTTGCCATTGTTACAATATTGTAATGTTAGCTATATTCATTTAATTCAGAGGGATTCGTTTTATAATAACAGTGAATTCGCACTGGTATACCGGCAAAATAATCTGTTACCTTATATCACTCTGCGTCACTGAGACCCCAAAACCATATTTCGGCTAGGACCGTCTGCACGGAGAAACACCTGAATAACCTAGACATTACATTACATTACATTCATTTAGCAGACGCTTTTATCCAAAGCGACGTACAGTAAGTGCGTACAGAGACATCATCAAGATCACTACAGAACAGACAAGACAAAGCACATCCTTCGCATAATGCAGCAGCTATCCCTAGCAATGAACGTCGACTGTAGTTCACAGTAAGCTGTAGGCAACTGTAAAAAAAAAATCCAAATTTTATGGTTAATAACTCTACATTTTTACAGTACTTTTCTGTTTCTTAAAAATAGCATACAAAACTGTAAAATTACAGATATTATCTGTAAATTAACAACCCAGTTGTTTTTTTAAAGTATTTTGCCAATAATGACAAACTATGTGCATTTCTCATTTTTTTATGGAAAAATTACTGTATTATTATATATGATCGTTTCTGCTTTGTTAAATTACAGTCAAATTTATGTAAAATGACAATAATTATCTGTAACTAAATATGTAGCTCGTTATATAAAGGTTTATGTCCATACTAACAATCTAACGTTTTTTGCTGTAAATTGAAGGTAAATCTTATATATATGTGTACTTTTACATTCAATCTCTGTAATTGAATATGTAGCTTGTTATATAAAGGTTTTCGTCCCTACTAACAATCTAACATTTTTCTCTATAATTTTAAGGTAAATCTTATTTGTTTTATATTTATGTGTACTTTTACATTCAAACTCTGCAATTAAATATGTAGCTCATTATTTAAAGGTTCATGACCTTATGATCAATCTAACATTTTTCTCTATAATTTAAAGGTAAATCTCATTAGTTTTATATTTATATGTACTTTTACATTCAAACTAATTCTGTAAAATTTAGCAAACTTTTTTCATTACATCAAACATGATGCAATTAAAAAACATTTCCATAAGTTTTGCCATATGTCATTTAGTGTGGACTTACTATTCAAAGTTTTCACAAAAGGCAAGACTTAATAATAACACAAATGACAGTGATGTAACAATCCCTTTATTTTTAGCTTTGGTTACTGGTTACTGAACTAATACATTCTTCTGTATGGATCCGAAACATGGAACACCACCAGTAACATCACAAACAAGCTGCAGACATTCATGAACCACTGCCTTGGGATCTTCTGGCCAAACACCATACTGAATACTGAGCCATCACAAATATCACTTAAGATGGGATCAGAAATAGGACGATTTTGAGACTTAACACACTCCTCCCACACAACAGGATCGTTAAGAATAGCTCTTAAAGTGTCATGTAAGGGTATGTATTGCGCATACCTGTCTTTTCTATGTTCATTGGTGCCCAAGTAAACACTTTCTGGGCACACATAAGCAAAGTTCTTCTCAAAATACTGCCTCCTGGTATGTACCGTGGAGAGATGAGAGCTACATACAGCGTGCAAATCAGTTTCCTGAAGACTCTGAAAAACTGAATCAATCTCAGCATCCGACATGTTAGTATTACCTCTAAGTGTCTCTTTAATCTTGTCTTGTGTGTATTGATGACAAATGTCATTAAGGCCATTGATCTCTTCAACAATCATTTGAATAGTTGACGATGGAACCAGATACTTTGCCTGGAGTTGCATGTAAAACAGGCACAGATTCCTCATGTACAAAGACTTAATATCAATATTTTCTGTTGCCTGAGACTGATTTTTACTTTGGTCCATTCCAGTTTCAGTTTCATTGGGCTCAATCTGAGAGGACACAGATGTGAATCTGGTATTTACATCAGTTTCATGTTTATGTGTTCTTGAAACATGGGATGTAAATGATGACTTCACTTTAAATGCCTTGTTACAATTGCTGAATGGGCAATGTACCAACTCACGCTTAGTCAAATGCACCTTGAGGTGTGCAACAAGATCTCTCAGATCTGTGCATTGCTTCTTACAATTATCATCATCACATACAAATGAACTTTGTGTGTCATCCAACTGTGAAACAGGACTGTTGTGGGAACGATAGACATGAGCTTTTAAGGCAGTGTATTTAGTGAATTTTTGTTTGCAGTCTGAAAAGCAACATGGATAGTAGCTATTTGTCTCATGTCTATGTAGAATCTGATGATCAACATAGCTTTTCATACTTTTCAGGGAGATACCGCATGAGTGGCAAGTAAACTTCGGCTTAACATATGCCATTGTAACCCCATTAGAACATCTCTACCCAGCACAAAAGGAACTTTCAAACTAGAACAAGCCTAAGACCTCTGAAAATAATAAACAAGGTAATAACTGCACTCAAAGTTCTGAACTCTGCAAGGAATAACTACATTCTCTCTTTAAATAATAACTGCACTATGCATTCTGAATTTAAGTAAAACTATACTCATGGTGCACACACTCACAGCCTCAAGCTGTGACCGAAGGTCCGAAGGCAAGACGTGTGCTGAAGGGTGGCCCGCTGTAATGACGGCACCTGTAGACAGTGGGAAAAACAAAGCGCATGCCACTTTAAGTTAGTGAAATGCAGCAAGCAACATGGCACAACAAGAAATGCCTAATTATTGCGTGGGGGGGACATCATTTATATACCATGAACCAAGATATACTGCTGCTAGCACAATGCACCAAAAGGTGCTTAAACTAGGCTAACATTAGTTTACTTAACATTAGTGAGCTAGCTTCATGAAGCCACGTCAATAAACATTTTTATTCTTCCATGCACTGTAGTTAGACTCATTTCTTACCTTCTTGCCACTTTTGGAAGAACTGAAGTTGAAATGGCGGAAAACTGTAGAAGAAAGGCTGCGTAGGTCAAGTTCTCTCCCTGAAGACATGTGCTCTCTGAGCTTCAGTGACTGTAGCGTAGCCAGTGGGGGGAGGAGGGGGAGGAGGGGGAGGGGAAAACAGCGCAGCTGCGCGTTTGGTCTGCTTGTTGACACTTGAATTTGGATTATCCTTTAAAAATTACTATTGCACAATCAAAAATTGAGTGAGTTAACATGTATAAATCCCAATGTAGATTAAAAATTCAAGAAAGTAGATTAAAAATTATTTATATTTATAGTGTTACATTGAACTGGAATAAACTGTTCAGCAAATTGAAAATGACAATGATGTGACAACCTATATGATTTCCAGATTCTGGACATGCAAGTAAAAATATTGATGCTTTTGATATTTTGCTTAAATCAAGTTAAGTCAAGTCACACAGCTGATCCAAAGTGCTTTATAGAGAAAGTGGTGTACAGATAGGCCTATAGAAAGTTGTACTAAATTTTACTTGTTCAGATTAATTTTGATCACCCTTAGCCCATTTATACACGTTATCTGATGATTTTTTAATAAAATATAACAATTAAAATTGATATAGGCCTAATGAATTTGGTGGAAGTCAACATTCAGTGTTCCGTTTCATAAACACAGTACTGTTTTTCAATACACTGACTCCTAATTGTTGATTGTATGGTTTGTCTTCATACAATGTAATTATCACTTATTGTTATTGTACCATTAATTTTGTCCTTTGTGCCTTACATTTTGGTCAAGATGCCTCAACAAATGTGTATTTATCAAAGGCCATAGTGCCCTTGCCCTAAAAATGACAATTCCAGGCCTGCTGAGACATTTGAAACTAGAAAATACAGTAAATGGAGAAAAAAGGTCTGATACTAGAACATATCCTGGCATGCACTGGTTGGAAAGCAGAGAAATAGTCCTTCACAGGGCTAACGCACAGACATTAAAAACTATGGACAGTTTAGAGTTCTCAATTAATTTAATGTGCATGTCTATAAAAATCCTGGGGGAAATACCCACGCAAGCAACACCCAGAAAGAAACAGAGTTGAAGTTGAACCCAGGGTCCTTCATGCTGTGAGGTGACAGTGCCTACTGCAAGAACTAATACATGTGCCATTCAAAAACAAAATAAATGATAATGCATGCATTTTAAAACTGCAAAAGTATATATATAAATATACAGTGTCTGATATAAAGCTGAGGAGAACACTGTACAGACTGAGTGGGCATAGCCTGGCAGTACAAGTCTTGCACAGACAGCCCGGAGGAGAGGTTGTGTTCTTACTTTGATCAGGGAACAGTACAGACAGAGCTGCACTTCCTAACTCAACGCAAAACAGTATTAAAGTCTTGGAGAACAATATTTTACAAAAATAATACAAATATTTCCAGAGTTACTCTATCTAAGGGACTTGGAGAGACTTCCAGTCCTACTGGAAGAGAGGGAGGACTGCTGTAGACTGGCAGCAAGATATGTAACAGCCTGTCATGAGCTACACAGCTCTGGGAGTCCCCTGTCTCACATGTCTAAGAATTAATGTTAATACAATTAATAATTCATTTGTTGTATGTTTATTTCTTATGTTACCCTTGCCTACCTTCATAGCCCCTTTTCTTCGCATGACCTTGCTTATTATTATTATTATTATAGTTTTATGATTATGCTTTAATATGCTCTAATTTTGTTTACCACAGTATTTTATTGATTATATGACTCTTGGCAACATGTTTGTTCCAAAACACCATGCCAATTAAGCCACTGAAATTGATATTGGGTGAGAGACTTTATTACATATCCATACACTGCAATGAAAAAAACAAAAAAAAAACATTTGGCCAATTAATTAAATATAACAGTCCACAAATAAAAATTAAATACACATTTAATTTGTTTTCTTCAAACCATCTTTTCAATACCACGCTGAGACAACTGCTATTGGCTGTCAGGCAATGTTGCTTTGAGCATGATTGGTTAATGTGGCTGTCAGTCAAAGAAACGGGCCAATCACAACTGTGCGCGCCTTCATTTGAAACTACGTCTATTTGAATCGGTTTCAATGGGGGTGGCATCAGCGCGACTCCGTGTGGTCCACTAACGTTAACGTTAGTAACCTACCTGAAGTAATTAACGTTACTAGTGATGGGCAAAACAGTTCACTTCAGTGACACGAATCACTAGAATCAGTTCATTAAAAAGATTCGTTCAAAAGATTCGTTCACCGAATCGTTCAGTGCTTGGGCGGAGCTCCGACTGCGTACTGCGTAGTCCGACTCACTCAGTGAACTGACGGGCCGAACAGTTCATGCGGAAGTGCTGTCGCTTTGACAAATGCGCCAAACTCCGTTTACAAATCTTGATATTTTAAAAGTTTCCTCGTTGAATATCAATATTGGAGGTGAACGCTGGTTTTCAATGACTTTTAAGTCTTAACTGGCTGGGCCTGATTCTGGCAGTTTGAGCCGCTGATTATCACTCAGGATCACGTCACGTTAACTCACTGTGTCTAGTAGCTTCAGTGAACGGATCACTGAACTTGCACCGTTGCGTCACAGTTCGTTCACTCAGTGAACTGTTCGGCCCGTCAGTTCACCGAGTGAACGAACTTGCACCGTTGCGTCACAGTTCGTTCACTCAGTGAACTGACGGCCGAACAGTTCATGCGGAAGTGCTGTCGCTTTGACAAGTGCGCCAAACTCCGTTTACAAATCTTGATATTTTAAAAGTTTCCTCGTTGAATATCAATATTGGAGGTGAACGCTGGTTTTCAATGACTTTTAAGTCTTAACTGGCTGGGCCTGATTCTGGCAGTTTGAGCCGCTGATTATCACTCAGGATCACGTCACGTTAACTCACTGTGTCTAGTAGCTTCAGTGAACGGATCACTGAACTTGCACCGTTGCGTCACAGTTCGTTCACTCAGTGAACTGTTCGGCCGTCAGTTCACTGAGTGAACGAACTTGCACCGTTGCGTCACAGTTCGTTCACTCAGTGAACTGACGGCCGAACAGTTCATGCGGAAGTGCTGTCGCTTTGACAAATGCGCCAAACTCCGTTTACAAATCTTGATATTTTAAAAGTTTCCTCGTTGAATATCAATATTGGAGGTGAACGCTGGTTTTCAATGACTTTTAAGTCTTAACTGGCTGGGCCTGATTCTGGCAGTTTGAGCCGCTGATTATCACTCAGGATCACGTCACGTTAACTCACTGTGTCTAGTAGCTTCAGTGAACGGATCACTGAACTTGCACCGTTGCGTCACAGTTCGTTCACTCAGTGAACTGTTCGGCCGTCAGTTCACTGAGTGAACGAACTTGCACCGTTGCGTCACAGTTCGTTCACTCAGTGAACTGACGGGCCGAACAGTTCATGCGGAAGTGCTGTCGCTTTGACAAATGCGCCAAACTCCGTTTACAAATCTTGATATTTTAAAAGTTTCCTCGTTGAATATCAATATTGGAGGTGAACGCTGGTTTTCAATGACTTTTAAGTCTTAACTGGCTGGGCCTGATTCTGGCAGTTTGAGCCGCTGATTATCACTCAGGATCACGTCACGTTAACTCACTGTGTCTAGTAGCTTCAGTGAACGGATCACTGAACTTGCACCGTTGCGTCACAGTTCGTTCACTCAGTGAACTGTTCGGCCGTCAGTTCACTGAGTGAACGAACTTGCACCGTTGCGTCACAGTTCGTTCACTCAGTGAACTGACGGGCCGAACAGTTCATGCGGAAGTGCTGTCGCTTTGACAAATGCGCCAAACTCCGTTTACAAATCTTGATATTTTAAAAGTTTCCTCGTTGAATATCAATATTGGAGGTGAACGCTGGTTTTCAATGACTTTTAAGTCTTAACTTGCTGGGCCTGATTCTGGCAGTTTGAGCCGCTGATTATCACTCAGGATCACGTCACGTCACGCAGTGAACGAATCAGTCCACTCTGCACGCTCGCTGCCTCGCTCGGCGCCCGCCCGCCCGTGAATTTTTTTTATAATTTTTTTTTTAATATAAACTTTATTTCGAACAATTTAGGAAACAAATTAGAGAAAAAAAAGAAAAAAAAACTTTCTAGTAGGCTATACAACACGCAAACACGGTAGGCTACTCATTTCGGCTATACAATACTTAGAACAATACGTCCGAAATGGAATAGGAAGAAGCAAATGCGAATGATTCGTTCAGCACAGCAGAACTGGGCTGGGTTGCACCGGTCATACGTAAGTTTGTGACTAAGTTTGCGCGTAAAGTATTTACTAGGTCCTTAGTTGCTACTAGTTAGTTTCAAACTATCGCTTTACTAAATTCGGTTGCACCACCAATACGTAAGTAATGTCTTAGCTAGTGAAAACTAAGTAATGCTTAGTTCAATACTAAGGTAAACATTGTCGCTTTATCATGACGATAACAAATCCATAACCAATCAATCAATAAGCTACAATGTAAACACGGAAATCAACTTGCATTGAGTTTAACAGGCTACTTATTTTGCATTCCATGGGAAAAAAATAGAACATTGAACAGAATTACAATGTGTGCATGTTTATGTTTTTACGAATAAAATTCAAAATATCCTTATTTGTTTGTTTAGCCTATTTATTTATGTTACAGTCATTATGTGCTTTGAAAATATATGGAAACTTAGCCTAAGTTACGGGACTGTTCTGTTTGCCTCTCTTTTGAACTATAAAGAACTTTGTTTTGAAACTGAACGTTTTCCACGCGTCAACTATTTTTACAGTGTTTGCTGAAGAAACGGCGGAGGTAGCCAATTAGATGAACAGACAGTTACAGTTTGTGTATTTTTTTTATACCTAGGGGTAGGTGTAAATATTTAGTAGCTACTAAGCTCAACGTACAAACTAGTTTGTGTGGTGCAACCCATTTTTATTTAGTAATGTGTAAACCTTAATTTAGTAAACACTTACGTTATAACTAGCCTACGTTTGAACTTACGTATAGCTGGTGCAACCGGCCCCTGGTTCGCAAGGGACGAATCACGTCCGCTCGCGGCAGTCCCTCCCCCTCCCTGCACGGTGCACGCTCGCTGCTGATCAGATCCGTTCGTGAACTGAACTGAACTGAGAAATGAACGGATCTTTTCAGTAAGTGATTCAGTTCAGTTCGTTCACCCAAAAGATTCGTTCTTTTGAACGTATCGTTCGCGAACGACACAACACTAAACGTTACATCTGCTTGCTGGGGACGTCAACGGAGAACAAAACTGGAATAGGGACACAATGGAAGAGTCAGACTGGATCTGTTTCATCAATTAACATGGAGTGAACTTCACACATAACTTATCCTGGGACATCAGGTAAGAAAAACATTTCCCTCTTATTTTCTGTAAGTTAATAACCAAAGGTAATGTTAGTGCTTGTGGTTTCATGTTCATAACTTAAAGACTGTAATGTTATTAAACCGTTAGGTTAGCTAACTGTTGAATAAATTAGCTAACCTTACAGGTAACTTGATATTGAATGCTAGCTAACGTTAGCTTGTTAGCATGGTGAATGCCAGCAAAAGATAATATTGAATGTGGTTTACTTGGGAGGTTTTGCTTGTTCTGTTTGCAGGTAGCAAATCTTTGTCATGACATTAACATTATGTTACTAATAATACAGTTGGTTGTTGCTGAGTAAACTTAATTTACGGCTCAGCTGTAATATGTTATAATGTAACGTTAGGCTAACGTTAATTGTAATGCTCAGCACTGGTGGGGAACGAATTTGAGAGGTAAAGTAAGGTAAATCTTAATACTTATGGTAGCGGGTTAATATACAGTAGACACAACTTAAGAATTTCAACAAAACATTCCCCATTTCATTATATTGTCTCATCTTGGGTTTTAATCTCGTGTGTGTGTGTGTGTGTGTGTGTTAGAGAGAATAAACTGGACTGAATCTTTTTGTTTGTCTGTCCCCTGCCTATCCCCTCCTGTTAGTTTTAGATGTTCAGACATGACATCAGTTTAGGCTAATCCTGTTCTTGATAAATAGATATATTATTCACTCAGTGAATAACAAACAATACATCTAAGTTGGAATCAATAACAATTCATGTTAAGTTCAATGTATTTATATATATATATGTATAATATACAAATTCATTGACACTTTTTATTCTAATTCCAGAGACATGCTCCCCAAGGCAAGGTGATGATTGTCAGAGGGAAGGTAAGTAAGAAAAATATAGCTTAAGAAAACAAAAGATGTTATTTATTATATTATAATATATTTTCTAGGTATTTATATAAATCATACTATTTGTCCCATTAAAAAATCCTGATAAGTCTAAGATATTGAACGACTGTGCTTATCATAGCTACCATCCTCATCTCACATTTGGTGTTGCTTAACTAGTTGAGAAATTAGTAGAACATTAACATGACCTACCCTGTCTCTGTCTTGACAGTCTTTGCAAAAGGGCTAATGCAGCGTCTGCTGAGATCCAGAACTACCTACGTAGTTGCTGCATGTTGGTGGACTTGGTAATTTCAACAACTTCACTTCAGGCCTTCATTCAGCCTGCAGGTAAGCACCCTTTTCCTCTTCTCACACACATCCAAACGCATATTGACACAATATGATTCATTTACTTAATGGTATGTGAAATGTTTTCTGTTTGATCTGAAGTTAATGTAAACATTGGTGTGTGTGTAGGGTAGATAGCAGATAACATAAACCTCCCCAAGAAATTAAGTTCATATAGACAACCAGTACCACCATGTATAATGGTAAAATGGCAGTCACTGTATCTGTAAACTGCATGTAGCACTACAATAGGCATACACATTTGATTTGTGTGGAGTACTGTTGTATTTTACAATGGCTACAATCTGGCATGTTTACGTTCACTGTAATGGTGATGTTCATTAACTTACACTGTCCCTTTCAAATAAATAAAATTGAATTGAATTTATTGGACCAGGAAAAATAAATGTATATATAGTATGAACTGTACATATATTAAAGGTATGGTGTGCAGTCACTGATTTCTCAACAGGAAGTTATTAATTAATCAGAAGCATATCCAATATTCCAAGGTAACAGCTTGGAGATGTAATTGACAATGTCATATGTGTATGGGGTGGCTGTGGCTCAGGAGATAGAGCATCCAATAATTGGAAGGTTGGCAGTTTGATTCCCGGCTCCTCCAGTCCAAAGGTTGAAGCGCAAAACACTAAATCCATAGTGATAGACATGTATTGTAGAGTGGTTGATGAGACTAGAAAAGTGCTATATATGTACAGTCCATTTACCATATTTTTCACTGTGTCCAAACTGTACTTCACACAGCAAAGGACCCACATCAGTGCAATTTTCGTTTTTGGCTGAACTATTCCTTTAAGAAGTAATAATAGAGCTGATATCACAATACATTTTTTGTCTCAACAATGCATACTTTCGTATTTTCATATCACAATGAATTGTATTACAATGCATTGTTAAACCCTTAAGTGAATATATTCTAAATATAGTGACTATAGTCAACTGATATTGATTTTTTTAGGTGGCTAAACTAAGTTTTGTTGCTGACCCCATCCACAGCAGTATTGCTTAGCTTCTGTGCCGGTATTCCTGTCTGCTTCTCTAAATTGGGAGCATTCTGACCCACATTTACTGCATCTCATACAACCCCTCTTTTTAAAAAAAATGGAACTATCCCTTTAAGGCCACCCATCCTGACACAGCTGTACAGTGAGTCCAGTGGTGCCAAATCAAAACAAGTGTTAAACCTCTCTTTTCAAATACAAAAATGCACAGTGTCTCATGAATTCCTTCTATGGAATTTTCCATCATCCTGGCCTGCAGTATTTGTAACACAAAGTGTGTGCACAGTAATATAAATTGGCTGGTCAATCCCATAAAATTATCTGGGTAAAAACCTTTACTTTGTTTTTTTAAATTTTTTGTTTTACAAATTTTCCCTTCAACTACACTGGGGTTGGGTTGGTTTCTGGTTTTGCCAATCTGGTCTTGTGTACAAGCTTATGCAAACTGGCTGAATCTGCATTTGTCATTAATAGTACAGTGCATTATCATTCAAAGTGAAACATTCCTTTAAGGTTGTTTAAAATAAATGGTAAAAAATGAAATCCTACAGGTAAGGACTGTCCAGTGAATCTTATTGTGCCTTTTTTTTTCCATTTTCTCTCCAGATGCACAAAAGATCCAGCTGATTACTGGCAATTCGGAGGAGCACTCTTCTTTATCTGCTGTGTTGCACTGTCACTTCTGGTACTGATTCATGGACCTTTTGTGGTATGTTTTGATTTTACTTAATAATACACTGTATAGTTTCTAAATTAAATGATTCTAAAGTAAAAGACTATAATGCTTGTCCAGAAATATTACCCCAGGTGTCAGGACAATATTGTGGAAAACAATATAAAACAGAATTGGAAAATACAAGCTAAAAACAGTAGACAACAACCCTCTCAGCTCAACAGCAACCTGTTTCAAAGGTGAAATTATGACCTCATCATGACAGTAACGCTAATAGACAAGATTGACACCTGGGGAGCTCTGAAGAGCTCTGTTTTTGAATAATTATTTGTATTGTAAATATTTACACCTGAATACATTAAATAAAAGGGTTTTAGAATTTACAGTGATGTGTACTTCATTTGTAATTAAGTTTCCCACCCCAGTTTTATTGAAAGTGAAAATCTTTAGATGTATCTATTCTGTATTTCGTAAGTATGTTTTCAGTTTAATTAAGATATTTTACTTTAATATTACAGTTTTCGTTTGGCAGCCGTTGCTGCCAGTCATTTGACCGTTTTTTAAAGGTTTATTTCAGGTGTTTGATTGTTATAATTTAGTAAAAAAGTCTGTAAAATAATGGTATTTTTCTGTAGAACTTTTAGGATTGTCATTTTATTTAAGGGGTTTGATCATAATAATTTCGGAAAAATCAGTAAAATAATGGTATTTTTCTGCAGAACTCTTAGCATTGTCACTTTATTTAAGGGGTTTGATCGTAATAATTTAGGAAAAATCTGTAAAATAATGGTATTTTCCTGCAGAACTCTTAGCATTGTCACTTTATTTAAGGGGTTTGATCGTAATAATTTAGGAAAAATCTGTAAAATAATGGTATTTTTCTGCAGAACTCTTAGCATTGTCACTTTATTTAAGGGGTTAGATCGTAATAATTTAGGAAAAATCTGTAAAATAATGGTATTTTCCTGCAGAACTCTTAGCATTGTCACTTTATTTAAGGGGTTTGATCGTAATAATTTAGGAAAAATCAGTAAAATAATGGTATTTTCCTGCAGAACTCTTAGCATTGTCACTTTATTTAAGGGGTTTGATCGTAATAATTTAGGAAAAATCAGTAAAATAATGGTATTTTCCTGCAGAACTCTTAGCATTGTCACTTTATTTAAGGGGTTTGATTGTAATAATTTAGGAAAAATCAGTAAAATAATGGTATTTTCCTGTATAACTCTTAGCATTGTCACTTTATTTAAGGGGTTTGATCGTAATAATTTAGGAAAAATCTGTAAAATAATGGTATTTTTCTGTAGAACTCTTAGGGAAAATTTCTGTAAATGTAATGTATTTGCACTTCATTTGAATTAGGATATTTTACTTTAATTTTACGGTTTTTGTTTGGCAGCCGTAGCTGCCAGTCATTTACCATTTTTTTACGGATTTTTTTTTTACAGTCCAAAACCTGTATGAAAAAGACTGTAAAGTAAAAAGTAAACAGCGCAGTTACCTTATGAATTGTGCTTTGCTAAACGGAATGTAGCGAGCTACGCTACAAGGTAAAAACACTACGCCATCTTGGTTCGATAATTACGCGTGGTTGTCACTTCCTTATACGCAGGGCTGTATTTCCTTGATATACGACGGCAATGTGTTGAATGAGGGCTTGTTTGAAAGATAAGAGTCTTGGCTATTGGCTGGAATATTTGACAGACAGTTTTAAAACCCAATGGAAAGCAAATAATACTCGGAGTGGAGGCAGGTCGAAGACAGTTTTTCCCACTTCAGATAGGCCTATTGTGCTATCAGTCAAAGAAATACACCCAATTGATGACGGTTTTGCATAATTCTCTGCAAAAAAGTTCAAAACCACTCTGGCTAACATATACTAAGCCAGGGGATTGGTACTCCAGAAACTGGCTGAGTTTCACAACGCCAAAGTGAACACAGCCGAACGAGTCGTAATCAAGTGCAAAAAAGCACAAGTCGGTTTAAAATTGGTAAAAAATCATGTACAGCCTTACAATAGCATCCATCTGCAGACCCGCAGACCTGGCCTCATTCGTGATCGGCCTCAATCGTGATCGGCCTCATTCGTGATTACAGGACGTTCGCAAGTGCGCATGCGCTTACAAGACGAAGAAAAAAAACAGAAAGAGCATAAAGCCACACTGAAATAAAACAATCGCTCGTAATTAATGGAACCTTCTGAATTTCAAAAGCAATGCTATCTAGCCTACTGAGTGAAAGTCTGAGAGTTATTCAGCTGAAGTTCGCTCGGTTGCCAGTTAGTGATAAACTATTAGTGTTAGCTATTACGTGTTACGTGATTTATTGTTGTAATTAAAGAAAAAAAAGTCGGTAACACTTTAGGCTACATGAATTGACATTAACTAATGTACCTATGTTGTTGCTAACATTAATTAATGATGTACAAATCCATTAACAAAGCATTCGATTAACTTTTCATTATTTCGTACCCTTATTGAAAGTACAAACCTTTAGCTAATGTATTTGTTTCTGTATGCACTTATTGTATGTCGCTTTGGATAAAAGCGTCTTGCTAAATGACTGTAATGTAATTTGTCAACCGGTAACTAACTAATGGTAATTAAGTTTAGCCCATGATAATGGACTTAATTTATCATTAGTTAATGCTACAATCTTAATCGAATTCCGCCTCACTACTGCTGCTTTTGTTTTGGTCAGACGTGTATATACGTGGTCTAGCTAGCTAATCATTTTCTTAGCTAGAAAACATAATGTCAGCTTCTGAATCAACTTCGGATGAGCCACCGAGGACGAAACGTTGTTGTCAGTACTATAGCTCGTGTTGTACTATTCAGCTAAACACAGCGCGGCGCAGACATTACGCATTGTAGCCTACTGTTAATAAACAGTTGACAAATACATTTAACTAATGGTTTGTCATTTCAAACCATTTGTTAATGTTTGAAAATACTTTAATATATTTGTACATCATTAATTCATATTAACAACTACATTAGTTAATGCCAATTCATGTAACCTTATTGTAAAGTGTTACCAGATAGTCAAACCAAGGGCTCTGTTCTACCCTCTATTGTCAAACTTTCCGCCTGACTGCTATTGTTCTACCAGTGATGAACAACTATTGCTGATTTTAACATACTCCTGATGTAGAGTATCGATTTCTCGTGTCTCTTTTTTCCAGCCTCACATTCAGTGTGTGCCGAACAACCTCTCTCCAGAGCCACCTTATTTCCATCATTCATATATTCATCATTCATGTCCTTGCTGTTACAGGACTGCTATAAATAAACTAAAACTTTTTGATCCACTACTACCCTTGTTATCTATTGTCCCTTTTGTGTTGTCACCAGCCCTGGCCTTAACAATCCTGGATAGGATTCATTCTTCCACAATTTTTTAAAAGTAATGAATAGAGCAAATTAGACTTTTTTAATATACAATGAACAAAATTTATCTAAAAGAGAAAATAGCTTGATCCATAATGAAACCAGAATGAGTACACTGGATCATTAGCATAGCCTATCTATACAATTGTTTTATGTGAAATGGCAACAAATTGGATAAATTAAATAACCTTAGTCACTACAAGCAAAATATTGGGGAAATAGGATTAAAGCTGCAGTAGGCAAGTTTGAAAATACAGAAGGCTAAAAGACTTCCCTTTTGCTCTCCTCCCTCCAATCTCTCTTCTAAGCCCCTCCCACCAAATTTTGCTCTGTGCACATGCAGAGACGGAGGGGTTTATTCTACAGGGAAGATATTTTGTTTGTAGATAGTTGCCCTGATTGGAGCTCTCTCGAACCAGGGCCTGAAGGTGGTCATCCAAGGCCAAACGATGGGCCAGCTGCCCGTCATCCCTGGCCCCGGGCAGCAGCTCAAGCTGGCGGCCATGCCCAGTGGAATGAGAACCTGTGTCATGAGGCCATCAGTGGCCTGTCCAGGTTGTGAAGTAGGACCCAGTGTCAGACTGCTATCTGATGACCTCATCAGCAAATTTTCTTCCTTAGCATACAACTATGCAATATGCGTATTGCCTTTTTCATTAATTGCAGCTTTAAACTAAATGCTCCATTGTGGCTTTTTAGCCAATCAAGCATGCTTCTAGCTTGCTGTCAAACACAATACTCCCTTATACAAGGTTTTTGAGTGTACGTGAGGAATATGTAAGAAAGAATGATACTTGAGTCAGTAATCTTCACCTTACATTTTTATTAAGAGACAATTCAATTCATGTAACATTATTGCAAAGTGTTAGCGACTTTCTTGTTTTCTTTTATTACAACAATAAAGCACGTAACACGTCATAGCTAACACTAATGGCTCAGCTGTTTCGACAATCTGAAGCCGAGCCAACACGCACCATTCACATAAAATGAGTACATTTTAGCATATTATCACTAACTGGCAACCGAGCGAACTTCAGCCGAATAACTCTCAAACTTTCACTCAGTAGGCTAGATACCATTGCTTTTGAAATTCAGAAGGTTCCATTAATTACAAGCGACTGTTTTATTTCAGTGTGGCTTTACCTGCACGCTGCTTTTCTGTTTTTTTCCCCTTCGTCTTGTAAGCGCATGCGCACTTGCGAACTTCCTGTAATCACGAATGAGGCCGATCACGATTGAGGCCGATCACGAATGAGGCCAGGTCTGCGGGTCTGCAGATGGACCCTTCTCCAGCCTTATGAAAGTTTTAAAGTATTTTTTCTTGAAGCCTAAAGGTATAATGATTTTTTAAACCAAAGTTTTGTGAAATACAATTAAGCAGAACAGTTTACCAGCACATTGTTTATGGTGTGACATCAAGCTGCAATACATGTTTGAGAATTAGGTCAGAGTTTCCAACGTTATTTACAAAGTTTTATCTCGACGTTTTGGGCTTAAAAACCACTTTCCCAGAAGGAATGGATATATCTGAAGGATATTTAATCAAAATATTGAGGTGAGCAGTTTATTATATATTATTAAATTAATGAAATGTATAATTTAATAATTTCTGTAACGCCCGCGTTACCACTAGGGGGCGTTTGGCAGCAAGAGGTTAACCATGAAATAACAGGACAAAAATGAAATGACTGCCGAAAACTGTAATTTTAAAGTCATCTGATATTTTTTAAGTAAAATGTGAAATACATGTAAAGTAACGTGAATTCTTTTACGGTATATTGCTTGTAGAAATACATATCTTTTTACAGTGTGTGTTTGAATATGTATTTTTATTGGTATTCCCTTGTAGAAATACAGTCACTGTGTAAAACGACAGTCACAGGCCATTTTTAAAAAAGCAAATTGACAATTTTGTGTCATGAAGTCTATTAACCGTAAAATAACAGGACAAAAATTAAATGACTGCAGATAACTGTATTTTTAAAGTCACCTGATATTTTTTAAGAAAAATGTGAAATATATGTTAAGTAACGTGAATTTTTTTTACAGTATATTGCTTGTAGATATACATCTCTTTTTCCAGTGTGTGTTTGAATATAATTTTTTATTGGTATTCCCGTGTAGAAATACAGTCACTGTGTAAAATGACAGTCACAGACCATTTTTAAAAAAGCAAATTGACTATTTTGTGTCATGAAGTCTATTAACCGTAAAATAACAGGACAAAAATATATTGACTGCCGATAACTAATTTTAAAGTCACCTGACATTTTGTAAGAAAATATGAAATGCATGTTAAGTAACGTGAATTTTTTTACGGTATATTGCTTGTAGAAATTCATCTCTTTTTACAGTGTGTGTTTGAATATGTATTTTTATTGGTATTGCTTTATAGAAATACAGTCACTGTGTAAAATCACAGTCACAGACCGTTTAAAAAAAAAAAACAAATTGACTGTTTTGTGTCATGAAGTCTATTAACCGTGAAATAACAGGACAAAAATGAAATGACTGCTGAAAACTGTAATTTTAAAGTCATCTGATATTTTTTAAGAAAAATGTGAAATACATGTAAAGTAACGTGAATTTTTTTACGGTATATTGCTTGTAGAAATACATCTCTTTTTACAGTGTGTGTTTGAATATTTATTTTTATTGGTATTGCCTTGTAGAAATACAGTCACTGTGTAAAATCACAGTCACAGACCGTTTTAAAAAAAAACAACAAATTGACTGTTTTGTGTCATGTCTCTCGGTACAATCAGGTATATCCAGTAGACCTATTCAGTTTTTTTTTTTTAAATGTCTGACTGCTATACAGTTTTGTAGCTATGTTGGTCTACTGTATTCCAAACAACATGTAGGCCTACTCATCACTGGGCACAGATTGCTTCAAAGCTCTCAAATAGCCTAATTCATAGTTTTCACAGTGGTAAGTGACCTACCTACTGCTTACTGCTTCTATACTACATGTTCTCAATGTGCTGTAAGCTGAATGCGCGGTTAAAATGGTAAGTCACCAGAGAACCGTTGATTCTTTAAAGACAAAAGACAAAATGTTAATGACAACGAACACAGAAAAACACCATCGCTTCTTCAACTATCTCAGCAAACTGACATTACTGTAGCAACACCAGCAGCTAGTAAAGAAGCCATGCTAACGTTGCTAAAATCACTGAGTCAAGTGCAAACATTAGTAATGTTTCAGATGCTAGCTTGGCGCTGCTGCTGCCAGAAGCTACGACAACGACTGCTGCTAACAAGGGCGCTCAGCTCTGGGCAGACTATACCTGATGAGCTCAGGCCTTTTATAAATTGCACTAAAGTCATTCCATGCAGCACTGCAGAGTGCGAAAGGGGATTCAGCCACATGAATTTAATAATCACCCCGACCCGCACAAGATTATTGATTGATCGGGTATAGGCCTTCATGTTGATCATGCTACACGGGCCACCTCTAAAGCAGTGGGATCCAATAGGATATGTGAGAACTTGGCTGAGATGCCATTGCTCAGCTGAAGACAGGAAAAGGAGACCTGCAACATTTGGTATACACCATGCATTGATGTCTGAATGCGGAATGTGATTTTTGGGGCTCGGAGAGGAAATGGACACCATTTCATTCCAACAGACTGATGTAATTAAAACATGATTTTGATTGACTTATCATTGAGTCATCAATGACTGGAGATATTCATCTTAAACTGAGAGCTCTGCACTTTCTAAAGGTGAAAATCTCATCTTGATGTCTTATTCCGTTAGAGTTATAAGGGGCTCTGAATGATAACTAACTTACGGTAAATGTAATGGCCAAACTTGATTGCAGTCCAAATATTGCACAATTTCTGCATGAACCCACAAGATCATGTAGATTTCCTCGAAGGGCAGATCCAGAGCTTTAATTTGGTATACATCATGCCTTGATGTCTGAATGCGAATGTAATTTTTGGGGCTTGGAGAGGAAATGGACACCATTCCATTCCAACAGACTGATATCATTAAAATATGATTTTGATTGACTTATCATTGAGTCATCAAGAACTGGAGATACTCATATTAAACAGAGAGCTCTGCACTTTCTAAAGGTGAAAACCTCTTATTGATGTCTTATTCTGTTAGGGTTATATGAGGCTCTGAATGATAATTGACTTATGGTAGATGTAATGGCCAGACTTGATTGCAGTCCAAATAATGCACAATTTCCGCGTGAACTCATAACATCATGTATACGTACTCGAAGGGCAGATCCAGAGCTTTAATTTGGTATACATCATGCCTTGATGTGAGAATGCATAATGTGATTTTTAGGGCTTTATATTCAAATATATTCATATCCTCTCCAACAGGCTTTTTCCATTAAAATGTAATTTTGATCAACTTATAATTGAGTCATCAAGGATTGAATATACTCATTTTAAAGAAGAAAATCTGCACTTTAAAAAGTTGAAAACCTTATCTTGATGTCTTATTCCAAAATGTGACGAGGGCTCTGAAACATGTCTGGTAATGCTATTAGTTTTGATCAATTTCTCATATATTTCAAATTCATATTTCGTGGAAATTCCGTGCTCAAATGAAACAACATATGACGCCCATTCAGAAACTGTTAAGATTGTATTGATGCGCATTCCACAGCGAGTGCTGCAAGCATTTGAACTGAGGTCCTTTTTGGCACAGAGCACTATTGGCCATTCCGAGCTTCATTCCGCCGTTCAATTCCGGCTTTTACCCAAGCCCGATAGCGACATACAGTATTCAAGTTAGCATCTTTTAAGACAAACCTGAACTCCTCTCCTCGAAAAAACCCGCCAGGCTGACTGTGTTCAGTGAGACAGAGTGGCAGCAGCACATTCAGTCGACCAACCAGTAACGTGAATGAGCAGTAAATGTGCTTACCTCAAGAAGAAACGTCTCCCGCTTCTCCTCCTGGGCGCGCAGAATTGGCGGTGAACTGAATTCAAAATTTCAGCGTCCGTTAGTGTCATAGGTTAGCGTGCGTCTGCGTGACGTAGTCTCTCTCTATCTCGCTCTCTCGCTCTATCAAAATTCAAATAGCTTTATTGGCATGAACAAAAATTTGTTGTTGCCAAAGCAGTTCACAGAAGATTAGATACAGTTTTATATCGCTCTCTCTCTCTCTCTCTCTCTCTCTCAAATAGCAAATAACCCTACAGTCTATGAAATAACCCTGTACTCTGAAGTTTTAAAATAAGTATCAGGGGCAACTGATTTAATGTAGGCTAAATTTACTGTTGACTTAAAGGTTGTATCAGCGATTTTGGGTCGAAACATAAATGATCACATTCATCTGATTTTTCCTCACGATCCGCTAGCTGCCCGCCCCATAAGCAGGCCGTCAAAAAACCGCGTCTCTGTAGGCAGCCTATGCTCCGAGATCGTACACAAAAACAAATGGTACTACCAACCACTCAAAACCAAAATAAACAGTATTCCAACCAATCACCGACAAGGGGTGGGTGATACTAATACGCTAATACTCTTATCTCGCTGAAATCTTGACGGATTTACAAACGGTTTGGTTTCTTACAAACGTTATTAACGTGGTTATAATTCTGGATGCTTGAACACTATTTTTTAAAACATAACATAATTGGCTCTGAGCTGGAGCTGGCTCTGTTTGTTTGGGATTTCGCTTCAGAAGTGACGTCACCCAAAATCGCTGATACAACCTTTAAGGTGGGCACACAAATATTAATAATTAGCTTTTAAACTGGGTAACGTATATTTAGATTATTTTAGAGAGCCACATGATAAGACCATTGTGTTTTTTTGGTTGTCCTTACACATCTTTTCTTTTAAAGTGACCTTTGTTCCATCTAATTTTATTGTATGTAATTGTGGTAATGAAGAAAAAATAGTATCAAGTCAATTCACTGTGTTTTTGGAATATGACAATAAGACAATATCTATAGTTTGCATTAAGTGTCAGATAACAAACATATTTACTAGGACCTTACATAAAATAACAGCAAATAAAATTATTTAAACATAGACCTATATGTTTTTCCTTGAAATCAACATTTTATTATATTACATATCATATTTTTAACATTCTACTCTCTGTAGAAATGAAGGTATGATTTTGCTGAGTGGTTAACAGTTTTGTACCGTAAATTTAAATGTACACATCAGCAAAACCTGTAATTTAGACAGAATAATACCGTTAATTTTAGGGTAATTATCAGCTTGTGGCATTACGGTATTTTCCCATATTATTAGACAGAATAATACCGTTAATTTTAGGGTAATTACCCGCTTGTGGCATTACGGTATTTTCCCATGAATTTTACAGTTTTTTATTAATTTTCACAGTAAAATTCTGTGTTTTCTACACATTGTGACCATAAAAATTAAAGTTATGTCCGTTTCTTGATTTACGGTAATTCAATGTATTTACTACGGTGATATACTATTTTGGATTTTACGGTCTTTTACTGTTGCTATTTGACTGTTTTTTACCGTAAATTCTACTGATTTTTTTTTACAGTGCCCCAATATTGATCGCTGAACCCTTCCTGAGCGAAGACATTATTTTCATTATTTATGTATGAGTATAAACTTGTTTAGTTTGCATTATTCAGTTTATAACAACACTGTGTATTGTGCATTGACCAGTTGTCAATGTCTGCAAAGAAATGTTCAGAATTAACTAATTGTTTGGAATTTAAAACAAATGTGGTCACTAGTTTATGACAATATAAAAGGTTAGATTTTATAAAGACACATACCCATAAACTGTGAAACTGAAAAATTTATGTGGTCTCTTCATTTTTGCCATGCTGTATATGTTCTCACACTCAATAGCCTGTTGAATGTGGCTTTTCTGTAAAGAATGTTATGTGCAAGTGGCATTGATGTGTGCTTGGCATTTGTCTGTGACTAATAAGTTGTATAGGACACAGGAATATTTTCCCATGGTTGGTCAAACTGTACAAATCAAAAGCACCAGGCACATTAGCTGCTGCATAATTGGTGCTATAAAATATACAACAGCTTCCAATCAAAATAACAGATAAAACCAGGCTAAAGAGGTTATGCTTTTTTGCAGAGAGGGATAGGTTAGATAAAGAAAGGAAAGCTATGAATAGAAAACTGTATGAAGCTGAGGTTAAGTTTACGGGCCTACAGTCTAAGTTAGCTAAGTGTACTGAGAGGCCCTATCAGCATCACCCCAAGAATTTACAAAAAAAGCTGAAGTGCAGGGGGGTTAATTTAGATAAAGTACAACAAGCGACTGAGGAGCTTAGACTTAGGAACAGGAGTCTATATCAGGCAATAGTGCAGTCAGAGAGCAGGGTTCAGAATTTAGAAAAGATACATTTAGAGAAGGGACTCCCTTTGTAGTAATTACTACCAAAGGAAGGCAGGCCAGGTTTTAAACCAGCAGGTTGAATTGTGGAGTGGGGAACATTTGGCAGTGAAGGAGGAATTGGATAGGCTTGTACAGGGGCATGCTGGAATATCTACATTTGAACAAATATTCTGATGTTAGGAAGGTGTACATGGATTTGGTGACAACTCAGGGGGTAAGTGCAAATAAAGCCACAGAGGTGGCCAGAGTCATTTTAGAGAAGCTTTCTGGCACGCAGCTAGAGAGGTTGCCAAATGCCACTTTTTGTAATTGCATTGTGTCTTGGAGGCACAACAGGTGGCACTGCAGCATGTGCATGATGCTTTTCTGACAGAAAACTACATCACCCTCTACACTGATGCTACTTGTAAGTATAGATAAATACGGCACTGCATGTGTATATTTAAAAGATGGCACTAGGCTACATTTAGGTTTCAGAGGGCAGCCATCCAGCTCAGCCCTTCTAAAACAGACAAATGATTCAGGATATAGTTAGCAGCGGTAGCGGAGAGTTGAATGCCGAGTTCTGTGAGAAAAACATTCTAGTTTCAGCTAGTGCAGAAATGTTTAATGAAATACAGAATGCAGAGCTAACCTTTTGCCAGATATAGTGGAGGGGTTTACTGAGTGTAATGATATATAGGATGCAAAGCTTTTCATGTCTCACTGATAGATCCTACCAAGTCTCCTGGAAGGGTTCCGTCTCTGCTCCCCGTCCCCTGTCTACAGGAGTCCCGCAGGGATCTGTACTGGGTCCTCTGCTGTTCTCTATGTATACTAAATCTCTTGGCTCAGTAATCCATTCACATGGCTTCTCATACCATAGCTATGCTGACGATACTCAACTCTTCCTCTCTTTCCCTCCCTCTACCCCACAGGTTAAGGAGAGGATATCTGCTTGTCTGACTGACATCTCTGAGTGGATGGCTACCCATCACCTGAAGCTCAACCTTGACAAGACAGAGCTCCTCTTCATGCCGTACAAGACCTCCCCACTACATGACCTCTCCATCACCGTTGATGGGACCGTGGTGGCTGCCTCCCGCTCTGCAAGGAACCTGGGGGTGGTCCTGGACGACCGGCTGGACTTCAAAGAGCACATCAAGGCTACGGCACGGTCCTGCAGGTTCCTCCTGTACAACATCAGGAGGATTCGACCGTACCTGACCACCTACTCCACCCAGCTTCTTGTCCAGACCATGGTCACCTCACGCCTGGACTACTGCAACTCCCTGCTCGCAAGCCTACCGGCCTGCGCCATTCTGCCTCTTCAACTCATCCAGAATGCAGCTGCCTGGCTTGTGTTCAACCTCCCGAAATTTTCCCATGTAACCCCCCTGCTGAGGTCTCTCCACTGGCTGCCAGTTGCAGCCAGGATCAGGTTCAAAGTTCTGACCCTGGCCTACACTGCAGCCAATAGGACAGGCCCCGCCTACCTGCAGGACTTAATCCAGAACTATGTTCCTGCTCGACCACTTCGCTCTTCTACAGCAGGGCGACTGGCACTTCCCTCCCTCCGTGTCAAAGGCTCTCGCTTGTCCCGACTGCGGAGTTTTTCCACATTAGCACCTCAGTGGTGGAATGAACTTCCCATTCCCCTACGTTCTACTCCAACCCTGCCTGCATTCCGTCGAGGCCTGAAGACACACCTCTTCAGACTCCACCTTGACTGATATCCTCACCTAGGAATATCAGTTCCCTGTTCCCTGTGTTTTCCTGTCTGTTTATTATAGTTTATAATAGTATTTGGAATGGTTTATAATAGTATAGTTTATAATAGATTTGGAATGGTTTATAATAGCATAGTTTATAATAGTATTTGGAATGGTTTATAATAGTATTTGGAATGGAAGTGTGGTGTTGCTGATTTGCCCACAGCTTACTGTGAACTACAGTCAACGTTCATTGCTAGGGATAGCTGCTACATTATGCAAAGGATGTGCTTTGCCTTGTCTGTTCTGTAATGATGATGATGTCTCTGTACGCACTTACTGTACGTCGCTTTGGATAAAAGCGTCTGCTAAATAAATGTAATGTAAAATGTAATGTAAATTATATCAGACCAAAACGTCTACGACGTAAAAAAAAAGCCAAGTTACTCACGCATAGCCTACATAGCGCTGTCCATAAGTTCTTAATTCCAACTTGCAAGAACTAGGCCTGCCTTTAAAAGTCTTGATATCAAAATGTGGCCAAGTTACAACTAACAATATTGCCTATCGTAGCTCACACTAAATAAACTAGCTCTATTCCAAAGCAATGCTATCCAAACTTTCCTAAATTATTTAATGCAACTTGGCCCTGTGTTTCTTCATCTTTGCATGTGAAGAGATTGTGCCTCATGGAACAACATATGATTTCAATGAATGTTTTTAACAGTTGATGAATAATTACACTCCAGAAAGGATATGGTTGTACTTTGTTGGCAAGTTTACTTTAGAAAATGTACAGGTTTTAAAATGTTAACTGCTGCTACAGCATTCTTTACAATTCACAAACAGACATTTATATGAAGAAACATCATGTACAATAGATAAAGGGGTGATGAATAAATAAATGCAGATAAAAATGAGTAATATTTTAACCTAGAAAATAGCGTACATAAAGCATTTTTACAAACGTATCCAGACATGTTTGTGGGTCAGATGGTGGCAAATAAGTAATAGTACCAATTTTCTTAACATAATAGTATTTATATTTGCAAACAGAATTTTGTGAACACAAGGATATCTATGCTCTGTAGGACCACACAGGTTTTGATAGAAATCCAAATAAATAAATCAAGTAAATACATAATAATAATAATAATACATTTTATTCATTCTGTGCTTTTCATAGACCCAAAGCAGTGGATGCAGACAATTGTTCAAACATGCCCTATAGTAGTAATTTTTCTGTTTAATTTCTAAGTGCAACACATCTGAATCAGAGTATTTCCACTATAAATTATTTTCATTTTGCAGTTTGATGTGGCTCATACAGTTTCATTGACCACATTCGTTTGAGATGGTAAGATGAAGAAACGCAGGGCCAAGTTGAAATAAATAATTTAGGAAAGTTTGGATAGCCTTGCTTTGGAATAGAGCTAGTTTATTTAGTGTGAGCTACGATAGGCAATATTGTTAGTTGTAACTTCGCCACATTCTGATATCAAGACTTTTAAAGGCAGGCCTAGTTTTTACAAGTTGGAATTAAGAACTTATGGACAGCGCTATTTAGGCTATGCGGAGTAACTTTTTTACGTCGTAGACGTTTTTGATCTGATATCACTTATTTTTTATAGCTAACTAATGATGGATAATGCATGAAGATAAACACGGAGAGAGACATGCATTCCAAAGAAATGTATGCAGACATTCGCTTAACCATAACGCCCTCTATTGACAAGAATGAGAACAGTTATCCTATTACAGACAGCACACAATTACATTAAAAGAGTTTGTAGATGAGCAGTATTTAATGTGTAATGAAATACAATGAACAGCACCACCTGAGTTATGGATCATGAAGAAGCATTTAAATGAATGAACCAAGTCTACATGGAGACATGCATGCATAATGGGCTAGATGCAAACACATTCTAGCTGAAAGACATACAGTCTAAATAGCTAGTACAGCGTAAATAGTTTGTGTGGTAACCTGAGCAGTAAATAATGCACGCAGACTTGTAATCCAGTTAATGCTCTTTACTGAACGTCTCCTGTAGTTTATCACAGCCAGTACACTAGCAAAAGCACATGGACCCAGGGGGGGCTGGGTAACACCTTTTCCTGTCCGGAAGGTACACGGACTTTCCTGAACAAAGGTTCCTAGGTGCAACACTCTTAAACACAGTGGCACAATTTCAATCTGTAACACTTCTCCCCCTTTGGGTAAAAACATAATATGAGACAGAATCAAAATGAACAGACTTTTTGTTATCTCAGTCCCCATTTGTAAACTACTAAAGAATGTCTCTTCTGTCACTTAACTGCATTTTGTAAATTTACCAAAAATGTATCTCTCTCTGACAGGCAGAAAATAACATATTTTGAATAACAATAACACCAGTGCTTTCTCATCACATTTCACAAATGTATGTGAGTGTGTGTGATCAGTTCAACAGTTCAGTCTATCTGGAGGCTTGTGCTGCCTCTTTGATCTTCTCAGCTCTGCTGTGGTGACCACAGACACAGGAGCAGGCTGTGCTCTTCCGGTCAGGTTTGGGGCAGGGGCAGGTGGGGCAGCCCGTGCAGACAGTCCCTCAGTTTGCATTGACAGTCCCTCCAGTGGCACCGACAGCTCATCCATATGCTCTGGTGCTCCTGGCACCACCACACAGTCACCAGAGCTGCCCACACTGTCCTTGTGTGAAAACCTTGGAGGCTCTTTCCCCCCTACATCATGGCGGACACGCAGGTGATCCTGGTGCCTGCGAACCTGCCTTCCCTCCTGCAGATCCACCACGAACGACACTGGACCTGACTGGCGGTGAATGACACCTGGCAGCCAGGGCGAACCACTGGCAAAGTTTTTGACATACACCCAGTCCCTTGGCTTAAACAGCCTCTCTTTCGCGTGTTGGTCCCGTCTCACTTTTTGCTCCTCCTGTGACCGGACGACTCTCGCTCCGACGTCTGGGTGGAGTAGATCCAGATGAGATTTGGGCCTTCTCCCCATTAACATCTCCGCTGGGGACACTCCCGTAGTTGTGTGAGGAGTGATCCGGTACTGGAACAAACGGTGCATCTTAGTTTCCAGTGAGTGTCCTGACATGTTTCGCAGACCCTCTTTCAGAGTCCCCACAGCCCGCTCTGCTAAGCCGTTTGAGGCCGGATGATAGGGGGCAGTGCGGACATGACGGATTCTGTTTTTGTCCATGAACTCCTGGAAGACATCACTTGTGAAAGTGGGCCCATTATCAGTCACAACAGTATCTGGCAACCCATGTGTGGCAAAGATGCTCCTGAGCATCTCTGTGGTGACTGGGGCCGTTATGTTTGACATGATGCGTGCTTCCAGCCACTTGGAATCCAGTGAGTCCACTAGCACCAGGAACATGTGACCCATGAAAGGGCCAGCAAAATCCAGGTGGAGTCTGGACCACGGACGGCCAGGCCACGCCCACGGGTGGAGTGGAGCAGGTGCTGGCATCTTTTGGTTGCTTTGACACTGTGTGCAGGCTTTTACCTTTTCTTCTAAGGCGCAGTCCATCCCAGGCCACCACACAAATGACCTGGCGAGGCTTTTCATCCTGGACACCCCAGGGTGGGCATCATGCAGCTCGTCCATCACCTGCGCCCGCCCTGGGGGAGGAACAATCACCCTGGAGCCCCAGAGGATACAGCCGTCATGCACACTTAGCTCCAGCTGACGCTTTGCATAGGGTTTGAGCTCCTCCTGGTTAACAGCTGCTGGCCAGCCCTGCATCACCCATCTCTTTAGCTGGGACAACACTGGGTCTCTTTCAGTCCACATTTTAATTTGTTTTGCTGTCACCGGAGAGTTAGACAGTCTGTCCAGCAAAAACACGGTCTCTGGGGGCAGGCAAGTTTGGTTTGGTGTGTCAGGGAGGGGGAGGCGGCTGAAAGCATCGGCATTTGAATTTTCTCTTCCTGCCTTGTACATGATGCGATACTGATACGCTGAGAGGGTTAATGCCCAGCGCTGCACTCTCGCTGAAGCCATGGGTGGGATGCCTTTTGTTTCACTAAACAGACCCATTAGGGGCTTGTGGTCTGTAAAGATGATAAAAGGGCGACCATACAGGTACTGGTGGAACCGTTTTACAGCGAACACTACAGCTAGTCCTTCCTTCTCTAGCTGTGAGTACCCCTTTTCTGCTGATGTGAGAGTACGTGACACATAGCCGACCGGCTTTTCCGTTCCATCGTCCATTTGGTGTGAAAGGACTGCCCCCACACCATAGGGAGACGCGTTGCAGGATAGGACAACATCCTTGTCCGGATCAAAGTGCACCAACAGTCGTGAAGAGTGTAACAGTCCTTTTACCTGCTGAAATGCAGTCTCCTGAGCTTGCTGCCACTTCCATGAGCAGCCTTTGTGCAGCAGCTGGTAGAGAGGGGTGAGTACAGTGGAGAGGTCCGGTAAAAACTTTCCGTAATAGTTCACTAAGCCCAAAAACGACCTGAGCTCTGAAACGTTCTTTGGACTTGGAGCCTCTTTTATCGCTCTCACCTTCTCTTCTACCGGAGAGAGACCCTGAGCTGAAATCCGGTGGCCCAGGTAGGTGACGCTGGGAGCTTGGAAAACGCACTTACTGCGCTTCAGACGCAGCCCGGCTTCTGTCATCCTCTTTAACACCTGGTCCAGATTTTTCATATGCTCCTCCTCCGTTCTACCTGTGACCAGAATGTCATCTAAGTAGACTGCAACGTGGGGAATGTTTCGAAGCAGATTGTCCATGGTGCGTTGGAAAATAGCTGGGCTGGATGCAACGCCGAACACAAGGCGGTTGTACTTGAACAACCCCTTGTGGGTGTTGATAGTCACATATTGTGTAGAGTCCTCATCCAGCTGCAGCTGCTGGTACACGTGACTCATGTCCAGCTTCGTAAATGTTTTGCCACCTGTAGCAAACAGGTCCTCCACTCGTGGCAGAGGATAGGTGTCGAGCTGTGAGGCCTGATTTACTGTCAATTTGTAATCCCCACATATACGTACATTTCCGTCGTCCTTCAGCACTGGCACAATCGGGGCTGCCCAGTCAGAGAATTCTATAGGCTCGATGACACCTAACTGCTGCAGCCTCTCCAACTCTGCTTCCACTTTAGCCTTCATGGCGTATGGCACTGAGCGTGGTTTGAAAAAACGTGGCTGTGCCTTGGGGTCTACACATAGTTTCACTGTTGTGCCTCGGAGGGTGCCCAGCTCATCTTCAAAAACATCTGCATACTTTGATAGGATGTCTGGTATTACTCTGATGTGCTTGATTTCCTCCCAATTCAGCCAAATTTTTTTCAGGAGGTCCCGTCCCAGCAAACTAGGCCCCTCCCCCTCGACCACAAGCAGTCTTAGTGCAGCCTCTTGCCCCTGATACACTATATCCACCTCTATAGCCCCAATAAGTGGAATGCACTCACCAGTGTATGTTTTCAGACTGATATGAGTCCCTTTAAGTGCAGGCGCTCCTCCAGAACACCACAACTTGCTGTAGGTGTCTTGACTAATCACGGAAACTGAGGCACCAGTGTCCACCTCCATTTTCAGGTTTTTTCCATTTATCTGCAGTGTTGCATGGATGGGCTCAGCTCTGGGCTCCCTGAGGTTAAACATGTTAAAAGAACACTGCTCCTCAGGCTCCTCACCCTGCAGGTGATGTGTGCTCATCTTAGGCTTTGATTTCCCCCACTCCTTTTTCTGTTTATTTTTAGCACCTCTGCACTTTCTAGCAATGTGCCCCTTCTTCTGACAGTTATGGCACACAGCATCCTTGAACCCACAGTCATTAGCAAAATGTGCACCCCCACACCGGTAACACTCTACTGACTTGCCTGTTTTCTCCGTGGACACGTGATGAACGGCACTTGGCTGCGCACCCAAAAAAAAAAGTGCTCCAGTCTCTCGACATATTCAATCCAGTCGCCGTCACTCTCGACAAACTCACTTAGTGAACCTATCGTTGCCATGATAAAACTGCTCGCAAACTACTTCTGCAACCTATTTTCTGTTTAATCCTTGTTGCCAGTGTGGTAACCTGAGCGGTAAATAATGCACGCAGACTTGTAATCCAGTTAATGCTCTTTACTGAACGTCTCGTGTAGTTTATCACAGCCAGTACACTAGCAAAAGCACATGGACCCAGGGGGGGCTGGGTAACACCTTTTCCTGTCCGGAAGGTACACGGACTTTCCTGAACAAAGGTTCCTAGGTGCAACACTCTTAAACACAGTGGCACAATTTCAATCTGTAACAGTTTGCATCAGTAAAATATGGAAATACAGTTTTAAAATAGGGCTATTAGTATTCTATGAAATACATTTAACGTTAGGCTATTCAACACTGGATTGCCGGATGCGTAACTCCAACCTTCCATGTGTGGGCTACGAGCTAGCGAGCGAGCTAGTGAGTTCATAAGCACAGCAGAGTTAGGCTATTCAACACTGGATTGCCAGATGCGTAACTCCAACCTTCCATGTGTTGGCTACGAGCTAGTGAGTTTCTGCAGAGTTTTTTTTCCGGTAGTGTAGAACGTTACCTGCGGAAAATGTTTTGGTACCGGACAGCTAGGTTTAGTTTAGTTTTCTGTAGTGCAATGAATGTAGGCTATAATGCATGTTGATTCGCTTCGTAGTAGCCTAGCTTGTTTCTGCTTCCTGACGAGAAGCAGGAAGTAACGTTGGCGAACAAGCTTAATTGGACAACACATATTTCCCAGGAATCTTAGCCAGAAAGAAAACAGTAGATACTACTAAGAAAGTACATACCAGAGATTCTTCTTCTTATTATTATTATTATTATTATTATAATTAAAAGTGTTTGCAGTAAGCTACATTATCAGCAGAGTAGCGTAGACTACAGCCACATTCGGAGGCAATTAAAAAAATATATTTTTTAAGTGACTAACCATGAATCAGATATGTTTGGGGAATTGGCGGTTTATAAATCCGATCTCTTAAAGGCTTGCAGCTTAAAAGAGGCTATCGTCAATTCTTAATGTAGGCTATTATCGTAAATTCTTAATTTTCCTAGTAGTTCATTTTATGGTGACCTTGTGTTATGTGTGAAAAGGATAAAGTGAACAGAGCTGAAGTGAAGAAATTAATGAATAAAGAAATGTTGGCCGAGGCAAGGGGTTTCCACAGTCAGTCAGTCATGACCGCAAGAGCAGAGCGTAACACCCTCCCCAAACCAGACAAGAGCGAGCGTCTGGTTGGGGAGGGTGTGATATAGTACAAGTGAAATACAAGTGAAACATTGAACAGTTAATATTGGAAACCTCTTTTGCCTTTGCAATAAAAATACGTTAATGTGTCAATGTGAAAATAATAACAGTCTAAGAAATGAAAAGTACTCAACAGTTGCACATTGTTTTTGTGGAAAATACACATGTGCCCTGCAGGGCTCGAACCCACAATCCACTGTGTGAGAGACTGCAGTTCTAACCACTAAGCCACAGTAGCTTCTTGGAAAGCATGAAGCCATTAGCTACATTAACATTAAAAAACATTAGTATGAAGTGTTTTTATTGGACGATAAGTTTGATGAGCAGGTATACAGACCATACCCTCAAATAATAATTCTCCCCATTGGATAACATTGTGACGGAGGCAGGCAGTTTGGCAGGAAAATGGGAAGAAGAAGCGGAAGAGGAAGGAGAAAAACAGCAAATAACCCAAGTTTGGGGCTTTATTGTGTGGATGTGTGAAGTTGTATCTGAATGCTGTGTGGTTACATGAGGTCAGAACATACAGAAGTTAATGTTTTTAAGGGCTGAGAGTCTATGGTCATTGTGGTTACTTCTGTAGGAAACCCTGAAAAGTGCCAAACTCTCGGTGCTGTATAGGTATGGGGCATGCCTCACCAAGCCGTAACTTGGCGGATGGCATACCTGCCATCCCAATGTATGAGAGTGAGAATATATGTATGTGAGAGGTAATATATGTATGTAAGAGTGAGAATATATGTATGTGAGAGGTCCAAAATGAATTATGGCCTCATATCTGGAGGGCCAAAGTAAATAGAGTTAAAGAGTAAGTACACCCACTGTCTCAGCCTATCTCCGCCTACTACACAATTTTGAAAAATACTTTGTGGGGTGAGAGAGGGAGAGGGGTGGGGGTGGAGGATCTGTGTCCATCGTCATTTGCATAAATGAATGTACATTGTACAAATGATTTCGTATAACTTGGATCAAACTGTCAAAGTAGACGTTGCACATTAAATTTGAATCAAGATTCAGCAACTGCATGGCCTATTTCTCATATTTTAGTGGACTATTTAGATGGAATAAGAGAGTTAAACAGGACACCACGTTGTTCTGGTTTAAAAACGTGGAGCCGAAACGAAAGTAACTAGTGTGTTACCCCCTCAGACAGCTCCAGGGGGAAAACTCCACTAAGGAGCGTATTTATTAGGAAGACAAGCAGGGGCTAGACAGGAAACGAGGCGGGACAGGCTGGGCAGGAAACGGGCCAGGACAGACTGGGCTGGACAGGAGACGGGGCCTAGGGTCAGGAACTCGGAGCAGGCGCGGGGGCCTGGGGACAGGCGCTGAAGCCAGGAAGCAGGCGCGGAGGCCTGGGTAGGAACTGGAACGACGACAGACACAAGCAAAACACAAGACGATCTGGCCCCGAACAAAGGACACAGGGGAGACTAAATACCAACCTAACGACAAGACAACAAGGAACAGGTGGGATGAGAACACAAGAGGAAAACACAATTCAGATGCGGGGAAGTGGAGACACAAAAGTGGAAAGGGGGAGAGGGAAAACACAGGACGGAATGCCAGATAACACATAACCAGGACTGGACCACGGGACATGACATAGTTAGTCTAACCAATCAGGTGCCGGCTGTTTCCGTTGTGGGTGACAACAATTATCCATTTGACGTAGAGGTACCTCCAAAGAGGTACTCTGACATCACGATTGGGGCAGGGGCAGTGTGGGGAGCAGAAAGGAAATTTCCACCATTAGGGGCAGCACAAAGATGCTTTTCTACCAGTTTCTTATGATATACAATATTATTTCAGAATTGTTGAAATAACAGAATGCATGAATAAGTTTAATTATAAGGTAGCCATACAAACATGTTTACAGTGGAAAAAAAAGTGATCTCGGGTGTACTTACCCTTTAACAACAGCTTGACAAGTGTCGTTGTTCAAAACGAAAATGCACATATGATTACCGAGTGCACAAGGACGATATTTTCGCTGAAATTACAGTATATGATGTCGTTTCAGATTTTAGATGTCGGTGTTTACATTTAAATAAGAACATCCAGTAAGAGAGTCAGTATCATTACGCGTGACAACAGTGCCCAGTGTGTTGCGATACAAAAGTAGATTGAAAGATCGTGCTAGCATTTAGTCTGCCTGTAAACAAAGGATAAGCAGCTAGCGTGTTTTCTTAGCGAAATGTCTGATTATGAAGAAGACTAAGTGATTCTAAGTGATGATATATAAATGTACAAAAGGTCATGACATCTGATTTTTTTTTTAAACTTTTCAATGTACAAAAATGCCAAGATACTCACGCATAGCCTACAAATCAGTGTCTGTAAGTCATTAATTTGCTAAACTTGCAAAAACTAGGTCTGCCAAGTTACAACAAACAGTATTGCCTATCGTAGTTCACACTAATTAAACTAGCCCTATTCCAAATCAATGCTACCCAATCTCACCTAATTTATTTCATGTAATTTGGCCCTGTGTTTTTTTCATTTTACCATCTGAAGAGAATGTGGTCAGTCAAAGTTCAGATGTCAACTAACAAAAATTGCATCATGGAAGAAGACTTCATTTCAAGGATTGTTTAACACAGTTGAGGAGAAATGACACTCCAGATATGTTTATACTTGGTTTTCAAGTTAATTTTAGAAAATGTACAGGTTTTCAAATGTTCTATGCTGGTAGGAATTTTCCTAGCAGCATATAACATTTGAATTGACAAACAGACATTTATACCAAGGAACATCATTTACAATTTTGGTAATAAACCTATCCAGATATAAAGTGCCCTCCACTATTATTGGCACCCCTGGTAAAGATGAGTAAAAAGTGTTATGAAAATTCACCGTTTGGTGAATTAGCTTAATGTGATGAACACTTTATTTTAAGGTTCCGTTATAAAGAATTTGTAAGCCATTAGTAAATGATTAACCATTTATAAAATGTTTTATAATAATGACTTATAAGAATTCATATGTTTAAAGCAGTAGTTAATATGTACAGTCAAGCCGGAAAGTCTGCACACTCCTTTCACCTTCTCCACGTTTTATTACGTTACAGACTTATACTACAATAGATTTAGGGGTTACATATCTGTACACACCCTCAGCCTAATACTTGGTTGCTGCACCTTTGGCAGCGATTACAGCTTCAAGGCGTCTTGGGAAAGAAGCTACGAGCTTGGCACACTTGTTTCTGGACATTTTTGCCCATTTCTCTTGGCATATCCTTGCAAGCTCCATCAGGTTGGATGGGGAGCATCGGTACACAGCCATTTTCAGCTCTTTCCACAGGTGTTCAATTGGATTCAGGTCTGGGCTCTGGCTGGGCCACTCAAGGACATGCACAGACTTTCTCAGAAGCCACTCCTTAATGGCTGTGTGCTTCCCCGATGGCTGTGTGCGTCGGGTCGTTGTCATGTTGGAAGGTAAACCTTCGCCCCAGTCTGAGGTCAAAAAGTTGACCACCTGGGCCCTATTCGGATTTTCTAATAGAATTCGCTGAGTTTTTGTCTTGCCTTGCTATTTCGGCAGACAAGGTTGTGATTGTTGGTGACTTTAACATACATGTGGATAAACCAGGTGATCCCCTAGGAACAGCCTTTGCCTCTATTATTGACTCTGTTGGGTTCAAACAAAATGTCTGTGGACCCACTCATTACCATAGCCATACCCTAGACTTAGTGTTATCCTATGGTATCAATGTTATTAATCTTACTATTGCACCCCATAACCCTGTATTATCTGATCATTTCCTTATTACTTTTGAAATCGAGGCAACGACCACTTCTATATCAGAGCCAAGACACTATTACAGCCGGTCGTTAAACTCTGACGTCATTCCAAAGTTTATAGATATGCTTCCGGAATCATTCCTTTCAAACAAAGGAAATACCACTGAAGTATCGCTGGACGAACTGACTAACCAGTTAAGTTTTACTCTCAGAAGCACCCTTGATATGGTTGCCCCTCTAAAAAGAAAGTCTTGTCGGAAAAACCGTACTCCCTGGTACAATGACACTACCCGTGCCCTGAAACAGTCCACAAGAAAACTAGAGCGAAAATGGCGGTCAGCTAAACTAGAAGTATTTCGTCTTGCATGGAAAGATAGCCTCCTCCAGTACAAGCAAGCTCTTGTATCAGCTAGATCTGCCTTTTTCTCTAAATTAATTGAACAAAACAAATGTAACCCAAAATTCTTGTTTAGCACTGTGGACAACTTGACTAAAAAACCATCATTAGAATTTTCATCCTACCCCAGCGTTTACAGCAGTAATAATTTCATGAATTATTTCAATCAAAAGATTGAAGCTATTAGAGACCAGATCTCCAAATTGCCTCCTCCTCTAGGCATCACTCCTCCCTTAATCAATGAACAGCCCAAATCCTGGTTAACACAGGAAGATGTATCAACAGTGGCACTAAACTGTTTTAAGCCAATTGACATGGAGGAGCTGTCTAAACTGGTTATGTCCTCAAAACCGACTACCTGCCTACTCGACCCAATCCCTACAAAATTAGTTAAAGAACTTTTCCCCATACTAGGCCAGCATATGTTGAAAATTATTAACACATCCTTAGTAACAGGATATGTACCAGAGCCACTAAAAATGGCGGTTATTAAGCCATTACTAATAATAATAATAATAATGCATGGCATTTATATAGCGCCTTTCTAGATACTCAAAGCGCTTTACAATGATGAGGGGGAAACTCGCCTCTACCACCACCAATGTGTAGCACCCACCTGGGTGATGCAACGGCAGCCATTTTGCGCCAGTATGCTCACCACACATCAGCTGAGGTGGAGAGGGAGAGAATAATTTTTTTAGCCAATTAAACTGGGGGATGATTAGGTGGCAGATTGAATGAGCCTGGGTTGGGAGTTTAGCCAGGACACCGGGGAAACCCCTACTCTTTACGATAAGTGTCATGGGATCTTTAATGACCACAGTGAGTCAGGACCTCGGTTTAACGTCTCATCCGAAAGACGGCATCTCCTACAGCACAGTGTCCCCATCACTGCACTGGGGCATTGGGGTTTATTTGACCAGAGGGAAGACTGCCCCCTACTGGCCCACCAACACCACTTCCAGCAGCAACTTAGTTTTCCCCAGAGGTCTCCCATCCAAGTACTAACCAAGCCCACAACCTGCTTAGCTTCAGCCATTCAGCAGGCGCAGATTGCATAGTGGTATGGCTGCTGGCTAACCAAACCTCGAATCTGACAAACTGGAAAACTATAGACCCATTTCAAATCTTCCATTTCTATCAAAAATATTAGAGAAAGCTGTTGCTAAGCAACTTGGTGCATACCTTAGCTCAAACCATATCCATGAAATGTTCCAGTCAGGATTTAGACCCTACCATAGCACTGAAACGGCACTTGTTAAAGTTATTAACGATTTACTATTATCAGCCGACCAAAACTCTGTGTCTGTTCTTGTACTTCTTGACCTAAGTGCAGCTTTTGATACAATAGATCACAAAATTCTACTAAACAGACTCCAGGGCTGTGTTGGACTAAATGGTCAAGCTCTTGCATGGTTCAGATCATACTTATACAATAGGAAGCAGTTTGTTAAAATAAATGAAGTATCATCCAGTTACTCAGTAATGAAATATGGTATTCCACAAGGATCAGTGCTAGGCCCAGTACTCTTTTCATTATATATGCTACCCCTTGGTGATATTATTCGGGCACATGGGGTAGATTTTCACTGCTATGCGGACGATACGCAGATATACATTTCCATGAAACCCGGTGAGGCACTACCACTTTCTCGGTTAGAGGCTTGTATTGCAGATATTAAAGCCTGGATGCTTTCCAATTTCCTGCTCCTAAACTCAGAAAAGACCGAAATGCTGGTTTTAGGTCCAAAAAAACAAAGGGAGAAACTGGGTACATCTACTTTAAATTTCGATGGTTGTTTAATTGTTCCAAACTCAGCTGTGAAAGACCTAGGTGTTACTATAGACCCAGATCTAACCTTTAGCGCGCACATAAAAAACATATCTAGAGTAGCTTTCTTTCAGTTAAGAAACATAGCTAAAATAAGGCACTTCCTATCAATAGGGGACGCAGAGAAACTGATCCATGCTTTTGTTACGTCTAGGCTAGATTACTGTAATGCCCTGCTATCTGGCTGCCCTAAGTCCTTGCTAAATAATCTCCAGCTTGTACAGAATGCAGCCGCTCGCATTTTAACTAGAACTAAGAAATATGAGCATATTACCCCAGTACTAGCATCGCTTCATTGGCTACCAATTAAGTTTAGGATAGACTTTAAGATTTTGCTTCTGACCTTTAAAGCCTTAAATGGACTTGCGCCAGTGTATATATGTAATCTGCTCTTACCATATAAGCCAAAAAGATCACTCCGTTCCCAAGACGCAGGCTACCTAGTAGTCCCAAGAATATCTAAAAACTTGACGGGTGGTAGAGCTTTCTCTTACAGAGCGCCACTACTGTGGAACACCCTACCAAAACTTATAAGGGAATCAGACACTGTCTCAATATTTAAGTCTAGATTAAAAACGCACCTCTATGATCAGGCTTATAATGAGCTATAGTCTGGAGACAGGACCAGAGAAGCATTTAGCCATAGAGTAATGTGGGGTGGCATCCTTTCCTTACTGTCACCTGTCAACAGCTGTGACCCCATCTTCCTGGGCTGGCTCTTGATAGGTGGGTAGGACTGTTTTCCCTCTCATGACTGCATGGTTCCTCAAACTCTGTCTTCATAGCTATGCAGCCATAGATTACTCCTGGCGGGGGCACCTGTCCAACCCTCCCACCCCTTCCCCACCCCCCACCCCTCCAGTTGGTGCTCCTGCTGCTCTATTACACTTCCCCTAACTGTTTTCTCTCTCTCTTTTTTTCACATTCTGCCGGCGGGGCTTATGCCCCGCATCTCGAGAGTTGCTGTCCGGCTTCCTGTCCATTGCCGCTTGCCCCTCCCTCCTTACCACCGCTGCCAGCTGCTCCCGCCGCCATCGGCGCCCGGTTCCCCACCATCACTGCCGCCACATCTGGACTGTCATCTAGCTGCTGCAAATTGTATTATCATGGACATTGGCTGTTTTGACCATGTTGGTCCTTAAGCCCTAGACCCTGAGCCGACCAGAGGAGGATGGGTTCCCCCATTGAGTCTGGTTCCTTCCAAGGTTTCTTCCTAGTTACACCAGGGAGTTTTTCCTTGCCACTGTTGCCTTTGGCTTGCTCTTGTGGGGAGTTTAGGCTGGGTTTTGCTGTTTTGCTGTCAAGTGCATTGTGACAACTTGTTGTGAAATGCGCTATATAAATAAATATTGATTGATTGATTGATTGAGGTCCAGAGCGCTCTGGAGCAGGTTTTCTTCAAGGATCTTGTGTACTTAGCTGCATTCATCTTTCCCTCTATCAGGACTAGTCGCCCCATTCCCGCTGCTGAAAAACATCCCCACATCATGATGCTGCCATGCTTCACTGTAGGGATGGTATTAGCCAGGTGATGAGCGGTGCCTGGTTTCCTCCAGACGTGACGCTTGGTATTCAGGCCAAAAAGTTAAATTTTGGTTTCATCAGACCAGATAATCTTGATTCTCATGGTTTGAGAGTCCTCTAGGTGCCTTTTGGCAAACTCCAAGCGGGCTGTGATGTGCCTTTTACTAAGGAGGGGCTTCCGTCTGGCCACTCTACCATAAAGGCCTGATTGATGGAGTGCTGCCTGGATGGTTGATCTTCTGAAAGGTTCTCCCATCTCCACAAGGATACGCTGGAGCTCTGTCAGAGTGACCCTTGGGTTCCTGCTCACCTCCCTGGCCAAGGCCCGTCTTCCCTGATTGCTCAGTTTGGCCGGGCGGCCAGGTCTAGGAAGATTCTTGGTGGTTCCAAACTTCTTCCATTTACAAATGATGGTGGCCACTGTGCTCTTTGGGACCTGTAAAGCTGCAGAGATTTTTCCGTACCCTTCTCCAGATCTATGCCTTGACACAATCCTGTTTCTGAGGTCTGCAGATAATTCCTTTGACCCCATGGCTTGGAGTTTGCTCTGACATGCACTGTCAACTGTGGGACCTTATATAGGCAGGTGTTGGCAATCCCCAATCATGTCCAATCAATTTAATTTATCACAGGTGGACTCCAATTAAGTTGTAGAAACATCTCAAGCAGTATCAGTGGAAACAAAATGCACCTCAGCTCACTTTTGGGTGTCATATCATTGTGTACATATGATATTTTACATTTTGATTTTTTTTAAATTAGCACAAATGTCTAAAAACCTGTTTTCACTTTGTCATTATGGGCTATTTTGTGTAGAATTTTGAGACAAAAAATGAACTCAATCTATTGTAGAATATGTCTGTAACGTAATAGAACGTGGAGAAGGTGAAAAGAGTGTGCAGACATTCCGGCTTGACTGTATATGATGCATTCATAAACTCAACTGCATCACTCAAACTAAAGTGGCCACAGTTTATTATGTATTCATATGAATTAAGTACAGATAAGTCAGTAAGACATAATAACTCATTTTTGTAAAGCATTAGTTTGGTTTACAAATTCTTTATAACAGAACCTTAAAATAAAGTGTTACTGTTTTTGTTGTTGTTTTTTCTTTATACATTTATGATGTGATTGTCCAGGAACACTTGTTTTGAAATGGAAAAGCTCCCTACTATTATATATATTTTTATTCTTTAATAATGGGCTGCAAACATTCTATTATTCACACCCATGCCCATAAAATATGCACTTAGAATCTGTGCTCTCTGAGAAGGTTCCAGCTGAGACGGTTTTCATGCTGTAATAATTCTGATACACTTGAACAATGCAGTTATTTGCAATGAGGTTGGCACAGTGCCCAAAGCAGTGACAGAGGAAACAGAGCGCGACTGCTGTTTAGCACCTTCTATTACCACCACTGCACGCACTTACTTCCATTTCAGGGATGCTGTGCACCACCCTTTATTAGTACCATTATGCATCTCAACAACATCAATGGCCCCTGAATTACCTCCTCCTTTTATTAATTTTTTTTTACAAAACTTCAGCTATTCTGAAATACGCAAAACCTCTGTTTATGTTTTTCAAAAAACCTTTAGGTACTTGCATATCCCTATGTTTTTCAATACATTAGCAGATTTCTTTATTATCTTTAAACTCTCTATTTTCATTTAATGTTTTTTCCTTTTACAAAATATTTTTTTCATGTTTGGATGCAATGATTCAGTACACTTGGATGGGTGTTTCATCACTGTCATAGTCAATGGCTCGGAACAGAATAAACACAGTAGGATTATTCTCATATGAGGCTAAAGGGAACTGTTTCACGTTCACTGGGCACATGCTGATTTTGAGAGGAAGAAAGGATAGTTGATTTGAAAGAGAAAAGAAAGATAACCACAGGCAATTTTCCATAAATGTAACAATTTGATGTGTGTTATAATAAAAATGATCAAATAAATCCTGATTATTTTTAGGAATTTATCAAAAACAGTTATTGTATTATATAACATCAGATCAAAAACGTCTACGACGTTAAAAAAAAGCCAAGTTACTTACGCATAGCCTACATAGCGCTGTCTATAAGTCCTTAATTCCAACTTGCAAAAACTAGGCCTGCTTTTAAAAGTATTGATATCAAAATGTGGCCAAGTTACAACTAACAATATTGCCTATCGTAGCTCACACTAAATAAACTAGCTCTATTCCAAAGCAATGCTATCCAAACTTTCCTAAATTATTTAATGCAACTTGGCCCTGTGTTTCTTCATCTTTGCATGTGAAGAGATTGTGCCTCATGGAACAACATATGATTTCAATGAATGAACAGTTGATGAATAATTACACTCCAGAAAGGATATAGTTGTACTTTGTTGGCAAGTTTACTTTAGAAAATGTACAGGTTTTAAAATGTTAACTGCTGCTACAGACTTCTTTACAATTCACAAACAGACATTTATATCAAGAAACATCATGGACAATAGAGAAAGGGGTGATGAATAAATAAAAGCAGATAAAAATGAGTAATATTTTTACCTAGAAAATAGCGTACATATAGCATTTTTACAAACGTATCCAGACATGTTTGTGGGTCAGATGGTGGCAAATAAGTAATCGTACCAATTTTCTTAATATAATAGTATTTATGATACTTGCAAACAGAATTATGTGAACACAAGGATATCTATGCTCTGTAGGAGCACACAGGTTTTGATAGAAATCCAAATAAATAAATCAAGTAAATACATAATAATAATAATAATAAATTTTATTCATTCTGTGCTTTTCATAGACCCAAAGCAGTGGATTCAGACAATTGTTCAAACATGCCCTATAGTGTAGTAATTATTCTGTTTAATTTCTAAGTGCAACACATCTGAATCAGAGTATTTCCACTATAAATTATTTTCATTTTTCAGTTTGATGTGGCACATACAGTTTCATTGAGCACATTCTCTTGAGATGGTAAGATGAAGAAACACAGGGCCAAGTTGAAATAAATAATTTAGGAAAGTTTGGATAGCATTGCTTTGGAATAGAGCTAGTTTATTTAGTGTGAGCTATGATAGGCAATATTGTTAGTTGTAACTTGGCCACATTTTGATATCAATACTTTTATAGGCAGGCCTAGTTTTTGCAAGTTGGAATTAAGGACTTATAGACAGCGCTATGTAGGCTATGCGTGAGTAACTGGGCTTTTTTTACGTCTGAGACATTTTTGTTCAGATATCACTTATTTTTGGTAGCTAACTAATGATGAACAATGCATGAAGATAATGACATCGAGAGAGACATACATACAGAATAGTACCCTACATGCAGTCCAAATAAATGCATGCAGACATTCGCATAACCATAACCTCTACTAACGAGAATGATAACATTTTTCCCACAATTACATTAAAAGAGTTTGTAGATGAGCTGTATTTAATGTCTAATGGAATACAATGAACAGCACCACCTGAACTATGGATCTTGAAGAAGCGTGTAAATTAATTAACCAAATCTATATGGAGACATACATGTACAATAGGCTAGACGCAAACACATTGTAGCTGAAAGAAATACATACAGCCTAAAATATGGAAATACAGTTGTAAAATAGGCATATTACTTTTCTATAGAAATAACGTTAGGGTATTCAACACTGGCTTGTCGGATGCGTAACTCCAGGCTTCCATGTCTGGGCTACTTCATAAGCACAGCATAATACCTTCGCAGTTTTTTTTTTTCGAAGGTAAAAAAAGCTTGTTGGCTACCTTTTTCGCTTGTACCTGCTTCCTGACTAGCAGCTGACTGACGTTTCTCTGGCAAAACTAACGTTGGCTAACAAGCTTAATTGGACAACGCATATTTCCCAGGAATCTTAGCCAGCAAGAAACTAAGAAAGTAGCCTACCAGAGATTATTCTTCTGATTATAATTATAATTAAAAGTGTTTGCAGTAAGATACATTGTCTGCAGAGTACCGTAGACTAGAGCAATGTTCGGAAGCTATAGTAATTTTTTTAAAGTGAAAACCATGAATCATATATGTTTAGGGAATTGGAGATTTATAAATCCGATGTCTTGCCGTTTATAGTAGGCTATCGTCAATTCTTAATCTAGCCTATTATCGTAAATTCTTAATTTTCCTAGTAGTTAATTTTATGGAGACATTGTGTTATGTGTGAAAATGATAAATTGAACAGAGCTGAAGTGAAGAAATGAATGAAGACATAATAAAGAAATGTTGGCCGAGGCGAGCGTTGAACATCCTGATTCCACAGTGAGTCAGACAAGACCGCGGCGGAATTGACAGCACGCTCCATACAGACGAATATTTTTGTCGGCATTTGTGTGAGATTAAAACATGTAGCCAATGGCATTTTTACATTAATGCAAGAATGCGATGTTAACCGGATGATATTCTGCGTTTAAACTTTTTTCTTTGCTTGACAAATGGCCATGGGATGCCTGTTCCCATAACGTTAGCTAGCCTATTGCATTACTGTCCTGGTGTCCAGTGACTGAATTGTTTAACAGGCTACAAGTGAACAGTTAATATTGTAAACGTGTCTTTGCCTTTGCAATAAAAAAACATTCTTGCATGAGAAAACCAGAACGTGTGCACACTGTTTGAGCCCAAAATGAAACTACACTTTAATATCAACTGGGCGAGGTACGAACCCACGTCTCTCGCAATAAGGCTTGACGCTAACCAGAAGACCAAAGGGGTATAATCACATGATATACGCTATTTGTCAGTGTCGGTCTGACTTTCACCATTTCACTGTAGTACAAGTGAAATAGGCTACAAGTGAAACATTGAACAGTAAATATTGGAAGCGCCTTTTGCCTTTTTTTCCGGTAGTTAAATTAAAAGTGTTTGCAGCTACATTATCTGCAGAGTAGCGTAGACTAGGCTAGAGTCACATTCGGAAGCTATTGTTTTTTTTTTTCTTTTAAAGTGACTAACCATGAATCAGATAGGTTTGGCGAAGTGGCGTTTATAAATCCGATCTCTTAAAGGATTGCAGTTTACAGCAGGTTATTATCAATTCTCAATGTATGCTATTATCGTAAACTCTTAATTTTCCTAGTAGTTTAATTTTATGGTGACATTGTGTTATGTGTGAAAAGGATAAAGTGAACAGAGCTGAAGTGAAGAAATTAATGAATAAAGAAATGTTGGCCGAGGCAAGGGTATGTTCAGGTTCGGGTACACAGTCAGTCAGTCATGACCGCAAGAGCAGAGCGTAACACCCTCCCCAAACCAGACAAGAGCTAGCGTCCGGTTTGGGGAGGGTGACATTGTTTTTTTTGTTAGATTGTTAGATTGACTAGGCTGTTAGTTTTGTGTTATTGTGCTTTTTAATTGGAAGTACTTATTTTTCCGTGCTTGCGAAGTGTCTCACACAGCTGTAAACCACTTGCAATCAGCTGTGTGCATTTCAAAAGACATCTGGAAGAGCGACACTAGTATCGCTCCGTCCCAGTTTTATGTGTGTTCTCCCTATCCCTCTCCCTATCCCTGTCTGCTGACTTACTTTTAGAACCCGCTTTCGACGACGTGGCCCTCCACGGCAACGCAACCCGTCCAACCTCCGCTACCCCTCGCTGACTCCCTGCGACGAGAACTTCACCGTCGCGGGGGGGCTCTGGAACTGCCAGTCTGCCACACGGAAAGCAGACTTCATCTCTGGCTATGCCTCCTTCCTGTCCCTCCAGTTTCTCGCCCTCACCGAAACCTGGATCACACCGGACGACACGGCAACTCCCGCTGCCCTCTCCTCCTCCTTCTCCTTCTCTCACACCCCCCGGCCGTCTGGTCGCGGAGGTGGTACTGGTTTGCTACTCTCCCCCTCATGGTCATTCTCTGTTCTCCCCCTCTCTGATATATCTATTACTAGTTTTGAATACCACTCTGTGTTAATCAACCACCCTATTAACCTGTACATTATAGTTGTTTATCGCCCTCCAGGTCCCCTGGGGTACTTCCTCGATGAGCTCGACACCCTGCTCAGCTCCTTCCCAGAGGACGGCACCCCGCTGATCCTCCTGGGAGATTTCAACATCCATCTAGATGCCTCCCAGTCTGCAGCCTTCCTACCACTTCTCCGCTCCTTTGACCTCACCCTCCCCCCTAACCCACAAGGCTGGCAAGCTCCTAGACCTGGTCTTCCAGAGGAACAGCCCCTGCTCTGATCTCACTGTTACCCCTCTCCACACCTCTGACCACCACTTCATTTCTTTCTCTCTTCCTCTTGTTCCACACCGCCCCCCCCCCCTCCCCCCACCCCCACTGTCTCTGTCCGCCGTAACCTCTGCTCCCTCTCACCCTCCTCTCTTGCTCCCTGTGTCACTGCTTCCCTCCCCCCTCTCAAATCCTTCTCTCAACTCCCCATCGACTCTGCATCCGACACCCTGCTCACAGCTCTCTCCACATCACTTAACTCTCTCTGCCCTCTTGTCTCTAGGCCCTCACGGCCATCTCCTCCCTGCCCGTGGATGTCCGATGCCCTGCGCACCTCCCGGTCTTCGCGCAGCAGAGAGGATGTGGAGGAAATCCAGAGACGCATCAGACCTCTCCTCCTACCAGTCTCTCCTAGCAGCGTTCTCTACAGCAGTCACCGCTGCTAAGGTAACTTACTATCACACTAAAATTCACAAATACAGTTCTTACCCCCGTCAATTGTTCTCCATCTTCTCCTCCCTCCTCAGCAAATCCCCTCCTGCTCCTCAATCCTCGTTCACTGCAGACGACTTCGCAGATTTCTTTGATGAGAAGATCGCTGACATCCGCCTCTATGCCCCCCCCCTGTTCCCCCACTCCCCCTCCCCTCACGGACACTGTTTTCCACTCTCCTCCTCTCTACCCCTTCTGTGTCCCCCCCCTGCTTCTCCACCTTTTCTCCCCTGTCTGATACCGATGTATCCCACCTCCTACTCTCCCATCGCCCCACTACCTGTGCCCTCGACCCTATCCCTTCATCTCTCCTCCAGGCAATCACCCCAGATATCCTCCCGTTTGTGACCTCTCTGGTGAACTCCTCCCTGACTTCTGGCTGCTTCCCCTCATCCTTCAAGAGAGCCCACATCATCCCGATCCTGAAAAAACCCACGCTGGACCCCTCCAACATCCAAAACTACAGACCGGTATCTCTTCTTCCTTTTCTTTCTAAAACTATTGAACGTGCTGTTTCTAACCAACTGTCGTCTTTCCTTACCCAGAACAACCTACTAGACCCCCACCAGTCCAGCTTCAGACCTGGCCACTCAACGGAGACCGCACTCCTCTCCGTCAGCGAGATGCTTCACGCAGCTCGGACAGCCTCCCTCTCCTCTGTGCTAATACTCCTAGACCTCTCTGCCGCCTTCGACACCGTAGATCACTCCATACTCCTGTCGTCCCTGTCTGCAGCGGGGATCGGCGGCTCGGCCCTGGCCTGGATTGAGTCCTACCTCTCGGAGCGCTCCTCCCAGGTTGCCTGGGCTGGGAAAGTATCGGCACCCCGTCCCCTTACCACAGGAGTCCCCCAGGGCTCAGTCCTTGGTCCCCTCCTTTTCTCCACCTACACCAAATCCCTTGGCCCTGTTATCACTGCTCATGGTCTTTCTTACCACTGCTATGCTGACGATACTCAACTCTTTCTCTCCTTCTCACCCTCTGACACTCAGGTGTCAGACCACATCTCCGCTTGCCTGAGAGACATCCAGAGCTGGATGGACAACCACCATCTCAAGCTCAATCCAGGCAAGACTGAGCTCATCTACATTCCTGCTCTAACCTCTCCCCCTCTCAATCTCTCCATTTCCCTAGGGGACACTCCACTGACCCCAACGCCCTGTGCCAGGAACCTCGGAGTGTTGATGGACAACAGGCTGTCCCTCTTCGAGAACATCACAGTGGTAACCCGGGCGTGCAGGTTCTTCCTGTACAACATCAGGAGAATCCGCCCTTTCCTCACCACCCACTCAATCCAGCTCCTGGTCCAAGCGATGGTGCTGTCCCGCCTAGACTACTGCAACTCTCTCCTGGCTGGCCTGCCAGCATTGGCCATTAGACCCCTTCAGCTTATCCAGAACGCAGCAGCGCGCCTGGTCTTCAAACTCCCATGTCACCCCCCTGCTCATTGACCTCCACTGGCTACCTGTGATGGCTCGCATCAAATTCAAAACATTGGTGCTCGCCTTCCAGGCAGTCCGAGGATCAGCCCCTCCATACCTCCAAAAGCTCATCAGACCCTACACACCTACCAGATCCCTGCGTTCCGCCTCCTCAGGACGACTGGTACCCCCCCCCCACTTCATACTAGCACCCGGTCTCGACATCTGTCTGTCCTGGCCCCACGGTGGTGGAATGAGCTCCCCGTGGAGGTCAGAACAACAGAAAGTCTGATCGCCTTCAAGCGCAGATTGAAGACTCACCTCTTCAAGCTGCACCTCTCTCCACCCCTCCCTACCTCCTTGTGACCTCCCTACCTCCTTGTGACCTCCCTTGATTGTGTTTTATGAATCCTTGTTTAAGTGGTTCAAGCTTCTAGTTTAATACTTGTAAGGTTACTTATTGGCTTACTGTTGTGCACGCCAATGATTGATATTGTGTGGTCCCCCCCCCCCCCCCAAAAAAAATAAAATAAATCATACTGACTGCGCCTGGTGTTTGAATTCGTATTTGCATTTTAGGGTTGTTTTAACGCACTTTTTTCAAGTTGGAAAATGCACTAATGTACATCGCTCTGGATAAGAGCGTCTGCCAAATGACTAAAATGTAAAATGTAAATGTAAATGTGATATAGTACAAGTGAAATACAAGTGAAACATTGAACAGTTAATATTGGAAACCTCTTTTGCCTTTGCAATAAAAATATGTTAATGTGAAAATAATTACAGTCTAAGAAATTAAAAGTACTTAACAGTTGCACATTGTTTTTGTGGAAAATAAGTATGTGCCCTGCTGGGCTCGAACCCACAACCCTCAGTGTGAGAAACTGCAGTGCTAACCACTAAGCCACAGTACTTTCTTGGAAAGCATGAAGCTATTAGCTATATTAACATTAAAAAACATTAGCATGAAGCGTTTTTATTGGACGATAAGCTTGACGAGCAGGTATACGGACCATACCCTCAAATAATAATTCTCCCCATTGGATAACATCGCGACGAAGGCAGGCAGTTTGACAGGAAAATGGGAAGAAGAAGAAGAAGAAGCAGAAGAGGAAGGAGAAAAACAGCAAAATAACCCAAGTTTGGGGCTTTATTGTGTGGATGTGTGAAGTTGTATCTGAATGTTGTGTGGTTACATGAGGTCAGAACATACAGAAGTAAATTTTTTTAGGGCTGAGTGTCTATGGTCATTGTGGTTACTTCTGTAGGAAACCCTGAAAAGTGCCAAACTCTCGGTGCTGTATAGGTATGGGGCATGCCCCGCCAAGCCGTAACTTGGCGGATGGCATACCTGCCATCCCACTAAAAACAATGGATAAATAAAACAAAAAGACTTATTAACCTCTTGCTGCCAAACGCCCCCTAGCGGTAACGCGGACGTTATGGAAATTATTAAATTATACATTTCATTAATTTAATAATATATAATAAACTGCTCACCTCAATATTTAGATTAAATATCCTTAAGATATATCCATTCCTTCTGGGAAAGTGGTTTTTAAGCCCAAAACGTCGAGTTAAAACTTTGTAAATTACGTCGGAAACAACGACCTAATTCCCAAACATGTATTGCAGCTTGATGTCACACCATAAACAATGTGCTGGTAAACTGTTCTGCTTAATTGTATTTCACAAAACTTTGGTTTGAAAAACCATTCTACCTTTAGACTTCAAGAAAAATTACTTTAAAACTTTCATACGGCTGTACATTTTTTTCACATTTTAAACCGACTTGTGCTTTTCAGCACTTCATTATGAGTCGTTCGGCTGTGTTCAGTTTGGCGTTGTGAAACTCAGTCAGTTTCTGAAGTACCAATCCCGTGGCTTAGTATATTTTAGCCAAGGGGGTTTTGTACTTTTTTGCACAGTTATATGCAAAACCGTCGTCAATTGGGTGTATTTCTTTACTTTACTTTACTTTACAGTCTCTTTCATACAGTTTTTGGTTAGTTATGTCTAGGTTATTCAGGCGTTTCTCTGTGCAGCAGGTCCTAGCCCGAAGATGTTTTTGCGATGTCTCCGTGACGCTGAGTGGTAAGCAAACATATTTTTTTTCCGGTATACCATTGCGAATTCACTGTTATGTATAAAACTAATCCCTCTGAATTAAATGAATATAGCTAACATTACTAGATTGTAACAATGGCAAGCTGGCCAGCAAAATTACACGTAGCAGCTGGCTATCTATTTGTGTCTGAGACGAGCTGTTCCGAGTTTCTTTTGAATTAAATGGCGTCTGACGTGTTTGTTTAGAAGTTATTGTTCCACATTAGTAAATTGTTCTGTATACAGTACAGCAGGCTGTGCAGGTAAACAAATAAGCAAATTATGCATGACATAACATCAGGGAGAGATAACATGAGGATGAGTTTGTTGTTGATTATTATGCAGGGTTTTATTTTATCTAGGAAACTGGTGGACATTTGATCTTGTTTGCATAAGGTCCGTTTACCTGGACTCATTTCTGGCTAATGGGGCTCTGGTGGAATACAAGATTCACTGTGCTGCTACATGGGTTTGGAGAGCTTTTTGGGGACCACGGGTAGGCTAGTTAGTTGTGTAATATGAAACACACCAAAGTCACATCTAAAAATGAACTTTTATTGCCAGTTATCAAATTGAATTGTAAAACTTAAAAAAAGGAATCATATTGAGACTTTTCTGGAACCTTGCCATTTTGCACAATTTGGCACAATTTGTGCCAACTTTGGAAACCGAAATGGTTCACCTGAAAAAAAGCTCTGTAGAATTTGAATGGTTTGATATGTTGACACCATATTTTTAGCAGAGATAGGCAGCATATTGAGGAATCACAAAGAGGTGTTACTTCCTCCATAGCACTTGTAGCTCATCAGGTAAAAAATCAGAAATTTGAATGTAGGTACCTGTTTTTTTGTTTTTTCACAATTTCTGTACATAAATTGTTGTAATTAAGTAGCAAAAAGTGTCTGTATATGAATTATGACTGCTTAGTCATAATAGTGCAGTTCTCTGTTTTAATAAAAGCTATGAACCATACAGTTTTTGAGATAAACAGCTTTGTTGGACACTAGTAAAAACAGGTGAGAATTGGTATATTTTGCCCTTGGTATTAAGAGGTTAAAATGAACATGAAAAGAATTCCCAAATCCAGAAGCTTGAGAAGCAATACAATAATAATGGTATATAATGTAAGGAAGACTTAAAATTCAGTAATTAGACTATTAGTTTCCAACAGCGATAATTTTCCATGCCAAATAAGCGTTCACGCGTGGCTCTCAAGCCTACAATACTTCGGCATAACCAGCAGGTAATGTGCGTATGTTTTTGCAAATATATTCCCTATATACGTAATTATCTAGGAATTGCTAATGTATTATCTAGCTAGCAAGCCAGTTATGCTAGCTACGTTCAACCAGATCTAGGTACCTAGCTAGCTACGTGTGTTTTAGCTGCTGGTAGACAGTTAGGATATAAATTTTCAATATTAATAGCTTAATATTAATATTAATAGTCAAAAGTAGATGGCAGTCCTATAATGTCTAAACTTTGACCCCTCCTACCTGGAGCACAAAGGCAGCCAAGCCTCCCAAATTTAGTATAAAAGGACATCTCAGCACCCCCTATGACATATATATTTGCATGTGAGCATAAATTAAACTTGTCCTAATTAATTTGACTAATGATGAAAAATAGGTCTATGAAGGCTGTTAGAATGTTCATAGGTCATTTTGGGTTACTGCTGAACACTGCACTCGTAGAAGAAAAAAAATCGTAGAAGCATGAAATTTTGCCAACTGAGTCTCATCAGAGCCTCTAGCATGCACACCAAAAACCAGATCCCTAGCCTGAACACAGACTCTGTAGCACCGCCTTGAAAATGTGATTTTTGAACATTTTGGGCACTCGCCATTTGTACACCGAATGATGTATCATGCTGAAATGTTGGAATCTAGACCACCTCTAGACATACTACAAATAATATCAGAACCAGATCTCTAGCTAAAAAAAAAAAGGTGCAGTATATGCTTTCGACAGGGGGCGCCACTTAAATTTCAGAATGAATGTACAACACTTTCCGAGGTGATTCTTAGGATCAAGCCGAGTCAGAAAACATCAGTTATAAGAACATTTCAGTAAAAATGACATTATAGGACTGCCATCTACTTTTGACTATTAATATTAATATCAAGCTATTAATATTGAAAATCTATATCCTAACTGTCTACCAGCAGCTAAAACACGCGTAGCTAGCTAGATACCTAGATCTGGTTGAACGTAGCTAGCATAACTGGCTTGCTAGCTAGATAATACATTAGCAATTCCTAGATAATTACGTATACAGGGAATATATTTGCAAAAAACTACAATTCCCAGTAATACTTTCCTTAGCGCAAAGCAATAAAATGGCGCCGAAATGTAGTTCCGTTTGATACAACCATAAACACACACAAAGATGCCCTCCTTTTATTGCGAATGGGATCACACTACTCACATGAACCCAAATTTTAATACTTAGACATTTTTTAATACTTCTAGACATTTATAATGCTTTCCAAATCCAGCAGGTTGATAATTAATAAGCATAAAGTCAAGTCAAGTTTATTTGTATAGCACATTTTCATACACAAGGCAACTCAAAGTGCTTTACATAAGACATAGACATTATATAAAAAGTAAATTAAAAATTGAACAATGTTAATAAAAAGTTAAAACAGTTGGGCTGGTTGGGCCCACAAAACAAATACCCCAACAAACACTCCTACCACGAACAGCCTGCTACCTGCCATCTGCTACGCACCGTACAGCCTCTCTCTCTGGGTGATAATATACCTGCCAGCTCCACTGCAGGTGCCTGCCAGCTCCGCTGCTGTCCCTCCTTCGAGGTATATTTGCCCATGGGTGGGAGCAGCATACAGCCTCCACAGTTTGAATCACTCCGCAGAGTGACAAACCCGTCGGTCCCTAGTCAAACTTTTAAGTTGAGCGCCCTACTGGCCTCTTCTTTCACCCCACTTTATAGAGGACTTTTCAAGTGCTCAACAGATAACAGCAACAACTGAACATCAGATGGCAGTATTTATCTAAGTATATGCGGTGCAAAAAAAAGAAAGAATAAAAGATAAAAAATAAAAAATAAAACAGCTTTAAAAAGATAAATAAGCTTACAAATAAATAAATTAGAAAAGATAAAAGTGCCTTTGTCTTTTTAATAGACAGACATGAACTAATCAGATAAATAAAACAAGAAACAATAGAGTTAAAAATACCGGCTGGGCTGAATAAAAATACAATAAAAAGCAGTGCAATGCAGCAAAATTTCAGTCAAAGGCCTGTGAGAAGAGCAAAGTTTTCAGACCAGATTTAAAAGACATAATACAAGAGGCATGTCTAAGGTCGTAGGGTAGTAGGTTCCAGCTATGGGTAGCGTAAAAACTAAAGGCTGCCTCACCATTTTTTGTTTTAACCTTAGGCACAATGAGCTGATCCGATCCCAAAGATCTAAGAGATCTGAAAGAATACCAAACCCAGACTACTTCGCTAGGACTAACCCGAGATAAGGAGGACTGGAGCACACAGAGCTCAGAGCAAAACAAAATAATTTAATGCGACTGACGTTTCGACGTCAACGATGTCTTCTTCAGAGTCAAATGGAAATACAGACAATGCACCGGGAGATATATAAATACCCTCCCATCAATTACACAAAGTAAGGTGCGCATGTGTAGGACTAATATATCTCGTCATCAATACCACATACATAATGTTATCTTCTTTAACAGGGTAAAGAGAAGACCGACAAATGTCATAGGTAAATAAACTGAATAATTGTCTATTGTGAACATGGCATAAAACAATATACAATGAAAATCAAAAAGCCTGTACACAAGTTACAAAAAACATGAAAGATTCAATGACTCATTTAACCCATTGGGTTCCATGAGCTGATCCGATCCCAAAGATCTAAGAGATCTGTTTGGTTTATATGGCCTGAGCATTTCCAAGATGTATTTTGGTCCTAAGCCGTTGAGTGATTTATAAACTATTAGCATCACTTTGAAATCTATTCTATAGCGGACTGGAAGCCAGTGTAATGATCTAAGGATTGGAGTGATGTGTGCACTTCTTTTAGTCCTTGTAAGAAGCCTGGCAGCAGCGTTTTGAATAAGTTGGAGCCGTTTAATGGACTTTTTTGAGAGACCAGTGAAGAGAGCATTACAGTAATCAACCCTACTTGAAATTAAGGCATGAATGAGGGTTTCTAGATCTTGTTTAGACATAAAGCCTCTGACTCTTGCTATATTCTTAAGATGATAAAAGGCGGATTTGGTTATAGACTTGACATGGTTATCAAAGTTGAGATCAGAGTCAATGAGTACACCTAGGTTTCTGGCCTGCATGGTTGTTCGTAAACCAAGAGTGTCAAGGTGGAGAGCTATTTTTTGTCTCGGTTCTTTGCTCCCGAAAACAATAATTTCAGTTTTGTCTTTGTTTAGCTGGAGAAAGTTTTGACACATCCAGCTGTTTACTTGCTTTAAGCATTGGTATAGAGAGTCAATGAGGTTATAGTCGTCAGGAGTAAATGACAGGTAAATTTGTGTGTCATCCGCATAGCTGTGGTATGACATTTGGTACCTTTGAAAAATTTGACCGAGGGGGAGCATATATAAGTTGAACAACAGAGGACCGAGGATGGAACCTTGGGGGACCCCAGAGGTCAGAGTAGTCCGTTCTGATTGGTAGTTATTAATGGTTACAAAGTAATCTCTATCTTGTAGGTAAGATCTGAACCAGTTTAAAGCTGTGCCAGAGAGCCCAATCCAATGGTGTAGTCTGTCAATGAGTATTTGATGATCTATAGTATCAAAGGCTGCACTGAGATCCAACAGAACAAGAACAGAGATTTTACCTGAGTCACTATTTACGCAAATGTCATTTAAAACTTTGATGAGTGCCGTTTCTGTGCCGTGATGGGGTCTAAAACCAGACTGAAAAGTGTCAAAAAGGCAGTTTTGGTTTAAAAAATTGTTAAGTTGATTAGAAACAGCCTTCTCAAGAATCTTACTAATGAAGGAAAGGTTAGAAATAGGGTGATAATAATTTAATTTGAATGGGTCTAAATTTTTCTTTTTTAAAAGAGGTTTAATGACTGCAGTTTTTAAAGATTTCGGAAAAAGGCCAGTCCGGAGTGAGCAGTTAGCTATTTGCAGTATTTCTGAAGATAAATAACTAAAGTTAGCTTTTAAAAAGCTAGAGGGTGCAGGATCTAATGAGCAAGTAGATGGTTTAAGGTGCTGCACTATTTCTTCAAGCGCCTCATTGTCAATTTCACTAAAATGCGACAAGCAAGGAGGACAGTTTTTTTTAGCAGAGAAGAGGAGCATGGTGCGGCTATGCCGCTGGGTGCAGAGGAGCTTATGGCTGATCGAATGTCGCTAATTTTGATGCTAAAATACGAGGCAAAATCATTGCATTTATTAACAGAGCAGAGTTCAGGAGGAAGTTGAACTGGAGGGTTTGTCAGTCTGTCGATTGTAGCAAAGAGAATCTGGATATGATTAGTGTTTCTATTAATGACACCAGAGAAAAAAGTCTGTCTGGCCCTTTTTATTTCTAGGTTGTAGGCTTGCAGCTTCTCTTTATGAATGTCATAGTGGATATGTAGCTTCGTTTTCCTCCACCTGCGTTCAGTTAATCTACATTCTCTTTTCATATTTTTTACTGCTTGGGAATTTCTCCAAGGTGCTCTCTGTTTGCCAGATACTGATTTGTTTTTTATGGGTGCGATATCATCCATAATATTCACGATTTTGGAGTTTAAATTGTCACAAAGAACATCAACAGAGTCTGATGCTATGCTAAGTGTTGATGAAAGAGCCGTAACAAATAATGCACTTGTATTCTCATTGATAGATCGTGTTCTGACAGGGCATAGGTTAGACTGGATGTCTTGGCAGGTCAGCATATCAAAAAATACACAGTAGTGGTCTGAGAGTGCCACATTCTTGACAACAATACTTACAATGTTTACACCTTTTGTGATTACCAGATCCAGTGTATGACCACGACAGTGTGTGGGGCCCGTCACATGCTGAGTCAGACCAAAGGAATCAAATACTGCAAACAGTTCTTTAGCATAGTTATTATTGGGATTGTCAATGTGGATGTTAAAATCACCAGTTATGGCAAAACAGTCAAAATCAGTGGAGATTACTGAGATGAGTTAGCTAAAATCATCAATAAAGTTAGGAGAGTGTCTGTAGATAGTTAAAAATAGTGTTCGAGGAGAACCTTGTAGCACAATGCCAAGGTACTCAAAAGAAGCAAAATCATTGAAGGATACTTGCTTACATTGAAATGTATCTCTGAGAATAGCAGCCACCCCACTGCCTTTTCTGTCAACACAAAGAGCATTCATATACTTGAAGTACTGGGGAGCTGACTCTATAAGTACTGTTTCACTGCTGCCTTTTTCTAACCATGTTTCCGTTAAAAACATAAAATCTAGGTTATTAACAGTTATAAAACCATTAATTAGAAAAGACTTATTATTTAGGGATCTAACGTTTAAAAGGGCCAGCTTGATAGTGCAGTTAGAGGTGGGCATTGGGACAGTTGGGACTAAACGTGGGATGATAGAAAGATTAGCTAACTTCCTACCATGTCTGACATTAGTTTTTCTGGTTCTATTGCTTAAAATGACAGGGATGGTGGAAGATGGAGTCTCATAGAGTCCCAGTGTGCTGTCATAGTAATTATGTGTAGCTCCACTGGGTAGACTGGGACCCGATCTGTCTCATTTAGGGGATGGGGGTAGTGAACAGCATGCAGTAGCCTAGTGTGAAAGCTTTGTAGGAATGAAAGCATTCCCTTTAAATACATAAAAATGACAAGGGTGTCAGCTGTATGTAAAAAAAAAATATATTTTTAAAAAAAAAAGGTTAATTTAGTCTATCCCATGATCTGAGATTTTATTGGTAATTATATAAAAATTATTTTCTACCCATTTTAAATAGGTGTTTTCAGTGTAATGAATATCAGATGTTGTGGTATATACAATTTCTAACTTTTATATGACTAAAATGAAAAACATTATTATTACTATGTGCTGTATATTGGCCATCAGGTTTTTGAAAAATAAGAGATAATTTACAATACATCAATATATAGTGTACACAATGCACTGTAAAATAAATTTTGTATTAATTCACTCAGAGACGTATTGAACTTCAGCGGACATTTAGCTTATTTCATCTAGAAAGGGTCCATCACATTACAGAAGTGTATCAACACAGACATTTATTCATTTGGCAGATGCACTTATACAGAGCGACTTACAAGGCAAAAAGTGCATAAGTTTGCATAAAATAATAATAATAAACTTTATTTACATTACATTCATTTGGCAGATGCTTTTTTCCAAAGCGACGCACAATAAGTGCATACCGAAGGTCAATGACATCAGTTCAGATAGAGCCCATTTCTTATCATAACATAGCAGCTATCCATAGTCATGAACATTGAGTATAGTACACAGTAAGCTATGGCTAAGACAACAAGACATTATAAACTAAAAAATCAACAAAGAATTAAGGAACAGGAAACAAGCGAAAAACAGTACTGGTACTAGATTTGTAAGTCAGTCAAGGTGGAGTCTGAAGAGGTGCGTCTTCAGACCACGACGGAAAGCAGGCAGTGTTTGATCAGAACGTAGAGTAGTGAAGAGGTCGTTCCACCACTGGAGAGCTAGGGTGGAGAAGCTCCGCAGTCCGGACGAGCAGAGCTAAGTGGTCAAGCTGGAGTTTAGTGTTGTATTATGTCCTGCAGGTAGGAAGGGCTTGTCCTTTTGGCCGCAGCGTAGGCCAGGGTCAGAACTTTGAACCTGATCCTGGCGGCGACCAGATATATAGCACCTGGAAATAGTGCTATATAAAAGAAATGTCCAATAAAAAAAACAATGGTATACTGAAAAAAAAACAATACAAGTCTAAATAATACATTAACCAAAATGTCAGTAACATGGCAAGTGTTGATGTATAAATCACTGTTAACATACCCCTAAAATGCTATTTCAAAAAGCAAGACTTGCATGCTAACAATTAATTCAGGGAGCAAAGATGCAATCTAAACAGGTGAGTCTTGAGTCTACGCCAGAAGATGGTCAGAAGGGCAGAAGGGCCAAGACCAGGGGCCTCATTTATAAAAAGTACTTTCGATCAAATTTGATCTTACGTGTGGCGTACGTAAAAAATCACGACAAATTTTTTTTATAAAATTTCAACGTGACTCCATTTGACCGTGGAAATGGTCATAGCTCCACGTCAGGTCTTCACTTGAAATACGCACATTACCGGCTGGTTATGCTGAAGTACTGTAGGCTTGAGAGCCGCGCGTGAACGCTTATTTGGCATGGAAAATTATCGTTGTTGTTATCAACCTACAAAATTAGTTTAATTCTAAATTGAAAAGGAAACTGATAGTCTAATTACTGAATTTTAAGTCTTCCTTACATTATATACCATTATTATTGCATTGCTTCTCAAGCTTCTGGATTTGAGAATGTTCATTTTAATAAGTCTTATTTATCCATTGTTTTTATATATTTTACTTGAACTGTGTAATTAGGCTTTTGCTGTAAAAAAAAAAAAGCTTTAAATAAAATTGCATTATTATTATTATTATTATTATTATAAATAACAACAGTGCGTATTTTGTACATTCTATATCTGCTGTGTACCATGCTTGAGAGAATGTGTTGGCTTTAACTAACAACAACAACAAAAAAGTCTGCCAGTCTGCAAATAACAGGATTCCTAAATGCTTACGAAGGTAATCCCATATGCAAAAGGTCTGTAAAAATCATACTTCCAAAGTTTTATAAAAAGTTATAAGGAGTACCATGTATTAGGGAACTATTTCATTTTAGCATGAAATGTATATGCTAGCTCTCTACCACATATTTATTTTATTTAAGTTTTGTGTATGGCATATGTGATTTTTATAAGATTTTTACAGTCCTTTTGCATATGGGATTTGCATATAGCATTTAGGAATCCTGTTATTTGCAGACTGGCACACTTTTTTTGTTGGTTTTATGAATGAAGTTCAACCATTGAGATAAATAAGAAGAACTGGAGGCAGCTTCCGCTTACCGGTTCCATGGATTCCTATGGGAGCTGCTCATTGGGGCATGAAGCCAATTCAGTGGTCAACCCGTCATGTCTCTGGCAATACACACAGACAACGCACAGAATCATGGGAATCGCAGTTCATTACAGAAGTTAACGGGGAGACGCGGTTGTTTCTATTACAGATATGCTCGGTTTTCTCATGTTATACGTCTCAAAAGAACCGAAAACGACACGCTCTGATGGCTAGCTCACAAGCTAAATGCATTAATAATCATATTGCAGCCTATGCAGTATGCACTGATCTGAACAGACCTAGCTAATGTCAGCTAGTATAATGCAAGTAATAGCCTACAAGACTACCCTATAAATAGCAACCCACACAGATAAAGCAGAGACGAAGAAGCTCGAGAATTATACATCATATTGCATTAAAATGCAATTACGAAATAAGAAAGGTATTCTATGAATGTACTATAACTATAAGTATAAACTATAAGTACAATACCGGCAGCTTACCTATTCGCTTTATTTGACCATGAAATAAAAATGGTGGATCTCCGTTTTGTCTCGTAATTCATCGGAGAGTCACGTGGTGTGTAATCTCTGATTCGTAAAATATGTACGAATTTTCGTGGACTGGAATTTCGTAGAATAGATACGAATGGGCTGTGAGACCAGGTTGCACCTGAGCTATGGATCATGAAAAAGCATGTAAATTAATGAACCAAGTCTATATGGAGACATGCATGCACAATGGGCTACACACAAACACATTCTAACAGAAAGATATACAGCCTAAATAGTAGCTAGTACAGCCTAAATAGTTTGCATCAGTAAAATATGCAAATAAAGTTTTTAAAATAGGGCTATTAGTATTCTATAGAGGATGAAATATATTTAACGTTAGGCTATTCAACACTGGATTGCCAGATGCGTAACTCCAACCTTACATGTGTGGGCTACGAGCTAGTGAGCACAGCAGAATTCCTTCGCATTTTTTTTTTCCGGTAGTGTAGAACGTTACCTGCAGGAAATGTTTTGGTACCAGACAGCTAGGTTTAGTTTAGTTTTCTGTAGTGCAATGAATGTAGGCTATAAGGCATGTTGATTCGCTTCGTAGTAGCCTAGCTTGTATCTGCTTCCTGACTAGAAACAGACTGACGTTTCTCTGGCAACAGTAGCATTGGCTAACAAGCTTAATTGGACAACGCATATTTCCCAGGAATCTTAGCCAGAAAGAAAACAATAGATACTACTAAGAAAGTACATACCAGAGATTCTTCTTCTTCTTCTTATTATTATTATTATAATTAAAAGTGTTTGCAGTAAGCTACATTATCTGCAGAGTAGCGTAGACTAGAGCCACATGCGGAGGCTATTGTTTTTTTGTTTTTTTAAAGTGACTAACCATGAATCAGATACTTGGGGAATTGGCGGTTTATAAATCCTATCTCTTAAAGGATTACATCTTAAAGGAGGCCATCATCAATTCTTAATGTAGGCTATTATCGTAAATTCTTAATTTTCCTAGTAGTTAATTTTATGGTGACATTGTGTTATGTGTGAAAAGGATAAAGTGAACAGAGCTGAAGTGAATAAATTAATGAATAAAGAAATGTTGGCCGAGGCAAGGGTATGTTGAGGTTCGGTTTTCACAGTCAGTTAGTCATGACCGCAAGAGCAGAGTGTAACACCCTCCCGAAACCAGACAAGAGCGAGCACAAGTACAAGTGAAATACAAGTGAAACATTGAACAGTTAATATTGGAAACCTCTTTTGCCTTTGCAATATAAATACGTCAATGTGTTAATGTGAAAATAATAACAGTCTAATAAATGAAAAGTACTTGTTGCACATTGTTTTTGTGGAAAATAAGCACGTGCCCTGCTGGGCTCGAACCCACAATCATTTGTGTGAGAGACAGCAACTCTCGTCCATTAGTATGAAGCGTTTTTATTGGGTGATAAGCTTGATGAGCAGGTATACGGACCATACCCTCAAATAATAATTATCCCCATTGGATAACATCGTGACGGAGGCAGGCAGTTTGGCAGGAAAAATAGGAAGAAGGAGAAAAACGGCAAAATAACCCAAGTTTGGGGCTTTATTGTGTGGATGTGTGAAGTTGTATCTGAATGCGGTGTGGTTACATGAGGTCAGAACATACAGAAGTTAATGGTTTTAAGGGCTGAGAGTCTATGGTCATTGTGGTTACTTCTGTAGGAAACCCTGAAAAGTGCCAAACTCTCGCTGCTGTATAGGTATGGGGCATGCCCCGCCAAGCCGTAACTTGGTGGATGGCATACCTGCCATCCCAATGAGAGATCTCCCGAAAGTGCAGATTTACTTGTAAACGTGCATGGGAAAATTCTTAGAATGGCGAAAATGTTCTCATACTCCTAGAAGTAATAATAAGACCTATGAATCTTCTTTAACCTTGATATGTTCCCACATGCTGTACATATGAATACATTCATTATATGGTGTTTATTCACAAAAATAGAAATATAATTTCTTATATATGCTGGCCTCAGGTTGTAAGTGCTGTTGGAAATGTAATTTTTTGAAAAAGGTAATATAATCAAGTTATATACACACATACAAATATCAGGTAAAATTATGTAAAATCAGATATGCAACCCCTGGGGGCATAACATCACTGTAAAAACTCCATTGCAGTTACAGTTGAAGTCAAAAGTTTACATACACCTTAGCCAAATCCATTTAACTTTATTTACTTTGGCCCTTCAGAGGCAGTTTCTACTAGTTTTATTTAAATGTCAATATCTAAAAACGTATTCCCTGCACATCCATGGTTTTAAGTTCGAACTGAAGAAGAAGCTGTATCATTCAGACATTTGCTACAGAATACATTTATTTCAGAATAGTCACATACAATATATATATATATATATATATATATATATATATATATATATATAATAACCATAACATACATTGCCGAATGTATGTAGCCCTATAAACTTTGCCCCTAGTGGTTGAGACGCATGCGTCTCAATTACAGTATTCATGTTTGTTTGAAATGATAAACTACAGCTTTAAGAAAACCCCGGAAATTTTGACGCAGTATTTTTTAAAAGGGTACCCGCTTCTCCAGTTACACTGCAGTGCCATAAAATAGGAGGGTGTTATCAATAGTCCAAAGCACTACGACCCTCCTCTCGCCACAGCCACAGACTGTAAAATGCATAAAATGCACCGTTTATACACGCTAAGAAAATCATGTTCACGTATAGAAACAATAATATTTTTTTTAAACGTTGTACAAATGAGCATTCGCCATTTTCCCTTGCTTACTGTACTATATACAGTACCTGATGCACTTTCGGTTTAGAAGACACCTACTTTTTTTCTCCAAAATCTCTGGTATAAATATGTTTAGGAAACCAAGTACTTACCAGTATATTCAGCTAAAGCTGTTTTCTGATTAACCCTAGTCTTTCTTGTTACATTTTGCCAAAGTCCTGTACAGTAAACATTTCCAGGGACCACCCGTCGCACTTAGGACTGAAATATGTTGCTGTTCTTGTGTAAATACACACGCACTTTTGTACGTTTTTTTTAAAGTGGGTTCATTGTGGGTCGTCAGGGATTTTACAATGTAAGAAGGGTTTTAAACATCTTACATGTCCAGAGAGAGGTACCAGATACAGCTTTCCTGTCATTAGACGCAGAGAAAGCTTTTGACAGGGTGGAATGGGCATACCTGTTTGAACTACTTGATCAGTTTGGGCTTGGGGAAAATCTTTGTAACTGGGTGAAACCTTTATATAAAAAGCCATATGCAGAAATAGTTAGTAACAACAACCTTTCCACACCAATTAAGATCAATACAGGATGTAGACAGGGTTGCCCATTATCTTATTTGCGATTGCAATCAAGCCTTTAGCAATTGCAGTAAGAGATCACACACTGATTTCAGGTATATGTATAGGTCAACTCGAACATAGCTCTGTATGCAGATGACGTGATTATTTTTCTTAAAAACTTGGGTGAATCTGTTCCAGCTCTTATGGATCTCATTAAAAGATTTGGCAATATCTCCGGTTACAAAATCAATAACTCCAAATCCTCAATTTTGCTCTTCAATTCGGATGAGAGAAATAACCCACTCAATCATGTTAGGCACTTCAAAACAGTTAACAGTTTTACATAATTAGGTATACTAATTACTCACAGATTAGAAGAAGTAGTACAAGCTCATTATAATCCTGTTATAACATCTACTTATGAATCAGTGGATAGATGGTCAACACTCCCAATCTCCCAAATAGGTAGAATATACTGAAAATGAATATTCTCCCCAAGTTATTATATCTCTTTCAAAATATTCCCTTGCTGCCTTCTCCAAAATTATTTTCTAGACTAAAGAAACTATTCAATTACTTTATATGGAAAAACAAACGCCCCAGACTTTGTTTGTCCCTTTTGTATTTACCTTATGACAGAGGAGGGCGACAATGCCCAGATTTGCTGTGGTACTACCGGGCAACTCAAGTTAGAACTATAAGGTTACTCAACAGAAAACTCGCCAGCATGGAAAGATATTGAGTCTCACTCTGTAAAGATTCAGCTGCCAGCATACATCTACTCTGATACTCCTAAAAACCTTAAAAAGAGAACATCCAACCCTATAGTAAAAAACATGATTGCTGTATGGTATGAGGTACAAAAATATTTGAAAGAAACACCTGCTCTCTCGGTATAGTCCAATTTGGGGTAATAATTATTTTGTGCCAGGTTGGGCTGATGGAGGTTTTAAATTAGGGAATAGGACAAATTAATTCTATTTTTAGTCCCGAGGATGAGAATATTAGAACATTTGAGGAACTTGTCATCATGTACAATGTCCCCCGTAAACATTTTTTTATTTACAGCTCAAGAGCTTTATTGGATTTAATCAAAAACACTCCATGGCCATCCCAGCCTTATCCTCACTGCAGAAAGCTGTGGAAGGAAAATTCAGAAAAGACTGCAAAATAATATCATAAGACAGTCAGCAGCTACTGTAAGGAAAACCCCGGTCATCGCAGGGTTAAGGGGAAACCCCCGGTCAGCACTCATGACCTAGGAGATCAATATGTTATTTTATGAACAAAATCCAAAATAAGAATCAAGCCATGAGCCACATGATCAAATATAATCAAGTTATTTTAAATGACATATTTGTAAGCACAAGGTGAAACCACTAGAGGCAGAATGATACAAACACACATTTAAAAAAAGGAAAGCAGTCAGATGCAATAAAGAATGGTATATTAAAAAGGGGATTTTTGAAGATCAGGAGTGATAAACAATGGTGTATCAAAAAGGGTGTTTTTAAATAAAAAATATGGGCAGTCTGCATGGGAGGATACGGTCTCTAAGCCTCACAAAGGGTGGAACTTGGGAAAAGAATATAAGGTGCAGGTATCCAGACTGCACGCCAGACGGGACCTTAGCAGATGATAGGAGACTGAGAACACCTTACATATTGGACTTGCACTCATTCAAACCTCGCTCACTGACTAAGAAGAGACTTGGACGGAGACGGAGAGGATGTGTGTGTGTGTGTGTGTGTGTGTGTGTGTGTCAGACTGACTCAGATGGATTCACAGAGGGAGAGTGTACTGTGAATGCTTGCGTTGTTTTGTGCAGATCAGCCTGGGGTTACTGCATGTAATTCCTTTGAATTATATCCAATAAATTCAATAGCATCAGACTCTGGAAGACCGTGTTTATTTCAAAGAAAGTTGAAAGTTTGGATTAAAGTGTGAGGGGAGTTCCTGATCGGCCCACCTGGCCCAGACTGTTGAAAGGAAATTCTTCCACAAAGCTCTAATTAAAAATCCGTTTGGAAAGGGAATCATATTGGAAATGTATGACTTGTTGATTGCTAGATCACTTGAATCCTCAGAATCTAAATTGAAAGTATGGGAGAATGATCTACAAGAGGAAATATCAATTGAAGAGTGGAATAAGGCATGTAATAGAGCTCAAATTCAAATGCAAATGCTAACACATGTTTAAAACTTCTACAATACAATTTTTTATTTATTTATTTACCTTTATTTATACAGGGTAGGTTGACTGAGCACACATGCTCTTTTGCAGGTAATGCCCTGTTAACGCCCCCCCAATTAGACTAACCTGCATGTCTTTGGACTGTGGGAGGAAACCGGAGTACCCGGAGGAAACCCACGCGGACACGGGGAGAACATGCAAACTCCACACAAATCCCCTTCTGGGATTTGAACCCTGGACCCTGGTGCTATCCACTGCACCACCGTGCCACCCCCACCCCAATTGATTAATGAGAGTATACATTACACCAGTAAAACTCAATAAATTTAATCCCAACATTCCAGATTTATGTAATAGGTGTAGTGAGGATAAGGGAACATTTTTCCATTGTATATGGAAATGTCCAAGAATTAGGGAATTTTGGGAAGAAGTTGGATTAGTAGTACAGCAGATTTTATCAATCCAAATAGAACCTAAGCTTTTTGTTCTTAGGATCTATCCGAAGGAACATAATATAAAACATAGAGAACAAATGTTCAGAATGTGCCTTTTACAAGCCAAAAGATTGATAGCTTTAACATGGAAAAGTAATGGTAGACCAAGTATTGGGCAGTGGCGTAAGGAAATGTCTTTGTGTTTACCTTTGGAAAAAATGACATACACACTGAAGGACAATCAAGAGAGGTAGTATTTTTGTAAATATACGCTATTTCCGAATTTGATGCCTGCAACACGTTCCAAAGAAGTTGGGAAAGGGCCAAAAAAAAGACTGGGAAGTTAAAAAAACACCTGTTTGGAACGTTCCACAGGTAAACAGGTGATGCTATCATGACTGGGTATAAAAGGATATCAAAAGACTCTTGATATTTTATTTTTAGCGATACTATAACCTCTCTGCATTTGAATGGATCTCTATCGGAATTGAGGGGTGGGACTAGATTAAGCTGTAAATTACACGGGAATAGTATGGAATCCATGGTTGGCTGAGTGGCTGTAAGTAATCAAGGGTCTGAGGTATCAAACGAGCCTCAAACCATCACTCTGCTGCCAGATATGCAGTAGATATGGATGGATCACTTGGTTGTTTCTCCTGGCTTATTTTTCCATAGAGTTCAATAGCAAAATGAGTCAGGAGAAAGAACCATTAAAGTGATCCATCCATATCTACTGCATATCTGGCAGCAGAGTGAAGGTTTGAGGCTCATTTGATACCTCAGACACTTGATGACTTACAACCATTTAGCCAGCTATGGGTTCCATACTATTCCTGTGTAATTTCTATCTTAATGTAGTCCCACCTCCCAATTCAAGGAGATCCATTAAAATGCAGAGAGGTTATAGTATCGCATCTAAGAGTACCTGAAAATAAAAAATCAAGAGTCTTTTGATATCCTTTTATACCCAGTCATGATAGCATCACCTGTTTACCTGTGCAATGGCAAACAGGTGTTTTTTTGGAACGTGTTGCAGGCATCAAATTCAGAATTTGCATATATTTACAAAAATCTATAATGTTGATAAGGTAAAACATTAAATATATTTTCTTTGTACTGTTTTAAATAAAATTTATGTAAAAGAGAATTTACAAATCACTGCTTTCTGCATTTACAGTCAAGCCGAAAAGTCTTTCACCTTCTCCACGTTTTATTACGTTACAGACATATTCTACAATAGATTGAGTTCATTTTTTGTCTCAAAATTCTACACAAAATAGCCCATAATGACAAAGTGAAAACAGGTTTTTAGACATTTGTGCTAATTTATTAAAAATCTAAATGTAAAATATCATATGTACACAAGTGTGCACACCCTTTAATATGACACCCAAAAGTGAGCTGAGGTGCATTTTGTTTCCACTGATACTGCTTGAGATGTTTCTACAACTTAATTGGAGTCCACCTGTGATAAATTCAATTGATTGGACATGATTGGGGATTGCCAACACCTGCCTATATAAGGTCCCACAGTTGACAGTGCATGTCAGAGCAAACTCCAAGCCATGGGGTCAAAGGAATTATATGCAGAACTCAGAAACAGGTGTCAAGGCATAGATCTGGAGAAGGGTACGGAAAAATCTCTGCAGCTTTACAGGTCCCAAAGAGCACAATTGAACATCTGTGGAAAGAGCTGAAAATGGCTGTGTACCGACGCTCCCCATCCAACCTGACGGAGCTTGCAAGGATATGCCAAGAGGAATGGGCAAAAATGTCCAGAAACAAGTGTGCCAAGCTCGTAGCTTCTTTCCCAAGACGCCTTGAAGCTGTAATCGCTGCCAAAGGTGCAGCAACCAAGTATTAGGCTAAGGGTGTGTACAGAGATGTAACCCCTAAATAACCTATATTTGTCAGTAAAATAAAATTGCATATTTTCTAAAAACCTGTTTTCACTTCGTCATTATTGGCTATTGTGTGTAGATGTTTGAGGCAAATCTCAATCTATCGTAGTATAAGTCTAACGTAATAAAACGTGGAGAAGGTGAAAGGGGTGTGCAGACTTTCCGGCTTGACTGTATGTGCATTTTACATACTATCCCAACTTTTTTGGAATTGGATATATATATATATCAGATCAAAAACGTCTACGAAGTAAAAAAAAAGCCAAGTTACTACATAGCGCTGTCTATCGTTCCTTAATTCCAACTTGCAAAAACTAGGCCTGCCTTTCAAAGTATTGATATCAAAATGTGGCCATTGTAGCTCACACTAAATAAACAATTATTTAATGCAACTTGGCCCTGTGTTTCTTCATCTTTGCATGTGAAGTAGAGCTCTCAACGGGCCTGAAAATTAAAACCCGAACTGAACCGACCTGAGTGAGTTGAAGCCCGAGCCCGGCTCGCCCGAGATCATCACATACAATACTGAGCCCGAGACCGACCTAACCCAAAAAAAAAAAAAACATGCGTCGGTTATTGCCAGAAAAGGCTTCGCAATTTACCTAGGCGGTGGCTCAAATTACATAGCACAACGGGGTGAGAGAGAGAAAGAGAGGAAGAGAAGGAGCGAGCAAGCAGGAACGCCACAAAATAGCTGTGTTTTTAGCCTACTGTTTTTGAGTTTTTAACAGATTTAGTCATTTAGAGCAGCAAAGTAAACCAATTTTGCCAAAAGCAAGCAATTCGATTTGTACTAATGTGTTTGCCATGCTGTAATAGAATTTAGTCGTGTTTTTTCGTTAGAACGGGATTCAACTTGCCCTATTATCATTTATCACACAGCAGACGATACTTCAAATCGAAAGCCTACATTCGCCGTATAGTTACAGCAAATGGGAGATGTTGGATGAATAAAATAAATAGCTACATTTTAACAAGTAGAGAACGTCTTGACAATTGACTCCAAAATTAGCAATCAGCACCACATGTAAAAATGCAAAGTAGCCTACTGTAAATACAGACAGACATTCTTTTCTTTTTTTTTCCACAGCCCAAGCCATACCTGACCCGACCAGTTAGCATAAATTGTCGGCTCGAACCCGGCCCTACCCGACGGGCTTTTTTGGGCCCCGTCGGGCTCAGGCTGAAACGGAGAATTCTAATGTGAAGAGATTGTGCCTCATGGAACAACATATGATTTCAATGAACGTTTTTAACAGTTGATGAATAATTACACTGCAGAAAGTATATGGTTGTACTTTGTTGGCAAGTTTACTTTAGAAAATGTACAGGTTTTAAAATGTTAACTGCTGCTACAGATTTATTTACAAATTTATTTACAATTCACAAACAGACATTTATCATGTACAATAGAGAAAGGGGTGATGAATAAATAAATGCAGATAAAAATGAGTAATATTTTTACCTAGAAAATAGCGTACATATAGCATTTTTACAAACGTATCCAGACATGTTTGTGGGTCAGATGATGGCAATTAAGTAATAGTACCAATTTTCTTAACATAATAGTAGTTATGATATTTGCAAACAGTATTTTGTGAACAAAAGGATATCTATGCTCTGTAGGACCACACAGGTTTTGATAGAAATCCAAATAAATAAATCAATAAATACATAATAATAATACATTTTATTAATTCTGTGCTTTTCATAGACCCAAAGCAGTGGATGCAGACAATTGTTCAAACATGCCCTATAGTGTAGTAATTTTTCTATTTAATTTCTAAGTGCAACACATCTGAATCAGAGTATTTCCACTATAAATTATTTTCATTTTGCATTTTGATGTGGCACATACAGTTTCATTGACCACATTCTCTTGAGATGGTAAGATGAAGAAACACAGGGCCAAGTTGCATTAAATAATTTAGGAAAGTTTGGATAGCATTGCTTTGGAATAGAGCTAGTTTATTTAGTGTGAGCTACGATAGGCAATATTGTTAGTTGTAACTTAGCCACATTTTGATATCAATACTTTTAAAGGCCTAGTTTTTGCAAGTTGGAATTAAGGACTTATGGACAGCCCTATGTAGGCTATGTGTGAGTAACTTGGCTTTTTTTTTACTATGTCGTAGACGTTTTTAATCTGATATCACTTATTTTTATAGCCAACTAATGATGAATAATGCATGAAGATAAACATGGAGAGAGACATGCATTCCAAAGAAATGCATGCAGACATTCGCGTAACCATAACGCCCTCTATTGACAAGAATGAGAACAGTTATCCTATTACAGACAGCACACAATTACATTAAAAGAGTTTGTAGATGAGCAGTATTTAATGTGTAATGAAATACAATGAACAGCTCCACCTGAGCTATGGATCATGAAGAAGCATGTAAATTAATGAACCAAGTCTATATGGAGACATGCATGCACAATGGGCTAGACGCAAACACGTTCTAGCTGAAAGACATACAGCCTAAATAGCTAGTACAGCCTAAATAGTTTGCATCAGTAAACTATTCAACACTGGATTGCCGGATGCGTAACTCCAACCTTCCATGTGGGCTACGAGCTAGCGAACAAGCTAGTGAGTTCATAAGCACAGCAGAATTCCTTCACAGTTTTTTTTCCGGTAGTGTAGAACGTTACCTGCGGGAAATGTTTTGGTACCAGACAGCTAGGTTTAGTTTAGTTTTCTGTAGTGCAATGAATGTGGGCTATAAGGCATGTTGATTCGCTTCGTAGTAGCCTAGCTTGTACCTGCTTCCTGACTAGAAGCAGACTGACGTTTCTCTGGCAACAGTAACGTTGGCTAACAAGCTTAATTGGACAACGCATATTTTCCAGGAATCTTAGCCAGAAAGAAAACAATAGATACTACTAAGAAAGAACATACCAGAGATTATTATTCTTCTTATTATTATTATACTTAAAAGTGTTTGCAGTGAGCTACATTATCTGCAGAGTAGCGTAGACTAGAGCCACGTTCGGAAGCTATAGTTTTTTTTGTTTTTTTTAAAAGTGACTAACCATGAAACAGATATGTTTGGGGAATTGTCGGTTTTTAAATCCGATCTCTTAAAGGATTGCAGCTTATTGGAGGCTATCATAAATTCTTAATGCAGGCCATTATTGTAAATTCTTAATTTTCCTAGTAGTTAATTTTATGGTGACATTTTGTTATGTGTGAAAAGGATAAAGTGAACAGAGCTGAAGTGAAGAAATTAATGAATAAAGAAATGTTGGCTGAGGCAAGGGTACGTTGAGGTTCGGTTTCCACAGTCAGTTAGTCATGACCGCAAGAGCAGAGCGTAACACTCTCCCCAAAGCAGGCAAGAGTGAGTGTCCAGTTTGGGGAGGGTGTGATATAGTACAAGTGAAATACAAGTGAAACATTGAACAGTTAACCTCTTGCTGCCAAACGCCCCCTAGCAGTAACGCGGGCGTGAACGGAAGTTATTAAATTATACATTTCATTAATTTAATAATATATAATAAACTGCTCACCTCAATATTTTGATTAAATATCCTTAAGATATATCCATTCCTTCTGGGAAAGTGGCTTTTAAGCCCAAAACGTCGAGATAAAACTTAGTAAATAACGTTGGAAACTCTGACCTAATTCTCAAACATGTTTTGCAGCTTGATGTCACACCATAAACAATGTGCTGGTAAACTATTCTGCTTAATTGTATTTAACAAAACTTTGGTTTGAAAAATCATTTTATCTTTAGGCTTCAAGAAAAAATACTTTAAAACTTTCATACGGCTGTACATGATTTTTTTTACAATTTTAAACCGACTTGTGCTTTTCTGCACTTCATTACGAGTAGTTCAGCTGTGTTCAGTTTGGTGTTGTGAAACTCAAGCCAGTTTCTGGAGTACCAATCCCATGGCTTAGTATATTTTAGCCAAAGTGGGTGTATTTCTTTGACTGATAGCACAATAGGCCTATCTGAAGTGGGAAAAATTTGCATCGACCCGCCTCCACTCCCAGTATTATTTGCTTTCCATTGGGTTTTAAAACTATCTGTCAAATATTCCAGCCAATAAGCAAGATTCTTATCTTTCAGACAAGCCCTCATTCAACACAAAGCCCTCATAAGTCAAGTAAATACAGCCCTGCGTAAGAGGAGGAGGCAACCAAGCGTATTTATCGAAAACAAGATGGTGCAGTGTTTTTACCTTGTAGTGTAGCTCGCTACATTCCGTTTAGCAAAGCACAATTCATAAGGTAACGGCGCTGTTTATCTTTTTACTTTACAGTCTCTTTCATACCATTTTTGGTTAGTTATGTCTAGGTTATTCAGGAGTTTCTCTCCTAGCCCAAATATGGTTTTGCAGTCTCAGTGACGCAGAGTGATGTAAGGTAACAGATTATTTTTCCGGTATACCAATGCAAATTCACTGTTATGTATAAAACGAATCCCTCTGAATTAAATGAATATAGCTAACATTACTATATTGTAACAATGGCAAGCTAGTCAGCAAAATTACACATATCAGCTAGCTATCTATTTGTGTCTGAGACGAGCTGTTCCGAGTTTCTTTTGAATTAAATGGCGTCTGAAAGGTTTGTTTTGTTCCATATGAGTAAATTGTTCTGTATGCAGTAAAGCAGGCTGTGCAGGTAAACGAATGAGCAATTTATGCATGACGTAACATGAGGGAGAGATAACATGAGGATGAGTTTGTTGTTGTTGATTATTATGCAGGGGTTTATTTTATCAAGGGAGAACATTTGATTTTATATACCGTTTGCATATACCTGGACTCATTTCTGGCTAATGAGGCTCTGGTGGAATACAAGATTCACTGTGCTGCTACATGGGTTTGGAGAGCTTTTTGGGGACCACGGGTAGGCTAGTTAGTTGTGTAATATGAAACACACCAAAAACACATCTAAAAATGAACTTTTATTGCCAATTATAAAATACGCTAATAAAATACGAATGGCGCCGCTATGGTGGCTGCCTGTCTAAACAGTTCTACTGTGATTCTGCTTTTTAACTAGTTTTACTAGTTCTTAGCGACTCTATCTTGTTTTTTAAGCCTCCGTTAACTTCCTTTAACCTCTTATTACTTTCTTTTTAACTTTTAACTTACTTTTAACTTATTTTTACTTCTCGAATCAACAATGAATCTGAGCGGCGGACAAACGTTATTCTACACCCGTGAGAAGCTCATCGCCCTCAGGGAGCAAGCTGCAGATCCCCCGAGGGACTTGCCTGCGAAGATCAAGACACGCAAGTGGGGCACAAGAGCTGGAGCAATCGTAAGAGAGAGGAAAAATAATAACGACAAGCAAACATACCTGCCATCTGTTGTTATGGGGAACGTGAGGTCGCTGGCCAACAAAATGGACGAGCTTTCTGCCCTGGTTAAAAACCAAGTGGAATATAAGGAGTCCAGTTTACTGTGTTTTACAGAATCTTGGCTGCACGATAACATTCCAGATTGTGCTATGGAACAAGACGGCTTTACCATGGTGTGAGCCGACAGAAACATAGACAGCGGTAAGCGGAAGGGCGGTGGGCTTGTTGTCTTTGTAAACCCGCGATGGTGTAATCCTGGACGTATAACTGTCAAAGAGCAGTTATGTACCCCAGACATAGAGTTGCTGGTGGTAGGACTCAGACCATATTACCTTCCAAGGGAATTCTCACATGTAATCGCTGTCACTGTTTACATTCCACCGAGTGCAGTGGCGGCACACGCTTGTGACGTCATCCACTCCACTGTTGCTAGACTGCAGACTAAGCACCCCAGCGCATTCATAAGGATTAACGGCGATTTTAACCATGTCAAATTGTCCAAGATTCTGACGAACTTCACACAGTATGTGACTTGTAAAACAAGAGAAAACAAAATTCTGGACATGCTGTATGCCAATGTGAACGAGGCTTACAGATCCACTCCCCTTCCCCCACTAGGGGGATCTGACCACAACCTGATTAGGCTTGCACCAATTTACAGGTCAATCATTAAAAGACTACCGGCCACCACCAGGACTATCCAGCAATGCTTGGAGGAGGTGGAGGAGGAGCTGAGGGAGTGTTTTAGAGATGTTTGAGAGAGTCCATGGGGAGGACATTGAGGGTCTCTCCCACTGCATTACGGACTACATTAAGTTCTGTGAGGAAAGCATTGTGCCCACTAAAAAGGTACGATGCTTTCCTAACAACAAGCCATGGATTAATGGGAACATCAAAGCCCTATTGAATAAAAAGAAGAGGGAGTTCAGGGCAGGGGACACTGAAGGGGCCAAGGCTGTATAAAAAGAGCTGAAGAGGGAGCTGAGGGCAGCCAAGGAGGGATATAAAAAGAGGCTGGAAGGGGGACTGGAGGCCCATAGCTCCAAGGAGATATGGAGGGGCTTTAGGAAAATAACCGGTTATAAACAGCGAAGCGTTGCCATTGAGGGATCCCTGGAACGTGCAAACGAACCGAACCGGTTTTTCAACAGGTTTGACCAACCAACCCCAAACTCAGCGGGGCAGACCGCCCCCCCCTGTCACACCCCTCCTCCCCCTCCCTAAAGCCCCCTACCACAAGCGGTCGCAGCCTGTTCCCCCCCACCTTCTCCCCTCTCCCGCAGCAACCTGTCCTCCCTCCGTCCCCCTACCTCCCCCCCCCCCCCTCTCCGCCCCTCCCCCTGTGACCACAGCCCAGGCCGCACACCTGGAGACAGCCCGACACCAACCTTTATCTCAACCAAAGGGGTGAGATGGCAGCTCTCCAGGATCAACGTGAACAAGGCTAGAGGACCAGACAACATCAATCCTAGGGTCCTCAAGGTGTGCGCCGGGGAGCTGGCAGAAACATTCCAACACCTCTTCAACCTCTCGCTGCATCTGAAGAAGGTTCCAAAGCTGTGGAAGACCTCTTGCATCGTCCCGGTGCCCAAGATGGGACGCCCCAGCACCCTCAACGACTACAGGCCGGTCGCTCTCACATCACAAGTCATGAAGATCCTAGAGAGGCTGGTTCTGCAACACCTCAAGCCCCAGGTGAGAGACTTTCTAGACCCCCTGCCATTTGCATATCAGGATCAAATCAGTGTGGAGGATGCCATCATATACATGCTACACAGGTCCTATTCGCACCTGGAGAAGCTGCGTAGCATGGTAAGAACCACATTCTTCAACTTCTCCAGCGCGTTCAATACAATCCGGCCATCACTATTGCATTTTACATTTTAGTCATTTGGCAGATCCAGAGTGACGTACATTAGTGCATTTTCAAACTAGGAACAAGTGCGTTAAAACAACCTTAAAAGGTAAATACGATTTCAAACACCAGGCACAGTCAGTATGATTTTTATTTTTTATTTTTTTTGGGGGGGGAACCACACGATATCGATCATTGGCATGTACAACAGTAAGCCAATAAGTAACCTTAAGTATTAAACTAGCAGCTTGAACCACTTAAACAAGGCTGATAAACTCTCAGCAATGGGGGTGGAGGACTACCTTGTGGCCTGGACCTACAACTACCTCAAGAGCACAATATGTCAGACTGCAGGGTTGCCAGTCAGAGGTGCTGGTATCTAACACCGGCGCCCCCCAGGGGACTGTTTTTTCACCCTTTTTGTTCACCCTCTACACCTCGGACTTCCGTTTTAACTCCAACAAATGCCACCTACAGAAGTTCTCAGATGACTCCTCCATTGTCGGTTACATCACTGACGACAACGAGGAGGAATATAGAGCCCTGGTGAAGAACTTTGTAGGGTGGTGTGACATCAACCACCTCCAGATCAGCAAGACCAAGGAGATGGTGGTGGATTACCGGCGGAGTAAAGGGAGGTCTCCAACTCCTATCACCATCCGTGGGGAGGAGGTGGAGAGGGTGGACTCATATAAGTACCTGGGAGTACACATAAATAACAAGCTCGACTGGACGGATAACACAGAGGCCCTCAACAGGAAGGGACAGAGCAGGCTATTTTTCCTGAGGAGGCTCCAGTCCTTTAACGTCTGTAGCAGGCTGCTACAGATGTTTTACCAGTCTATCCTTGCCAGTGTCCTCTTCTTCGCCGTGGCATGTTGGGGGGGTTAACACCAACATGAAGGACACAGATAGGCTGAACAAACTGGTGAAAAAAGCAGGCTCTGTAGTAGGAGCTGGTCTGGACAGTCTGGAGGTGGTTGCAGAGGGGAGGACGAGGAGGAAACTGCATGCTATGCTGGACAACCCCACCCATCCCCTTCATGATGTGCTAACCGGGATGAGGAGCATGTTCAGCCATAGACTTACCCCCCCCCCCGACACGCCACTAAGCGCTTTGACCAGTCCTTCGTGCTAGTAGCCATCAGGCTCCACAACAAGAACTCAGGCCTGATGGACTTTATGCATTTTGCACATGCATTTTTTCACATGCATCTTTTGCACATGCATTTTTGGACATGGCTCTGCACTTCATATAATTTATGGACTTTGCAAATGATTCATTGCTTTTTAAAACTTATTTTAACTTCTTGCTTTTACCTATTACTTTTTACTTGTATTCTGTATTCTTAACCTCTGCTGCTGTTGCTGTTTGTAGACACCTGGATTTCCCCAAGGGGATAAATAAAGGTTTCAACAACAACATTTTATTGTAAAACTTAAAAAATAAATCATATTGAGACGTTTCTGGAACCTTCCCATTTTGCACAATTTGGCACAATTTGTGGCAACTTTGGTAACCGAAATGGTTCACCTGAAAAGAAGCTCTGTAGAATTTGAATGGTTTCAGATATTGACACCATATTTTTTAGCAGAGATAGGCAGCATATTGAGGAATCACAAAGAGGAGTTATTTCCTCCATAGCTCATCAGCTAAAAAATCAGAAATTTGAATGTAGGTACCCGTTTTTTTCACAATCTCTGTACAAAAATTGTTGTAATTAAGTAGCAAGTGTATGTATATGAATTATGACTGCTTAGTCATAATAGTGCAGTTCTCTGTTTTAATAAAAGCTATGAACCATATTTGTAGCCTTTACAGTTTTTGAGATAAACAGCTTTGTTGGTCACTAGTAAAAACAGCACGAATTGGTATATTTTGCCCTTGGTATTAAGAGGTTAAAGTGATCCATCCATATCTACTGCATATCTGGCAGCAGAGTGATGGTTTGAGCTTGTTTGATACATCAAACCCTTGATGACTTACAGCCATTTTACCAATCATGTATTCCATACTATTCTAGCATAATTTACAGCTAAATCTAGTCCCATCCCATTCATGCCCCGGTCCTGCCAGATCCGAGCATGGCCGGCGCCCTGTGGGAGCGGGGGGAGGGGCTCGGAGAGAATCGCTGCGCATAGAACGGCCCTGGGCGAGTTGGAATCACGGTCAGCAGCACGAGGAGTCGTGCCCTGAAGAGGATGTGGCGCCCTCCTTCCTACCACCGGCCGACGGGGTTGTGTAGTGGCGATTCTCTAGCGGTTGCTACATGGGGGGAATTGAAATAGAATAGGGGTTCAATTGGTTACCAAATTGTGAGAAAAATGGGAAAAAAATCTGAAACAAAATTTTAAAAAAATTTAAAAAAGTGTTTTAATGACTTCAACCTAAGTGTATGTAAACTTCCGACTTCAACTGTAAGTGTGTAATTTTGAAATTATTCCAGGTCTGCAGTAGATCTGTAAGATTTAATAGCCAGAAAGACAACAGGATGGAAAAGAATAAACAAGCATTAGTGCCCCCCTCAGTTATGATGCATTTGTCAGCACGCCAACATGTCAACGTTCATTGCTAGGGATAGCTGCTACATTATGCAAAGGATGTGCTTTGCCTTGTCTGTTCTGTAATGATGATGATGTCTCTGTACGCACTTACTGTACGTCGCTTTGGATAAAAGCGTCTGCTAAATAAATGTAATGTAATGTAATGTACAGATTGGTCATATTCGTATACTTGATAATAGATGCCGAAAAATTACATTATCAAACAGTGAACATATTTCTGAATTACAATATTACATGGTAGAAAAGGTCAACAATATTACTACAAAGTGGGGTAGGAATCATTTTACTCACCTGAATTTCAAATACTTAGGAACATCTTTTTCTTGTTGAGGACAATGCCCTACAGGGCCTGGTGAGCCAAAGACCCCCTCTCAATCCAGTCTTTGGTTCACTTGGTTAGAAGGCAGTCATGTTGGCATCTACCTAGGACCCAAACATGCTGAACAACGCAGAACACCTGTCCAAAGGTCCTGGTGGGAGGGGGAAAACAATCAATGCTTGCAGTAGTGTGTGAATACAACATATTGTTAGGAACACACTGATGACTTCTAAGAGAATTGAGGTTTTTTACAATTCGCAGGGGAGAGACAAACTCAGAACATTCGGGCAGCCTGTGCCGAGATGATCTCTGAAGACTGAAGTGTGTGGTGTGTTTAAATACAGTGCCTGGTATTACATTTCAAAGGGCTAAGACAATTATGTAATTAAGTGAACAGCTCGGCCCATCCATCCAGTCTTGTGCCATTGGTGTAGACCATAGATGAGCCATTAACAGAGCTATGCTACATACAGTACAGTGATGCAAATGTTTGGTTGATTGTTGCAGCTGGCTAGGGCTAAGGTGGGGAGACATACAATATACAAAATAGTCTTGCCAGGTATAAGGAACAGAATACAATATAAACTCCTCAAAAAAAGTTTGGAAACGTTATTTCGGTCGATTATTCCTCCCCTTTAATAATACCAATTGGTATTGTAATTTTATATAGTTGGAAAGCCTGATTAGTCACCTTTACAACGAGGTAAACTTGTAAGGATAATGCATTCGTGGAATGAGCAACACAGCTAAACGTGTGGGTAGCGGCCCAAAAAAATGAGCCAAAATCCCCTGCAATATTCTTCTGTTGGTATTCACTCTCATTTTGAGCTTCAAGTGCTGGCAGGTGTATGCCAGTCACAGGTGTGTGACTGGCACCTGATTGGCACCTAATTGACAGCACTTGTGTGCATGGGTCCTGCAACTTTGTTGAGTTTGTGTGTGCTCCAAGCATAAACATGCCACGTTTGTCCCTTCAGGATAAGGCCCGTGCAATAGGGCAAGTGGAAGCTGGTGTTCCGGTACGCAGAGTGGCAGCATTATTTGGTGTCAGCCCTGGTACCATTTCCAAACTTAGGACCAAGTTCCGTGAGACTGGTGAAGTCAAAGACAGACCACGAAGTGGCCGTCCCAGGAAGACAACACCCCAAGAAGACCGGTTCCTCACCCTTGCTTCACTGAGGAACCGTAGGCTTTCTTCCAGAGATTTACAGGCAAGATTTGCACAACGGTACCACAGACAGATCTCTGATCAGACGGTGAGGAACAGACTGCACATGGCCGGTCTTCGTGCTTATAAGGCTGCCAGGAAGCCTGCAATGACTGCCCTTCACCATCAGGCCCGTTTGCGCTGGTGTCGACAGCACCGACAGTGGAACCTAAGAATGTGGGGCAACGTCATGTTCAGTGATGAATCAAGGTTCTGTCTGCGGAAGCTGGATGGCAGGATCAAAGTATGCAGACGGCGTGGAGAACGCTATGCAGATTGCTGCACAGATCACGTGACACCTTTCAATGGGGGCAGTGTCATGGTGTGGGGCGGTATCTCTCTCACAGGCAAAACAGAACTTGTCATCATTGAAGGCAATCTCAATGCAGTGAGATATCGGAATGAGATTCTGGAGCCAGTGGCGATCCCATATCTCCAGAATCTGGGACCTAACTCCATCCTCCAGGATGACAACGCTCGCCCCCACAGAGCCAGGGTCATCACAGAGTACCTCCAGAATTTGGGAGTGGAGAGGATGGAATGGCCTGCCGTGAGTCCAGACCTCAACCCAATTGAACACCTGTGGGATCAGCTTGGGCGTGCTGTACGTGCCAGAGTGACCAACGCAACCATGTTGGCTGACTTGCGGCAAATCCTGGTTGAGGAATGGGAGGTCCCTGACAGTGTAAAATGAATAAAGTGTAAAAATGGCCAATATGTGTTGTTTTTTCCTTATTACTGTGTACCAATCCACCAAGCAACTCAAAACGAGAGTGAATACCAACAGAAGAATATTGCAGGAGATTTTGGCACATTTTTTTGGGCCGCTACCCACACGGTTAGCTGTGTTGCTCATTCCACGAATGCATGATCCTTACAAGTTGTACCTCGTTGTAAAGGTGACTAATCAGGCTTTCCAGCGATATAAAATACAATACCAATTGGTATTATTAAAGGGGAGGAATAATCGACCGAAATAACGTTTCCAAACTTTTTTTGAGGAGTTTAGAATGCTACACCCACGCGTGTGCTTGTTGATTCCCCATGTGTGAGCAATGACAACATGACATTCTTCAGTATCGCTTCTGGATTTTCACTGCATGGGGCTAAAACTTTGATCTTGTGCTGTGAAGTTGAGAATTGACCGATTCAAAAAAAAAATTCAAGATTCAGGTCCTCACTCACTGTCAACACACAGACACACACACAGACAGGAGTGAAAACAATACACCCTTGCTTGCGCTTCGCGCTTGCAGGTGTAGTAAACTTAGACCCACTATAGTTAGGCTACACTTGGTGGCTCCTATGACTCCCCATCACATTACAGTATAGTCATGGCTACATTTAGGTGAAGTTTGATAACCAGATAATTAAATAATGCATCACTTTATAGTGTAGGCTACTATTCTTAATAAAAGCATCTGAGCCTCAAATAAATCTTTTATACCAACAACCAAAACAGCATTTCACACAATTATCATGATTCATGACCAACTTTTCAGAACAGAAAAGTCTGGACCAGCATAGATTTTATGGTAAAATGTTGGTCTTGGCTTGGGTATGTAATCTAAAATTAAAACAGTAGAGATGAAGCTAAGTGGTTTAACTTTTTTTTTTTTGTAAGTCTGTGTGGAGAAAGTTCTGCATCAATATGGCTGGCATTACCTTCACACAGGCAGCAAGGAAAACTAAATGAACAATACTTTATTAATATTTTTGCAGTCTTGGTGATTTGAAACAATGAGTAATATGTTGTGTATTTAGCCTGTATACTTAGAATAAATTAGTTAATTAAATGAATTCTAATTTAATGGATAAACTCACAATGAATTACCTACCATCAATCTGACACCCCTTTCACCTTCTCCACGTTTTATTACGTTACAGACTTATACTACACTAGATTGAGTTCATTTTTTGCCTCAAACATCTACACACAATAGCCAATAATGACGAAGTGAAAACAGGTTTTTAGAAAATATGCAATTTTATTTTACTGACAAAAATAGGTTATTTAGGGGTTACATATCTGTACACACCCTTCACCCTGTGTGTGAACTGAGAGAACTGCTGGGAAATGATAATAAAACTCTTCTCCCACCTGTGTCTGTATGTCTGGAACCAAGGCCGTGAGACTTTGGGCCAGAGGGGGCTGAGGCAGAATATGACTGAAGGAATGCTTTGTGTGTGTGAACATTCAAGGATTGTATATATAGCTTATTAGATCCAAGAATACATTTCCTTTTTCTTTATAAGCATCAGAATTAAGGATTATATTACTACGAAAGAATCTCGCATATTATAGAGAAAATGTTAACTCGTATTCCATAATGCATCCACACGTACACAGTAGTCTGTGGAAATAAGATTAGAAAATCTTACAGTTAGTATTACTTTAACATATTTGATCACTGTATTATCACTTATTGAACTACTATGGTCAAATCATGGCCAGGCCATTTCCTATATAATTAAATCATAGCCTTTCATCAAACTACAGTATAAATGAATGCCATATGTAGTGCTTAATTAAAACCAGCAGCGGTCGCTGTTGTCCAAGAAAAGGAAGGAGGGCACGGAAAAAACTGGTGTAGGGTATCAGGGGAAAGGACCAGCCCCTGTGGGAGGAGGCAAGGTTAAGCCCCCAATAGGTGGAGTTAAGAACAGGATAAAAGGCCCAGTAATTCAGACTGGGGGGGGGGGGGCTTTTTACGAATGCTGAGATTGAATGTGTTTATTGGTTTGCATAAACCAGCCCGGGTTTTTGTACAGTCCCGGCCAAAAGTCTTGTCGCATGAGTGGACAAAAGTGACAATTGCTAATTACCCAACTCTTAATTAGCTAATACAGTTAGGAAACAACACAAATTAATCATAAGTGTCTAAAGTTTATTTAGATACTAGCAAAACAAAAATTTAATAGATGCTTATTAGGTTAATTGCTTGATAATGATGAACAAGCCAGTTTCTATCTGGACAAAAGTCTTGTCGCAAATCAAATTATAATTAATAAATTTTATCTTTCTCAAAAAGTTAATAAAATACCAAATGAAAAATCAGTCTAGTATTTCATCATGGACTATAAGTTAAGAAATTAATATCTTGTATGGGTTCGTTTGGCCTGCAGAACAGTTGCCATCCGGTTTGGCAGAGAGTCGTAGAGCTTGTTGATGAAGTCGTCGGGGATGGCATGGAAGGCCACCTTGCAGGCATCCCAAAGCTCCTCCAAGTTCTTCGGCTTGGTCCTCCAAGCTTCCTCCTTCATTCTTCCCCAGATATGCTCAATAATATTCATATCTGGAGACTGTGCTGGCCATCCCTGAAGGACCTTGATCTTCTTCCCCCTGAGAAACTTCATAGTGGAACCTGAGGTATGGCAAGGAGCTCCATCCTGTTGAAAAATCTGACCCCTCTTGTAGTTGGGAATGTGCTGGGAGGCAAGAATCTGTTGATATTTGGCACTGTCAATGTTACCATCCACCTTACAGATCTCCCTGGCACCTCCGTATGGATGTAACCCCAAACCATAATCTTTCCACCTCCAAATTTGACTGTCTTCTGGGTGAACTGTGGGTCCAGACGGGCCCCAGAGGGTCGTCGACAATATTGGCGGCGCTTGGGATGGAGCTCAACTGACGATTCATCTGAAAAATCAATTTTTGCCACTTTTCTGCTGTCCAACCTTCCGTCAGGCTGTGGGCCTTGGCGTACGCAACACGGTTTCTTAGCTGTCTCTTGTTTAGCTCTGGTTTCTGGGCAGCAATACGACCGTGGACACCATTGCGAGCAAGAATCCGACGTACAGTTCTTGACGAAACAGGCGTTGCTGGCGTCCACTCATCCCTGGGGCTGGCTTTTGACCATCGGACCAGCAAGCTGTCGTCTTGAGCAGTTGTCTTGCGCGGTCTGCCCGACCTGGGTCTGTCATGGACGTCGCCAGTCTCTTGGTAGCGCTTGCGAATCCTCTCCACCTGCCGCTTAGACACATTGAAAATGTCTGAAACTTCAGCAGGAGACTTGGAATTGAGATTCTTGATGATCAGCACTTTGGTTTCTGGTTTGATCTTGGGCATGTTGACAGAAGCAATGTTGAACATGAACTTGGCTTAAAGTTCATGTTCAACTGCTTTTATAGCTCAAAGTTACCTACAGCTGACTAATCAAGCCCCTTGTTTGTTTCTTCCTTATTCACTGTGGCCTAGAAATTGGAGTTGGCCATTGCGACAAGACTTTTGTCCGGCCAAAACTGGCCTGTTGATCATTATCAAGCTGTAACATTTAGTAACAATTTTGAAATTTTGCTAGTATCTAAATAAACTTTAGACACTTATGATTAATTTGTGTTGTTTCCTAACTGTATTAGCTAATTAAGAGTTGGGTAATTAGCAATTGTCACTTTTTTCCACTCATGCGACAAGACTTTTGGCCGGGACTGTATGTCATTATTGAACCATATGCAATAAACCAAATTGCATCAGACTCTGCAGATCCTGGTTGTTTTTCCTGAAGAAATACTCAACGGTGTGAGAGAAACTCCCCAGTTCATCTGGCCCTAACTGGGGTCAGGTTTTTCCACAGTATTGTCCCTCAAACCGACGAGTCGCTCCCTCACAACGGCGAATCGCTGTCAAGCTGATGAGTTGCTTCTCCACAACGGCGAGTCGCTCTCAAACTAACGAGATGCTTCTCCACAACGGCGAGTTGCTCTCAAACCGACGAGTCGCCTGTCCAGAATGGCAAGTCGCTCTCAAACTGATGAGTTGCCTCTCCACAACGGCGAGTCGGAATAAAATGATGCATGATGATAGTGGAGGGGAGACAAGCTTGCATCGGTGTGTCAGATACCTCTGCGCAGTCTGCGGGACTTCAGGGGGCCGCAGGCTTTGAATCTGGCTGGTGACTGGTGACTAGTGTGGAAGTAAGCTGTTTTGTGAAGCTGTTCTGTAGGCCCAATAAAGCCACATATGCAAGCCTCTATATAAATAATTAAATAATACATTTGGGAATTATTTTGGAGTTTCCAATGTAATTTACAAAGATTTAACTCTATGTTTTGGGCTTAAAAACCACTTTCCCAGAAGGAATGGATATATCGTAAGGATATTTAATCAAAATATTGAGGTGAGCAGTTTATTATATATTATTAAATTTATTAAATGTATAATTTAATAATTTCCGTAACGCCTGCCTTACCGCTAGGGGGCGTTTGGCAGCAAGAGGTTAAAGTGCAGATTCTCAGGCCTTTTATTAAAGGGTATTATTATACATTTTGTTTTCACCATGTAGAAATTACAGCACTGTTTATACATAGCCCCGAATTAGCCTACATATACAGTTGAGCTCAAAATTATTCAAACCCCTTCACTTTTTGCACACTTTATTGCGTTGCAGATTTAATTTTAAATGGATAAAATTGCCCATCAATCTACACTCAATAACCCAATAAACGAAGTAAGAAGTGAATTCACTTCTTTAAAAAAGGATTTGGTTGGTGTAATCGGTATTGTTTGGAATATGTATAAAAATTCTGGTAAGCACGTCATCTTAAAAAGATTTATTCTACCTGTTAAATTAATATTCAAATCAGACCACCTTTCGACGTTTAATTTAAGAGTTTAATTTAATTGTGTTTTATCTGCACTAATATAGCAGCCCAGATATTTTATACTCTTCCCTGGCCAATTAAGAGTTTTGAGGCTCTCTGGAATTCTTATGTTTTTATCCACTGGCATAATTTCAGTTTTCCTAACGTTCTTTTTGTAACCTGATATTTTTGAAAATTCTGTAATTATTTCAATTACACATGGAATCGAAGTGTTTATTTTACTTAAATATAATAACAAGTCATCAGCATATAAGCTAAGTTTGTAATGATTCTTACCTATTGTAATACCACTCACTCCTTCAGTTTGCCTTATTTTTTGTGCCAAAGGCTCTATTGCTTACGCAAACAGGGAAGGCGAGAAGGGGCACCCTTGTCCTGTACCTCTGCTTAATGAAAAATGTTTTGAATTCCATTTGTATATACTTGAGCCTTTGGCGATTTATAAACTATTTTAATCATGTCAATAAGTTTAGCTGGAAAATCATAAACTTCAAGCACTTTAAAAAGATAAGACCACTCAAGCCTGTCAAATGCCTTTTAGGCATCTACTGCCATTAAAGTTAAGTCCTTTTTATATTTTTTTGCATACTGAATTAATGATAGACATATTGTGACGACCGCTTTCCCATCCGTTTGTTGTCCCATGTTTTCCCTATCCCCCTGTGTCTTGTTCGTCTTTCCCCGTGCTGCAGTTTGGGCGTATCCTCCTAATTGTTTCACCCTGATTCACGCCACTCCTTTCAGCCTATCCCACTTCCCCGCTAATCACTCTTGCATACATTCGCACGCGGCACATAATTGATACAATTAAATGTTGTATTTAGTCACCCGGTGTTCTCTGTTCTGTGCCAGTTCGTTAACGTAGTTGTCTGAGAAACTTCTGGTCTTGTCCTGTGTCCTGATATCCTGTCGTGTGTAATTCCTGAGTCTTTGCAGGTTTGGAGTTAAATCTCCTCCCGCTCTGTTTGAACCCGAGTCCGCTCTTGCCTTGAACAAGCACGTCTGCTGTTTATGGCTCCTGTTCTATAATCTAACTCTGTCTGTTCCCATTGCCCGAACTGCAGTTGTTGGTTGTCCCTGCCTGTGTTGCAGTCTACAGCCTCCCTCCTGACGTAGGTGCAGCCGTCTGGGCTTCTGTCCTTCCACACTGCAGCTGAACCAGCGTCCGGCCGTGCCGCTACTGCTACTACGGTTACGGTTGTGCTTTCTGCTGCTGCCCTGCTGCAAACGCCCGGATCCTGATCCACGGTCCTGCTCTTCCGCTCCCGCGTCCTCTCAACCCCTGCTCCAACTAACCGGTTGTCTGTCTCCATTGCATTCCCTGCTCTCTCCTAACTCTCTGATTTCCCCGCAGCCTCAAACCCGGTCTGTCCGTATTAATTGTTGCTCCCTACTCTTCAGGAGAATGCCACATGATTGAAGTTGAATTTATTGGATGCTTCGTGCTCCCACATCTGTCTGTCTGTCTGTCTACCGTGTGTTCAACCCAGTCTAGCCCTACCAACTCCCATTCTGGCCTGGAACGAGTGTTGCCCGGTTGCCAAGTCCTGTTCCGGCTTGGAACAAGCGCAGTCTGTATCCAGTCCCGTTCCGGTCAGGAACAAAGTCCAGTCCGTATCCAGTCCCGTTCCGGTCAGGAAAGAAGTCCAGTCCGTATCCAGTTCAGTTCCGGTTTGGAACGAGTCCAGTCCTGGTCAAGTCCAGTTCCGGTTTGGAACAAGTCCAGTCCAAGTCAAGTCCAGTTCCGGTTTGGAACGAGTCCAGTTCAGAGTAAAGTCCAGTTCCGGTTTGGAACGAGTCCAGTCCACGTCAAGTCCAGTTCCGGTTTGGAACGAGTCCAGTCCAGAGTAAAGTCCAGTTCTGGTTTGGAACAAGTCCAGTCCAAGTCAAGTCCAGTTCCGGCTTGGAACCCGGTCCAAGTATAAGTGTGTGATCTGTATAACCTGTCTTGCCTTTTCTCCCCTTGCCACAGGACTGCCCTGTAAGCAATAAAACACCTGAGAATTGGCAATATTGTGTCTGAGTCGTGCTCTTGGGTTCAGTCTGCTGTCTGGCCCGTAACAGAACGAACTGGCCAATAAAATGGACCCAGCCGACTTGGAGCAGATCCGTCATGCCTTCGCCTGCCAGGCTTCGGCGAACGAACAGATGAACTGCCGCATGGATGACACCGTCGAGATGTTGACAACCCTCGCGGACCAGCTAAGCCTGTTATCACCCATTCAACCTCTTCCAAGGATCCAGAGTGTCCCAACTGCCCCCGGTCCTGAGTTGCAGCCCAAAGCGCCGGCGCCCTCTACTGGCAGGGAGCCTCGGGTGCAACATCCTGCGATCTACCGCGGGGAGCTGGGGAAATGTCTGGAATTTCTTCTTCAATGCGATATCGTTTTCAGAATTCAACCTTTATCCTTCTCCACTGATTCAAGCAAAACAGCCTTTATTATGAGCAGTTTGGGAGGGGGTGCCCGGGAGTGGGCTACGACGCAGTGGGAGAGCCAGTCGCCCGCCTGCCTCGACTTTCCCTCCTTCACCGCCGAGATGGGACATGTCTTCGATCATCCAGTTTGTGGGCGTGACGCTACCCAGCGTCTTCTACAGATGCGTCAGGGCAACCGCAGTGTGGCCGAGATGGCAGTGCAATTCCGCACCCTGGCGGCTGAGGCCGGATGGAACGATGCTGCTCTCCAAGGTGTCTTCTTGCAAGCCCTGAACGAAGAATTGAAGGATCAATTGGCTACCCGGGATGAATCCAGCTCCCTGAATAGCCTCATCAGCCTGACCATCTCTCTTGACAACCGTCTCCGAGCTAGGGCGCGGGAGAGAAGGAAGAGCCAGGCAAGGGCTCCGTTCCCTGTTACACATCCCCCTGTTTCATTATCCTTTAAGAAATCCTCCGCCTCTGTTCCGATGGCCACTGGGGAGGAACCCATGCAGTTGGGAAAAGTCGCTCCCGATGCAGAGGAGCGGCAACGAAGATTCCGCACCAACTCTTGTTTATACTGTGGCAAGCCTGGTCATTACCGAGCCATCTGTCCCATTCGCCCAAAAGACATGGCTCGCCCGTAAGACTGGGCATTCGAGCGAGCCCTATCTCCTCCAATCTATCAGCCCAAAACCGTTTCCAACTCAAGGCAACCCTCCTTTGGGGAAGCCAATCAGCCTCGTCACTTGATCTGGTCGACTCCGGAGCCGACGCAAACTTCATCGACGCAACATTCGTCGAGAAGTCCGGAATCCCGATTCAGTCCCTGTCTTCACCAATAACCGCACTCGCTGTCGACGGCAGGAGCCTTGGTCTGGTTACTCAATCCACCATCCCTCTTCAGCTAGTTTTGTCCGGTAACCACCATGAAGAGATTAAATTATTTTTAATTCAGTCCAAACAGTCACCAATTGTCCTAGGTCAAACCTGGTTGCGCCTCCACAATCCACATCTTAATTGGCGTTCCGGCCTGGTGCAGGACTGGAGTGGCTATTGCCTAGCCAATTGCCTTCGGTCGGCCCTGCCCCCAACGGAGGGGAGGAGGGTCATCTCCAAACATCCTGAACCAGATTTAACCAGTGTTCCCAGTCAGTATCACGATCTATCTCAGGTCTTCAGTAAATCACGTGCTGTCTCTTTACCCCCTCACAGGCCCTACGATGGCTGTATTGAACTGCGAGCAGGAGCTAAACTACCCTCCGGCTGCCTCTACAGTTTGTCTGGGCCTGAGAAGACAGCCATGGAGACCTACATATACGATGCACTGACTTCTGGTATTATTCGACCCTCTTCTTCTCCAGCAGGAGCAGGGTTCTTCTTTGTGGCTAAGAAGGATGGGTCACTCCGGCCCTGTATTGATTACAGAAGCCTCAACGAAGTCACTGTTCGTAACAAATATCCTCCCCCCCTGATTAACTCAGCCTTTGAACCCCTTTATAACGCTTCCATTTTTTCCAAACTCGACCTCCGTAATGCATATCACCTAGTTCGGATCCGCGAGGGGGATGAATGGAAGACGGCATTCAATACCCCTCTTGGCCACTTCGAATACCTGGTAGTCCCGTTCGGGCTAACTAACGCCCCGGCAGTATTCCAAGCAATGGTTAACGACGTCCTACGCGATTTAATTGGACGCTCTGTCTTTGTGTACATAGACGACATTCTAATCTTCTCCAAATCCCCGCAGGAACACATTGATCATGTTCGGCATGTTCTCCAAAGGCTTCTGGAGAATCAACTTTTCGTCAAGGCAGAGAAGTGCTCCTTCCACGTCACTTCCGTTCCCTTCCTGGGTTTTCTGGTAGAGGAGGGGAGGATCTGGGTGGACCCCGCGAAGATCCAAGCAGTGACAGAATGGCCCCAACCGGCCACACGTAAGCACCTCCAGCAGTTCCTTGGGTTTTCCAATTTTTACAGACGATTCATACGCAACTACAGTACCATTGCTGTTCCCATTACCAAACTAACCTCTCCTTTAATCCCCTACCGTTGGAATTCCGAGGCCCAACAGGCATTTGATCTCCTGAAGGCCCGGTTTTCCACGGCTCCTATCCTCTGTCATCCTGACCCGGAACGCCAGTTTGTCGTGGAGGTTGACGCCTCCGACTCTGGCATGGGAGCCATCCTGTCTCAGCGGTCCGCCCAGGACGAGTCCCGTCCAAGTCAAGTCCAGTTCCGGTTTGGAACGAGTCCAGTCCAAGTCAAGTCCAGTTCCGGTTTGGAACGAGTCCAGTCCAGAGTAAAGTCCAGTTCCGGTTTGGAACAAGTCCAGTCCAGTTCCGGCTTGGAACAAGCCTACCCGGTCCAAGTATAAGTGTGTGATCTGTATAACCTGTCTTGCCTTTTCTCCCCTTGCCACAGGACTGCCCTGTAAGCAATAAAACACCTGAGAATTGGCAATATTGTGTCTGAGTTGTGCTCTTGGGTTCAGTCTGCTGTCTGGCCCGTAACACATTCTGATATTGGTTTTTAAATCTCTATTTTTTATAAACCCTGTTTGATTACTATGGATAATTGATGGTAAAATTTTTGCTTCTCTGTTATTTATAGCTTTGGTAATCATTTTTTTGTAACTTGATTAAACTAATAGGTCTAAAGTCAGAGGGTGTATCACAGTCTCTACTAGGTTTTGGAATCACAGTAATGGTTGCTAAGTACATTGCTTGTGGAAGTGTTTGGTTTATTTGAAAGTTATTTATGACTTGCATGAAAAGAGGATTTATGCTTGACCAAAATGTTGAGTAAAATTCTATAGGAAAACCATCCATTCCAGGAGCTTTTTTAAAAGAAACTATCAATAAACGTTTGATTTCTAAATGTGTAAAGTCTTTACTAAGGTCATCCTTTTCTTCCATTGTTAAATGTTTCAACTTAATTGAATTGAGAAAGGGAAGAGGATTGTGTTCTTGTTTTATTTCTGATGTATATAATTCCTTATAAAATAATTCAAATTGTTGGTTATTTATCTGATTATGTCTAATAGTTGAGTTTGTTATTGGATCTTTTAATGTTATTGGTTATTTTTTAAGTATTCTCTAGATGTTTACCAGATTTCTTTGCAAATATGTACTGAAGTTTATTGGAATTATGTCTAAAATCATTAGCTTTCTTAAGCAATAAGTTATCCAGTTCTAATTTAAATTTTTGTAGTCCAATTAACCCTATTTACTTTGGCCCTTTTGAGGCAATGTCCTCCTGGTTTCTACTAGTTTTATTTAAATGTCAATATCTAAAAAAATATTCCCTGCAAAATCCATGGTTTTAAGTTTGAACTGAAGAAGAAGCTGTATCATTCAGAAATTTGCTACAGAATACATTTATTTCAGAATAGTCACATACAGTATATATATAATAACCATAACATACGTCGCCTAATGTATTTAAATACGTTTAAAAAAGAACGTACGAAAGTGCGTGTGTATTCACACAAGTACAGCAACGTATTTCAGCTCTCAGTGCGAGGGGTGGTCACTGTGGAAATGTCGACTGTACGGGACTTTGGCGAAATATAACAAGATAAACTCTTCAGGGTTCATGAGAAAACAGCTGTAGCTGAATATACTGGTAAGTACTTGGTTTTTTTTTAAAATTTTTTTTTTAGAAGTTTATTTCAGGGACAACGTACAAAAAAAAACATTAGTCTCCGAAGAGAAAAGATGCATTGCACTAGATTATAGCTTTTGCTATTTTACATCTCCAGTCCCTTGTACATACAATATAAAACAATACAATAAAAACATACAATGTAAAACAATACAATAAAAACATACAATAACATATTAAAAGAAAACCCTACGGTCAATGAGCCTACTTACACAGAAGCCAGAGGCCCCAGTGGTTGATTCTCGTCATGCCCCCCCCCCTTAAGGGTACCCTACTGAAAGTGGGAACAGGATTGACTAGCTTGCAACTGTCCTTTCAGGTGAGCTTTGAAGGTGTCAATTGAGCTGCACCTCCTCATCTCTTCTGGCAGACTGTTCCACTGAGTTATTGCTTTTACAGAAAAAGATGACTGTCCAAACACAGTGTAGCGGAACGGTTTAACGCAATCAAATGCTGACACTGTTCTTGTAGCTCTGATGGAATTTGTAGGACGAATGTGTACAAAGTCGCACAGTGGAGGAGGTGCCAACCCATTAATGATTTTGTAGACCATACACGAGTCTGCTAGTTGTCTAAGGTGTTCAAAGCTCAATAGCCTGTGTTTCTCAAGTATCTTACAATGGTGGAAGTGCATAGGCTTTTTGTCTAAAGTTTTCAGGGTTTGCTTATACAAGGAAGCAAGGGGTCTTATACCTGATTCACTAGCTTGTCCCCAGCATGTGATACAGTATGCCATGTGGGAGAGAATCATAGCGTGCATAAATGTCTTAGCTGCATCTAAGGAGAGACCATTTCTGATGTGTCTAAAATTAACTATGTTATACTTTAATGTTTTAACCATTTTTTTTACATGGCTCTTAAAGTTTAAATTAGAGTCTAGTACCACACCAAGATATTTAAAATCAGAGACTACGTCAACCTTGACACCTTTGATCAAGATGTCCGCTGTTGGAGCCATCTTCCTGGGTTTTTTGTGGAAGAACAGAGCTTTTGTCTTAGATACATTGAGACTTAGGCCTGACTCTTCTAGCCATTTTGTGATACTCTCCAACGCAGCTGTTAACTTAACAGCTGCTAGCACGGCTGTTGCTGCATAAGTCCACACAACAGTGTCGTCAGCATACATCTGAAGATGGATGTCTTGAGGACAGTGCTGTGGGAGATCGTTTATATACATGCTAAATAATAGCGGCCCCAACACGGACCCTTGTGGGACACCCATTGTACAGTTCATGACACTAGACAGAGTATCACCCACTTTAACACATTGCCTCCTATTAGATAAGTATGAAGACATCCATGCCAGTGCTGTGTTTGAGAAATTAAAATGAGACAATTTTTGGTTTCTTAAACATATTTATACGAGAGATTTTGGAGTAAAAAATGAGGTGTCTTCTAAACCGAAAGTGGATCAGGTACTGTATATAGTACAGTAAGCAAGGTAAAATGGCGAATACTCATTTGTACAACGTTTTTAAAAAATATTGTTTCTATACGTCAACATGATTTTCTTAGCGTGTATAAACGGTGCATTTGATGCATTTTACAGTCTGTGGCTGTAGCCAGAGGAAGGTCGTAAGTGCTGTGGGCTACTAATAGCACCCTCCTAATTTATTGCACGGCAGTGTAACTGGAGAAGCTGCGGTTTTCGCAAGAGGCTACCCTTTAAAAAAATACTGCGTCAAAATTTTCGGGGTTTTCTTAAAGCTGTAGTTTATATTTTCAGATGAACATGAATACTGTAACTGAGTCGCATGCGTCTCAACCACTAGGGGTGAAGTCTATAGGGTTAAGTCTCTACCTGTTATGGTTCCTGCAGGGGGGACCGGACCCAAACGCAATACTCAGAGATGGCTCAAGGGGAAACTCCACCAGGGAGAACATTTATTGAAATACAGGCATGGGGCAGGAACAAAGGAGAGGTCAGGAACAAAGGAGGGGTCAGGAACCAGGCAGGGCAGGTACGGCACTCTAGCCGTGGGGGTCAGGAACAAGACTTGACCCAGGCCGTGGGGTCCACCTTAAGGACGGCACGCCGGCTGTGGGGTCAGGAACAGGTGCGGGGTTCCCGCGGAGGCACTCTGGCCGTGGGGGTCAGAAACAAGATGTCACCCAGGCCCTGGGGTCAGGAACAGGATAGCGCGGGGGGCCCGCGACGGCACTCTAGCCATGAGGGTCAGGAACGAGGAAGGACAGGAGGGAACAAGAGAGCCTGGAGGGAACAAGACCAAGACAAGACCAGGACAAGAACAAGAACAAGACAAGATGAGGGGGTCCATGACACGAGGGTACCTAACAGGGGGGGGGTACAAAACAAGACAGAACATGACAAGACCACGAACGGGAAACCCAGCTCACAGAAAACACACAAGCAACACAAGACGGTCCGGCCCTGAACAAAGAGACAGGGCAGACTATATACAAGACATGATGAGGACAAAACGAGCAACAGGTGGGAGAAGGGTAACGAGGACACGAGAGGAAAACACAATTCAGGTGTGGGGAGTGCAAGACACAAGTAGGAGGGAGAGAGGGAAAACACGGGGTGGACTATGAGACAATAGGAAAACCCGGGATGGAATCCGGGTGCCTCACACTACCTTTCATTTGTCTTTTATGTTTTTTCTCTTGGATGGTTATTTGCTTCCTCAGGTTACTTATTACGTTATCCAAATTTACTTTCCTTTTTGCTGAAAATCCTATAATTATCCCCCTTATATATGCCTTACATGCATCCCAAATAATACCTATTTCTGGCTTATCCAAAGAATTTGCATTTGTCATATTTGTCTGAATAAACAAATCAATGTGTTCTTTAATATACTTTAAAAATTCAGTATCCATTGAATATTTTCGATTCAATCTCCAAATCATATGTGAAAAGGTATTACACTTCGGTGTCATCACGCTTGTAACCGTAGCGTGGTCTGATATTATTATATAATAAATTTTGCTTGAAACTACATTATCCAGATTTGCATTTGATATAAATATTACTAAACTATTTTGCGCATGTGAGAAATATGTATAATCTATACTGTTAGGATGCATTATCCTCCATATATCCTGTAATTCATTAACAGAAAGGAATTTCTTCAGCTTTTTTGGTAGATTAGTTTTCCTTTTTTTAGTTGAACTATCATACGAACTAAAAATATTGTTTAGGTCCCCCGCAAATATAATCACTCCTTAAGGTGACTGATCAATTATACTTTGTACTTTACTTAACTCCTTTGCGTAGAAGGTCCCGCCGACAGGACCTTTTTGCTCAACTGAGACATTCGTTGCTACTGCAGTCAAACTATTAGTGGAAATCACAAACTCTGTGTTTTAACTTTATTGGTAGACGGTTCGTGACAATTTCTGCTGAATACGGAGTTTCTAAGTGTCACTATTTCCCCGTAGCAAATCCATTTAACAAGCAACCCCCCACCTAGTCTATACCTACCCATGCGTGACATAGTGGACAATAGCGTCTATGTTTGAGTTCAATATTCATTATATAAAATTATAATAACGTCATAGCAATGAGATAAACCCAACAATAGCCTGATCGTATGCCAGAAAAGCAGTGAAAAGCCCTGCTCACTCAAATGCAAAATAAACTGTGAAAGTACTGTCTCATTCTACCATGTATTCTACTAGCAATATATGCTACTAAATATGAAATACATATACAATCCTACCATTGGTTTTACACATTGAGATGTTCCTTTCAAAATTCAGTGGTCATTTATTGTCTGGTACAATCGGTTTGAGAAATATACAACACTTTATACCGCTATTACATTATCTGAAACGTCGCCGCGTAATACCCCCATGCCCTGTAAGCCTGTCTGATTCATTACAGGTCATTCTGGTTTAATTGTCAGCTTTTTTATCCAATAGAGTACATTATAACCTTAGCAACGGTAGGTATATGTCAAGTATTTTTCGGTGCTTTGAACAATTTTCTACAGCCCAGCGTAATGGCAGTTTTCGTTTTAACGGTCGTAGTATTACGCAAGCTCTACAGAATACGCATTACGGAGGGGAGTTTCCCTTTTCCGATATGTAAGTATTTTTGCGTCTAAAATACCGTTGGTCTCGCTGGCTACATATGTACGTTCGTGTTTCCACTCGAGCACTGTCTTTCCAATATGTTTGATAGCCCTATTGTTATTTTCGCATTTTGAGTGCATTTCACATACTGTAGTGCAATCGTTAAATGTATTTTTGATGTAGGCTACCGATGTTCATTGAAGATAGAACATTTGGCAGCATTTTGCAGATGGTGGAATACTATTATGTTCATGTTATCGTACATAATATAGGATATGGCGTATAGCCTATACTTGTCTCTTAGGGCATGACAAATGCTCATTCCAATTTACTGTGTGCTGATATGTGGTAGATTAAGGTCTCTTGCATTCGTGGTAAGTCCGGGGTGAGGGACCGCTGGCAAGTTGCTGCCGCGCCTCCTCCGTTGTTTTCCGTTGTTTTTTTGTTGTTTTACCGCGATCTGTTGAAAGTTGTCTTGTGCAATTGGACTCTAAACCCGTCTGTTGGAATCTGCTTGTCCGATCTAACACTGTGACGATGAAATAGCAGTTTAACAGTCTGTACATGCGCCAGTGCTACGGAATTGCCACTCGGTAACTCGAAGCTAGCCTCGCCGGTTCGGGGCTCACCTGTATTGGACTACTCAGGCTCCTCTGTGCTCTCTTTGACGGATAGCCTGTTCTGGTGCGCCTTGCAAAGCACGCCTGTTCGGATCTGTCCGCTGCCATTCTGCCAGCTCTCCTGGGTGCAAACCTCCGCCTGCGGATTGCTGCCAGCACGGAGGCCGCCCCACACCGGTGCATGGTGTTTGCCTGCCGGCTAACCTGTTGCTCGCCCCCGACGCCGTATGACTGGTTTCCCCACCTCGAGCGAAGACCTGCGCCTACAGTCCAACACGACTACTCCTCCGCTTCAGCCGTGCTGGTTTCTTAGCTTCATTTTAATCATTTGGATCATTAAACCGCTGGATTACATTGTTTTTTATTTTTTATTCTTATTTTTTTAACTCTCATCATGTGGATTTTTAAACTGTTCATATGGAGCGCTCTGTGTTTCACGGTCACGAGCGCGACTCTGCTGCTGCGTTACTCTGTAACTGAGCTGCTACGTCTCCGATTTTACTCCAGGACCCCTCCAGCTCTGCTTGCCCACCATCATAGTATCTTCAAACGACCAAGATATATTCACCGTGGATCTGGACGAAACTTTGAGTACACACAACACAACAGTAACAAAATAATCCGTTCTTTCTGGTCCACTGTGCCACGCCCCCCTCGCACTGCCCGTGCTGTCAATCACAGTGTGTTATCCCCCCTGCTTAAAGCAGCCACATACGCACCACTTAACTGTTTAAAAATATGTCTCTTTAACATAAGATCACTCACTAATAAGGCCCTGCTGCTCTCTGATTTCATTGTGGACAGAAAGCTTGATTTTGTATGCCTCACTGAGACCTGGCAACAGCCTAATGACTTCTCCCAGCTTAATGCAGCTGTCCCGCCTGGTTATACTTTTATTAGTAAACCCCGTGCCACTGGGAGGGGGGGAGGGCTTGCTGTGCTGTACCGTGAGAACATTAAAGTCATTGCTGTCACTATCCCCCATCACTCCTCTTTTGAATGCTTAGCTGTAAAACTCACTGGCCCCAAACCCATCATCATTGTTACTATCTACAGACCACCAAAGCCCTCTGCTGTTTTTTTCACAGAATTTTCATCACTATTAACATCTGTATGTGCAATGTCCCCTACTGTTATCCTTTTGGGCGACTTTAACATCCACATCGACGACCCATCCAATGTTTTTGCAAATGACTTCACCTCCCTCCTGGACTGCCTCGGTATCACACAACATGTCAACCTCCCAACACATAACAAAGGTCACATACTGGACTTACTTTGCTGCACTGGTATCATTCCCATTAACCTTGCTGTCACAGAGTTCCCCATTTCTGACCATAAAGCTGTGCTCTTTGATATTCATGCCCCCCTTTCTAAAGTCAAAGAACAACGGCCCATCTCCTTCAGAAACATTAAACACATTAACCCCACAGATCTCACCACCCTGATTAATTCCTACCCCAGTCCTCCCCCATCCCCCTCCCCTGCTGACCTGGTAAATCACTATAACAACTGTGTCTCCTCTTCCCTCACTGCCCTGGCTCCCCTGAAAACTCGCACAGTTTCATTCACCCACTCCGCCCCCTGGTTCACCTCTGACCTCCGCCAGCTCAAAACAACAGGCCGTCGACTGGAACGGCTGTGCAAAAAAACCGGACTCTCAGTTCACACCCAAATGTATTCTGATCACCTTCATTACTACAAGAACGCGCTTTCCACTGCCAAATCCTCCTACTATTTTAACCTCATCAGCACTAGTAAAGGTAACAACAGAGTCCTCTTCTCCACAGTCAGTCACCTACTTCAGCCTCCTCAAACCCTCCCTCCAGATATCTCCATCGATCAGTGCACTGCCTTTCTGCAATTTTTCAACTCCAAAATCAACACCATTCACCTACAGTTGGCCTCATCATGCACCTCCTCAAGTGATCCATCCTGGATGGTTACCACTGGCCAACCACTCATCAGCTCCCTTTCCAACTTCACCCCAGCATCGGAATACACCATCTCGGAGCTCATCCGTAAAGCTAAAACCACCACCTGTCAGCTTGATCCTCTTCCCACCACCCTCGTTAAGGCCTGTCTGCCATCTATATCACCCATGATCACTGACATAATTAACTCCTCCCTCACCTCTGGAACTGTACCCCCCACTCTCAAACTGGCTGCAATCACACCCATCCTCAAAAAACCCGGTACTGACCCAGCCGACCTAAACCACTACAGGCCCATCTCCAACCTTCCCTTCATTTCCAAAACTCTTGAGAGGGTGGTTGCCGCACAGCTTCAGTCCCACCTTGACACAAACAACCTCCACGAACCCTTTCAATCCGGTTTCCGCCCAAAACACAGTACCGAAACAGCCCTGGTTAAAATCACCAACGACCTCCTCCGTGCAGCCGACTCTGGACTTCTCACTATACTCATCCTCCTCGACCTCAGCGCTGCATTCGACACCATCTCCCACCCACTACTCCTGGACCGCCTGGCTGGCATTGGGATCACTGGTGTTGCACTCTCCTGGTTCACATCATACCTCACTGACAGACAACAGTTTGTACAGCTAAGGAATCACAAGTCAGGGTGTTCGGCTGTTTCACTGGGTGTCCCCCAGGGGTCAGTATTGGGTCCGCTCCTATTCATCATCTATCTCCTCCCCCTGGGCACAATTCTCCGTCACCATGGGGTCCACTTTCACTGCTATGCCGATGATACACAGGTCTACATTTCCTCCAAACCCACTACTGCCCTTCCCCCCACCTCCCTCACCACCTGCCTTGAGGACATCAGGAGCTGGATGAGCAGGAATTTCCTAAAGCTCAATGGTAACAAAACTGAGGCCCTGCTCATCGGCTCCAAATCCACCCTCACCAAATCACAAAACACCCCAGCTCCAAACATCATCATCGACGGTTTCCCTGTACCCTTCTCTTCCCAACTCAAAAGCTTCGGTGTCATTCTGGACGGCTCCCTCTCATTTGCACCCCACATTAAAAACATCACCCGGACTGCCTTCTTCCATCTTCGTAACATTTCCAGACTCCGCTCATCTCTGTCCCAATCTAGCACTGAAATCCTGGTTCACTCATTTGTCACACCCCGGATCGACTACTGCAATGCTCTCCTACTCCTAACTGGTCTTCCCACCAAACTCCTCAACAGACTCCAAATAATTCAGAACTCTGCTGCTCGGATTATCACCCGCACCAACTCATCCGATCACATCACCCCCGTGCTCATTCAACTACACTGGCTTCCTGTGCACTACCGGATTGAGTACAAAAATCTTCTGCTCACCTTCAAAGCTCTCCATAATCTAGCCCCCATCTACATCACTGACCTCCTCCAGGAGTACACCCCTTCCCGCACCCTCCGCTCCTCCTCTGTTGGACTCCTAAGCATCCCCAGCTCACGCCTCAGCACCATGGGTGCTCGAGCTTTCAGCTGCTCGGCTCCCAGGCTTTGGAACTCCCTGCCAACACACATCCGTCAGTCTGACTCCATAACAACATTCAAAACCCAACTCAAAACCCACCTGTTCAAACTAGCATACTCACTCTAACTGCACCCTCTGTATCACTCCAGTATACTTCTTGTTGTTTGTTTTGTTTTAACTTTGCTGTTTGTTTTAAGTCCACTGTTTTTAATTTGACTGTTTTGTTTTATGCCCTGTAAGGTGTCCTTGGGTGTCATGAAAGGCGCCCGCAAATAAAATGTATTATTATTTATTATTATTAAAAATTTCCTTGGAGTCATTATGAATAGGAAAATAAAAATAATAAAAAAATACAGAAAAATGCAATCCCAGGACAAAAGTATACATACTTTAGAGTACAGGGACAAGTGATGTTTTATTGAGGTACAAGAGTGAATGATTAGGCAACATATTTAGGTGTATGTAACACTGTGATATCAATGTTTTTATCTTAAGCCATCAGAAGGAGCAAATGTATAGGCCTATGCTTTATAATACAATAATGAATAATTGTATTCATTTTATGACATGTTTTGCATAGGGGTTTTGGACCCATAGATATCTACCCCCCTATACTGATGAAAATATAGTAATTCCCACTTGTAAATTATGCAAAAGTGAGTTTTATGAGCCAAAACTGTTGATTTGTAGTTAAATATATCATCTTTAAATTTATTTACAGCAGTGCACAATTTATCCATTTGGATAGATTTGGAGACACTAATGGACAACAGGGTACACTGCTATATTTTGCATCATAGACCTTTAGTAGTTCTGCATATCATCCTCAGATTTTGCAAAACTTGTGGACATGGAGTTTATGATCCAGGAAATGTATATATATTACCGATTTCACTTATGTAGCTCTCAGCAAAATAATAAAAACATTTTTTTCCCCCCAAAGTTTCTTTGCATTTGTGGCACTTTATTTTGACTTAAATTATGAAAATAAACAAATCTAAGTTTGTATTGTAAATGGTACACCTGTCTTGTTTCATTTAAGCCATTTAGCAAGTTTATGTGATGCTCGCACCTGGAGTTATAAAGCCTTAAACAGAGCACCCCCTAAATAGGTGAAATTTGCCATCTGCGCCAAGGGGTTAAAAAAGACATCAAATAAAGGAGGGCAATAAACATTTATAAGGGTATATAGTTCTTCATACAGTTCACATTTAACCACTAAAAATTGACCATATGAATCTGCGTAATGAGAAAAAAGCTTAAATGGAATCCTCTTATTGATGAGTATCCCCACTCCTCTACTCCTAGATATGAAAGCAGCTTCAAATACCTCCCCAACCCACTGCCTCTTAAGGTATTCTATTTTCCCCGATTTAAAATGGAGTTCCTGTAAGAACAGAATGTCAGAGGACAGACTTTTCTAATAATTTAGGACTTTATGTTTTTGAGTACCTTCCTGTAATCCATTAACATTCCATGTTATAACCTGAAAGGTAGAAGGAAGGGTTTGCACAGTGTTTCTGTTAGCCATGATCTGTATTCGAAGATAGCAACTTATTTGATATAGAGATGCAGAAATCACAGATCGGCAGAATGAAGAAGGACCTAATACATACTCATAACAACAGACATATACAGACAGAAAACCCACATACCAATAAAACATATAAACATACAGTTGTGTTCAAAAAAATAGCAGTACAACATCAGTAACCTGATGAACCACTGTTATTAATAGTAGTGATATTTCTGCATGGCAAATAATTTACTTGTAGATGTAGTAGTGTAATAGAAAAACAACAGACCCAACCGTCATGACATGCACGCTGCTTGTTCTGAGTAATTGACTCATTCATTGAAAGGGGCGTGTTCAAAATAATAGCAGTGTGGAGTTTAATTAGAGAATTAATTCATTCTGTGAAAAAACAGGTGTCATTAATTGTCCTCTATTAAGGAAGAAGGGAAGCAAATGTTTCACACATTGTTATAAAATATATTTCCTACTGAATTGCTAAGTAAAATGGGCCGTTCCAAACATTGTTCGGAGGAACAACGTAATTTGATTAAAAAGTTGATTGGAGAGGGGAAAACGTATAAAGAAGTGCAGCAAATTATAGGATGCTCAGCTAAAATGATCTCAAATGCTTTAAAATGGCAACAAAAACCTGAAACACACGTAAGAAAACGAGCAACTACTGTTAAACGGATCGAAGAATAGTCAGAATGGCAAAGATTCAGCCAATCATCACCTCCAGAAAGATCAAAGATGATCTAAAATTACCTGTAAGTGCTGTTACAGTCAGAAGACGTTTAATCGAAGCTAAGCTATCTGTCACGGTTCTAGCTGTCATGTCACGTTTTTCTTTTCCTTTCTTGTCTTAGTTAGATTTCTTGTTAATGTCACGTATTATGTTTAGTCTAGTCACGCCGCGTTTTATGTTTAATTCTTGTTACGTTTCATTTTCATGTCATGTCACGTTTCTTGTTTGATTATTGTTACGATTTATTTTCTAGTCTTGTCATGTCACGTTTTATATGTGATTCATGTTACGTTTCCCGTTCATTGTTTAACATATATATTTTCGTGTTTTTCCGCAGCCTTGTGTTCATGCTTTCTCTATCTCTCTTGCTGTCACTCACGCTTCCCTAATTGTTTCATTCTCCCATATCTAGTTTACTAATCTACTAACATTTGTTCAGGATTGGGTAATACTAACTCTCTAACCATGTGTTCATGTTTACCTTACGTTTCTCGTGCATGTCATTTACTAATTTACTAACGCTAGGTCAGGATAGGTTTATTACTAACGATTACTAATTATCTTGTTACCTTGTCAGCCTTCCACACCTGATTTCCAATCGCATGCTGCTCTCAAGCTAATTGTCTGCACCTGCCTACACCTGCATTTAAGCTCAGTGTTCATGTCTTGTCTTCGCAAAATTGTTGCCTCCTGTTTGTCAGTGCACTTTTGAGCGTTTTTCTGAGACTGCCTTCTCCCTCGGTACTGTACATTGGTTTTGGCTGGACTTTTTGTGTATGAACTTTGCTTGCTTTTTGACTACGCTCAATGGACATTCCTTTAATAAAGCCCTGACGGGACTTTATCATTCAACCACTGTTTCTGAGTCGTGCATTTCGGGTCCAACCCTCACGCACCCGTCTCACTATCAGCAAGAAGCTCCCGTAAAGCATTATTGTTCAAAAAACAGCATGTGCAGAATCGGTTAAAATATGCCAAGGAACACATCGATTGGCCCAAAGAGAAATGGCGTAACATTCTGTGGACTGATGAGAGTAAAATTGTTCTTTTCGGGTCTAGTAGTCGTCGACAGTACGTCAGACGACCCCCGGGTACTTAATTCAAGCCACAGTACACTGTGAAGACAGTGAAGCATGGTATGGGGATGTTTTTCATACTACGGTGTTGGGCCTATTTATCGTATACCAGGGATCATGGATCAGTTTGAATACATCAAAATACTTGAAGAGATTATGTTGCCGTATGCGGAAGAGGAAATGCCCCTGAAATGGGTGTTTCAACAAGACAATGACCCCAAACACACGAGTAAGTGAGCAACATCTTGGTTCCAGACAAAAAGGATTGAGGTAATGGAGTGGCCAGCTCAATCCCCCGACCTCAACCCCATTGAAAACTTGTGGGGTGACATTAAAAATGCAGTTTCTGAAGCAAAACCCAAAAATTCACAGGAACTGTGGAATGTAGTTTGTTCATCCTGGGCTGAATTACCTGTTTCTAGGTGCCAGAGGTTGGTTGACTCGATGCAACGCAGATGCGCAGCAGTTATCAAAAACAATGGTTATGCAACTAAATATTAGTTTAATAATTTAAAGTGACGTTAAATATTGAAAAATTTCTTCAGTTTATACAGTAAGTGTTTGAGTTTGAAGAGAAAAATGTCGACACTGCTATTTTTTTGAACAGATTAATATTCCTCTTCTTTGCTTCCTGTAAAGGAATAACGCAGACTTGATAAAAATTTGTCAATGCTTTGATTTGGAATTGAATGTGTAATGTTTCCACTACATTTGAAATATGGAACTAAAAGCTATTAAAACATATTTGCACTGTATTCACTTTTTTTAACGCACTGCTATTTATTTGAACACAACTGTAGTACAAACACCAAACACAGCAATTCCATACCTACCTCCCAATAGCTTTCTTTTAGGGTCATGCTTTTACTGAGCTATTGTCCCTCCTCTAACTTGGTGGAAATTGGACCATGGTCAATTTTACTTAAATTAGACTTCACAAACCCTTATATAGTTCTTAGAGAAGTTTATTGGGATGGCAGGTATGCCATCCGCCAAGTTACGGCTTGGCGGGGCATGCCCCATACCTATACAGCACAGAGAGTTTGGCACTTTTCAGGGTTTCCTACAGAAGTAACCACAATGACCATAGACTCTCAGCCCTTAAAAACATTAACTTCAGTATGTTCTGACCTCATGTAACCACACAGCATTCAGATACAACTTCACACATCCACAAAATAAAGCCCCAAACTTGGGTTATTTTGCTGTTTTTCTCCTTCCTCTTCCGCTTCTTCTTCTTCCCATTTTCCTGCCAAACTGCCTGCCTCCATCGCGATGTTATCCAATGGGGAGAATTATTATTTGAGGGAATGGTCCATATACCTGCTCATCAAGGTTATCGTCCAATAAAAATGTTTCATGCTAATGTTTTTTTAATGTTAATGTAGCTAATGGCTTCATGCTTTCCAAGATGCTACTGTGGTCTTGTGGTTAGAACTGCAGTCTCTCACACAATGGATTGTGGGTTTGAGCTCCGCAAGGCACATGTGAATTTTCCACAAAAACAATGTGCAACTGTTAAGTATTTTTCATTTATTAGACATTATTTTCACATTGACACATTAACGTATTTTTATTGCAAAGGCAAAAGAGGTTTCCAATATTAATTGTTCAATGTTTCACTTGTATTTCACTAGTACTATATCACACCCTCCCCAAACTGGATGCTTGCTTTTGTCTGGTTTGGGGAGGGTGTTACGTTCTGCTCTTGCGGTCATGGCTGACTGACTGTGGAAACCCCTTGCCAACATTTCTTTATTCATTAATTTCTTCACTTCAGCTCTGTTCACTTTATCCTTTTCACACATAACACAAGGTCACCATAAAATTAACTACTAGGAAAATTAAGAATTTACGATAATAGCCTACATTAAGAATTGAGGATAGCCTCTTTTAAGCTGCAAGCCTTTAAGCGATCAGATCGATTTATAAACCGCCAATTCCCGAAACATATCTGATTCATGGTTAGTCACTTAAATAAATAGATAGCCTCCGAATGTGACTATAGTCTACGCTACTCTGCTGATAATGTAGCTTACTGCAAACACTTTTAATTATAATAATAATAATAATAATAAGAAGAAGAATAATCTCTGGTATGTACTTTCTGAGTAGTATCTATTGTTTTCTTTCTGGCTAAGATTCCTGGGAAATATGCGTTCTCCAATTAAGCTTGTTCGCCAACATTACTTCCTGCTTCTCGTCAGGAAGCATATACAAGCTAGGCTACAACGAAGCGAATCAACATGCATTATAGCCTACATTCATTGCACTACAGAAAACTAAACTAAACCTAGCTGTCCGGTACCAAAACATTTCCCGCAGGTAACGTTCTACAATACCGGAAAAAAAACTCTGCTGTGCAGAAACTCACTAGCTTGCTCGCTAGCTCGTAGCCCACATATGGAAGGTTGGAGTTACACATCCGGCAATCCAGTGTTGAATAGCTTAACTCTGCTGTGCTCATGAACTCACTAGCTCGCTCGTTAGCTCGTAGCCCACACATGGAAGGTTGGAGTTACGCATCCGGCAATCCAGTGTTGAATAGCCTAACGTTAAATGTATTTCATAGAATACTAATAGCCCTATTTAAATTTTACTGATGCAAACTATTTAGGCTGTACTAGCTATTTAGGCTGTATGTCTTTCAGCTAGAATGTGTTTGCGTCTAGCCCATTGTGCATGCATGTCTCCATATACACTTGGTTCATTAATTTACATGCTTCTTCATGATCCATAGCTCAGGTGCTGCTGTTCATTGTATTTCATTACACATTAAATACTGCTCATCTACAAACTCTTTTAATGTAATTGTGTGCTGTCTGTAATAGGATAACTGTTCTCATTCTTGTCAATAGAGGGCGTTATGGTTAAGCGAATGTCTGCATCCATTTCTTTGGAATGCATGTCTCTCTCTGTGTTTATCTTCATGCATTATTCATCATTAGTTAGCTATAAAAACTAAGTGATATCAGATCAAAAACGTCTACGACGTAAAAAAAAGCCAAGTTACTCACGCATAGCCTACATAGCGCTGTCCATAAGTTCTTAATTCCAACTTGCAAAAACTAGGCCTGCCTTTAAAAGTCTTGATATCAAAATGTGGCCAAGCTACAACTAACAATATTGCCTATCGCACTAAATAAACTAGCTCTATTCCAAAGCAATGCTATCCAAACTTTCCTAAATTATTTAATGCAACTTGGCCCTGTATTTCTTCATCTTAACCATCTCAAGAGAATGTGGTCAATGAAACTGTATGTGCCACATCAAACTGCAAAATGAAAATAATTTATAGTGGAAATACTCTGATTCAGATGTGTTGCACTTAGAAATTACAGAAAAATTACTACACTATAGGGCATGTTTGAACAATTGTCTGCATCCACTGCTTTGGGTCTATGAAAAGCACAGAATGAATAAAATGTATTATAATTATTATTATTATGCATTTTTTGACTTATTTATTTGGATTTCTATCAAAACCTTTGTGGTCCTACAGAGCATAGATATCCAAAACGCAGGTTTAATAAACCTAAAACTTTGGCAGCTTACCAGGTGGATTAATCTAAGGCAGGTTGATGCAGAATTCCCAGATATACAGTGGGAACCGATATTAAAACGTTTATGGCAATCAGAAGCAATTAAGGAAGTGTTGAGTGCATTGTGTACTGACCCAGAGAGTGAATTTATCATATCACTTGACAGACTCTTAGGGATCCCAGAAGGGATTGTAGTGTACGGAGACAACAGACCGCTAATCCCCGACTGTGTATCACAATAGCCCCAAGGACAGTTAGGTGGGAAACGGGAAAGTGGGCTGACATTAAAAAGACAAAGGAAGCTGACGGTTCAGAAAGACTAACATTCGCACCAGACACACGTGCTAAGTATAAAGCGGCAGTCACTGTAAAAACCATACTAGTACTGATAAGAACTAAAGAGTCAGACGAAGAGGCAGAGATACCTAGGTCCCTAGCTAGCAGCGCCAGACAAGCATACATGGGAGGCCAAGCAGGAAAGATGAGGAGGGACAAGAGTGCTGCAGACATGAGAACACCTATGGATCTAATAATTAAACGCCACCCAGAAAAGAAAAAGTAGATCCGCAAATACATGGAAAAATGGAATAAGAGAACCACAGGTAGCCAACAGTGGCCAAGAGAGGGCACCTTTGACCCCACATGCTGTGACGAGATGGAGGCCATCATAAAACACCACAAGCCAAATGATAAGAGTGACAAACGGGAAGGTAAAAGAATAAGAGAGAACGAGGTGATAAAGTGGTTCCAATTAGAAGGGAAGCAGTACAGGGACACCATGAAGGCAGTGAGAGAGGCGATGAAGGAGACCGGAAAAGAACAGGAACACAGCAAACAGAAAGAGGCAAAACAGACAGCGCCATTTCCCAGTACAAATCCACCACCTTACCCAGGGCATGCAGGCCCACCCAGAGTGGGACAGTATGTTCAAACAAGCCCAGCAGCTGACACAGCAATGACAATAGAAGGGAAAGTGGAATTCCAACCTCTACAGGAAACAGTTAAAATGAGAATGACATCAGAGGACTTGGGAATCCAGGCGGGAGGAGCAGCATGTTCCACGGTAAGTGCAGCAGCAGTTACCCCATATACAGAACTACGTAACCTATTATACGAACAGAGGGAAGAAAACAGACAACTGCTGGAACACATGGAAGACCGTAGAAAGGACGCAGACCTCTTCAGGCAGCAGGATAACCGGAGACGAGATGAGGAGGCTTGGAGAGCAGAGAACGACAGACGCTATGCCCAGGAACTGCTGGAGGAGGAAGAAGGTAAGCAGCGTTCAGAAGAATGGGATCAAAGGCAGGATAACCTACTGACACTGGAAGAACTGGAATGTCAACGTCAATATGCCCGGATAGAAGCAAGGGAAAAGAAAAGGTTAAAGTCGCATGCAGCCAGATCAGACACAGAACAGCATCTCACCTCCACACCAGTAAGGTGACAGGTCCGGATGCTGCCAGAAGGGACGTATGATCAGCACAACAAGGTAAGAGGCCGCAGCCCGATCCTCGAGCATTGGGCCTGCGGGTCGACGCCCCAAACTGAGATTGAAGCGCCGCAGAGAGAGAAATGAGAAGACCCAGCCGAGAAGTCAGCCACCACTCAGTGAAGACGACCCAGCTACAAGCGCGGACGAATGCTCCTCAGCAACAGTCTCTGGAGAAGAGGAAGAACCAGGCCCACCCCCACCAAGAGGTATGAACCGGCTGATCCCAGGAGATGTATGGCTCGAAGATGAAGACTCAGCACGAGCGCGACACGAGCGTCGGGAGGCCCAAAGGCGCGACGACATGAATGACTCACAAAAACGCGTACGTGACATGAGGAAAGGGCTGGCAGAGTTAAGAGACAAAATACAAACAACTAGGTCAAGCATGACACTAAGACGTAGAACCCTCCCTAGCAGACAGTTGGCAGAGGAGATGGCTGAAGAACGGGTGAGTGAGGGTGAGCCAGCTACCACCAGTGTAGCAACCCAGTTACCCCTAATAGCAAAAGGAGGGCAAGTTCAATATGTGCCTTGGACATTTATGGATATGGTGGGACTGGCGGGCTGAATGCCAGACCTAAAAGAGGGAGCTAGTAAATGGATTACTGCATTGGAAGAGAGCACAGGGGGAATAAAGATGGCTCTAGGAGATATGAAAGCTTTGCTGATGCAGGTTGTTGGAAAACATGACACCGATGCAATTTTCAGACACGTGCAGCTACCCAGGGTGGCAGACGGACACGATGCAGACCATGTCGGCTTCGATGGCTTCAGAAATGCCATCTGGGCGGAGCTCCGACGCCAATACCCGGACAAACTGGATCCATCAAACCTGGAAGAAGAAGAATTGAAAGACGGGGAAAGCGTGCAGAAGTTTCTACACACCTTCTAACGACGATGGAGGGAAGAGACAGGAAATACCTGGAATGCAAACGCCACTACACAAAATCTGTTCAAACTGATGGTAAAGAAAAGCATGCCAGCACCAGTACAAAAGAAACTGGAGGGAGTAGTTGGCCTGATGACCATGTTTTCAGCACATCTGACTCATCATGTGGATCAATATCGAAAAGAAAAGCAAGAGGCAGATGAGCAAACTAAGCAGTTAGCTAACAAGCTTGCACAGCTACAGCTAGGGGAACTTAAAGCCAAGAAAGAGAAGCTCAAAACACAAGCTCCTGTAGTGACACTAGCACACCAGCCGTGGTAGCCCCAGTGGTTGCCGCAGCACCACAAGCAGAGAACTCTCAGCCCCCAGCACCAACACCAGCCACAGCAGGGCCAGGGTTCCAAACAGCTGCCCCCGCACCACAGGCTGCACCAGTACAAGTGTATGTCAATCAATCAGGTGGCTACCGACCTCAAAGAGGAAGAGGCCAAGGAAGAGGTAGAGGGGGACAGAGAGGTGGATCATATCAGCAGGGAGGGGGAAGGGGCCCTCCCGGACAACAAACACGCTATCTAGACCAGAGACAGCAACCACCAAACAACCAAGGTGGGGAAGACGTGTGTTGGGGATGTAAACAACCAGCGCACATCAGAAGAAACTACCAGACCAACCCTTGGGACACATGAACCCAGTGCAACAGATGAACAGACCAACACCAACTGATCAGTGGGCAGGGCCAGCCCAGCCCAACCCATGGACTCAGGGGACAACAATGCTACCAATAGCCTCCACACAACCACAAGATGAGCTAACCATACCAGTAGTCATTAACCAAAGAGAATTTCAATTTATGGTAGACACAGGGGCCACCTACTCATGTATTGGAAAAATGGGTTTGGGCCTTCCCCTCTCGAAATCATCTGTTAAGACCGTTGGCTTCTCTGGGAAACTACAGATAATTCCTCTCACATAACCAATCCCAATGTGAATTGCAGGCAAAGTAGTCACAGCACCCATACTGTACTCAGCACAAACTCCAGTAAATCTGTTAGGGAGAGATGTTTTATGTTCATTAAAAGCTTACATTGTGTGCACACAAGGTGGTGTGTACGTAGACATTCCTGATGACAGGCACAACACAATGATGCCTATGCTGCACGACGAAGCAGAAGAATAACCGAGGCCAATGCTTTATTGGCTACGAGTAGTTCAAGAGAACTCAGTACTGCAGCACCAGTGGAAGAGTTGGGAACCATGGATACAAGCACAATTCAGCAAACAGGAAAAGCCACAACCGCCGTGGGGGACAGAAACAGATCAGCCTCGCAAAACGAAAGAACCTCGTATGCCACCACACTGTACTCTCATGTATGATGAATGTCACACTCACCTGGATTATCAAGCATGTTGGGACGAGGTCTTAAACAAAAACGAATTTCACATCATAAGTCACGCCATCTACGTAGGGCCACAAGGAGCAGCATCAGCAGTAACATTGCCACCCTCCCTACAACAATGGTTCCAAGTTTCAAACTCCACCCCACATGTGACGATGATGTTGGCGGAAGGATGGGAATCACATGACTTGGGACCAATGGTTGCAGCAGCATCACAGATACCAGAATGGATACCTACAGAAAACAAATATGTTCATGTTTCCCCCAGACAGACGGATCATGAGAATTTATATTTTGGCACATGACACAGGATTAGCAGAAAGGGTCCTATTGGAGCCAAAGGAACCAACACAAATGCCCCTTCTGTCAGTACACGAGACACTGTTACAGCACGTGCCGAAAGAAGTGTGGTCACAACACAAGACAGATGTAGGGTTAGTACATTCTACACAGCCAGTACACATTACACTGAAACAAGGAGTTAAACCACCATATCAGAGACAGTATCCCCTTAAACAGCAGGCGGTAGCAGGCAGGCATCAAGCCCACAATTGACGGGCTGATGAAAGCAGGGGTGTTAGTGAAAACTCAAAGCCCATGCAATACGCCGATTTTCCCAATCAAAAAGCCACACTCAGACGATTACAGGTTAGTACATGACTTAAGAGCAATCAACTCAATAGTTAGTGCCGAAGCACCTGTAGTCCCAGACCCACACACACTACTCTCCAACATACCACCAGACACACAATGGTACACGGTTATTGACCTGTGTTCTGCGTTTTTCAGCATTCCACTAGAACCAGAGTCGCGCTACTTGTTTGCGTTTACGTATCAGGGCCAACAGTATACGTACACCAGATTACCACAAGGGTATTGTGAAAGCCCCCCAGTGTTTAACAGAGTCCTGTTACAAGATTTACGGCACTTAGATTTACCCAGCACTGTAATCCAATATGTGGATGATTTTTTAATTTGTAGTCCCTCAAAGGAACAATGCGAGAAAGACTCGATTGCTGTACTGACCGCCCTAGCAACAGGAGGCCACAAGGTAAGCAAAGACAAGCTACAATTTTGTCAGCAAACAGTTCAATACTTGGGTAGACAACTGAGTGGTGACAAAAGGCTTATAGCGCCATCCCATGGCGAAGCTGTCACCAAAGCACCTAAACCACAAACAGTAGGGCAAATGCTCTCCTTTCTAGGAATGGCAGGGTACAGTAGACCATGGATCTGTGACTATGCAGTCATCACAGCACCGTTAAGAGCATTAATTAGAGAAACAGGGCAAAATGACAGCTCAGCCCAGTTGTCATGGACTGAGGAAGCGGATGGGGCGTTTCAAGCCCTTAAAAACAGTATGCAGACAGCCCCCACTTTGGGAAATCCAGACTATGGCAAGCCGTTTCACCTGTACGTTGCAGAACGCTCGGGTTTTGCCTGTGCAGTGTTAATGCAGGACACACCTTCTGGCAAACAGCCATTAGCTTACTACAGCACAAAAATGGACACAATAGAACAAGGGTTACCACCCTGCTATCAAGGCCTAGCCGCAGCCGTATTCGCTTATCAGAGAGCATCTACCTTGACAATGGGACACCCCGTGACATTGTACACATCCCATCAAATACATGCATTACTGACTAGTCCACGTTTTGTTTTAACTCAAGCTAGAAAGACAGGCTATGAAGTTATCCTGTCCACACCAGACATTACCATCCAACGGTGCACGACCGTTAACCCCGCCACAAGAATGGTACTACCTACAGACGGTACACCTCATGACTGTATTGACAGAACAAACCTCTTTCTCAAAGTGCGTGATGACTTACATAATGAACCTATCGTAGCAGACCGCACACTTTTCGTAGACGGGTCTTGTTTCCGAGATGAGAAAGGGAATCACGCTGGCTTTGGTGTAGTACAGCTGAACGCTGACGGTACGTCTTTCTCAAAGATACAGTCTGTAAAAGTTGAGCAACCAGGGAGTCAAAAGTTGAGCAACCAACCCAACAGCAGATTTGCTCTCCCTTATCACAGCACAAGAGAAAGCGGGAGTGTATGAACACAGCTTATGGATCAAACGAGGCGCGGTGAAAACGCTAGGTGGCATCCACAAGGGCCTGTGGAGAGGGCCAAAAGGACATTTTGTGGCACCCACGGCATTGGTACACACCCTAATTAGAGATGCGCATGGTCAGGACCATTGCGCAAGGGGGGAAGTTATAAGGCGCATTCAAAATGCATGGTGGTCACCGTATTTGGCAAGCATGGTAGATCACGCATTAAATGACTGTGAGGTATGTGCACAATACAACAACAGAAAAGTGTTTTCAGCGCCAATAGGGCACATTCCAGCACCTGATGGACCATTCAGACACATAATGATAGATTATGTGGACATGATTGAGAGGATACAAACCCACAGGTACATACTAGTAATGGTAAACAGGTTCAGCAGATGGGTGGAAGCCACGCCCACAAATAGCCCAGATGCGAAATCAGTGGCTAAATTTTTGTGTCGAGAAGTGTTTCCCAGATTCGGGATCCCGGATAAAATGAGCTCAGACAATGGACAGCATTTTGTAGCAGAAGTCATTTGAATTGCCGCAGAAATGTTGGGCATAAAACAAAGGTTTGGGTGTGTGTATCACCCACAGTCACAAGGAATGGTGGAAAGGGCACTTTGAAAGCAAAACTAGCAAAAATAGCTGCCGACAGTGGAATTAATTGGGTAAATGCATTACCCCTGGCGTTGATGAGCATGAGAATGCAAACTAACAGAAACACGCATTTAACACCACATGAAATGCTGACCGGGTGACCAATGCCAGTACCATATCTACGAGGTCCATACAATGGACCAGCGCTTGAGCAACTTGAAAATGAACTGGGCAGCTATGTGCAACATCTAACCTTAATACACAAGGCCATTTTCCAACAGGTAAAAGGAGCCACGGAAGCGACATACCAGAGGACTTAGGTAATATACATCCAGGCGATTGGGTGTATATCAAAGTGTTCAAAAGGCAGTGGAGCGAACCCAGACGCGAGGGACCATACAAGGTGGTCCTAAGAACTCCCACTGCACTTAAAGTTGAAGGTAAAACTGTGTGGTTCCACTTAAATCACGGGCACAAGAACTGGGACATACGCTTGGGGAAGTTAGAGAGAATCTACGTCAGCAGGCTAGAGACCAAGCTCAGCAAGTGATAGAAATACAGGATGAGGAAGGTGCACCTCCAGCCCGTAGGGAAGAAGCCCCCTCAACGAGTGGGGCTTCAGCGAGTAGGGAGACGTAGGGAGAAGAGGGAGCGAGAGAGGAACGTGTGGGATGTAATACTGTGGACATTATTACTGATGACGGAATTACTCCCTGTGACACCTGCTCCTTTAACGACTAAGGTCAATAATCGTTTGGAAAAACAGAAAGCAGACGCGGTGCAGCAAACTAACAATGTACTGACAAAAAGCACAAAACGGGATCGACACACTAAGAATAAAATGTTCTATCAATAGTTGGAGTATTCTGCAAGGCAGATAACTCAAGAGACATGTATAACATGCTATAATAGCAGATTGGATAGAGCGCATCGTATGAGACCGTTGGCATTTACACAGGGAGGATGCCTTGTCGACAAGACATGCCGTCTACAATGCATTGTCACGAACCTGAACACGGGCTGAACCCAAATGCAACGACAAGGAGGCAGAGGTACAAAAAACAGATTATTTATTTGTACTTGGGGCAGTCCCAAGCAGTACACAATAACACAATACAATGATTTCCCCGGATCTTCTCTGGGACATCACACTTGCTCCAAGCCGGAGCTGGACTGGATCGGAACACCGACTGGAACACCTGGAAATGTTCCAAACCGGAACTGGACTTGACGGAACACCTGGAAATGTTCCAAACCGGAACTGGACTTTAGGAGTCGGTCAGGGATTGCCCCAAACCGGGACTGGACTCAGACGGAACATCTGGAAATGTTCCAAACCGGAACTGGACTTGGACAAAACAGGAATCGTCCCACACCAGGACTGGACTTCGCCGAATCACCCTCGAGTCATTCCAAGCCGGAACTGGACTTTGCGGGTCACTCTGGAATTATTCCAAGCCGGAACTGGACTTGGCGGATCTGGACAGACTGGACAAACAAGACAAGCAGACGGAGCGCTAGGCATCCAATAAATTATGCTTCTAACTAATACTAATACTGAAGCGAGGGAGGACATATAAAACAAACAATCCGGTTATGATAAATGATGAAGGTTTTTGGAGTGGGAGAGACTGGAATGTTATTGGTAACGAACAACCGGGTTGTTGAAGCAGAGGAGGGGCGGCAGCAGAAACGGCAGGGCAGGACAGTGCAGCGGACCTCGGATCGGCCCAGATGTGGCAGCAGGACAACAGCAGCAGGCGCAACCGTAACCATAGCACTGGCAGTGGCAACGGCCGGACGCAGGAACAGCTGTAGAGTGGAAGAGCAGAATGCCCTGCTGCGGGCACAACATCAGGTGGAGAGCGGGGGTACCGCAACACAAACAGGGAGTCGAAACAACAGCTGCAGGCTGGCAGACTTCAAACAAAGAGGTTACTCAGACAGGTTATTGCACGGCAGGTATTGTCACGCAAACAGGACAGGATGAAGGTTTGTCGTTTGGCAGAGTGCCCTAAGCACCAAAACGGAACCAAACACAGGAATCACGGTTACACACGCCGGCAGGGTGAACTAACACCAATACGGAACCGAACTGTGCATCTAGACTAAGACAAGGAATTTACTAGACCAGAGGTTTCAATAACAACGATAACGAACAACAACGTTAACGAACTGGCAACGAACAGATGAAAGAGGGTGAGTTAAATACGGAGTGTAATTGATACCAATTTAGGAAAGCGTGCGAATGTGTGTGTGTTTGGTTGAACAGAGCGGAGTGTGAGGAATGTATGCAAAATGAGAAGAGGGGATAAGCTGAGATAGAAGTGGTGAAATTGAGTGGAACAAATGGAGGGAACACGCCCAGCCTGCAAAACGGGGGGAAAACACGGACAATGGAAGTCAAACATGACACGGAGGGATAAGGGAAAACACAGAAACCGGACAAGATGGGAACGGAACGTTACATGCATGTTATATTATATCATATGGCCAAAGGGGGAAGACACAAGCTTCCCGAGACTTTAGCTGTATGGCCAAAGCTGAACTACAACAATTGGACTGATGGATATGTTGGTTCTGCTTTGGGAAGGCGGTACATTCGGATAACCCAGTGTCAGGATATGTTCGGGACCGTGGATGAGGCGACAGCCAGTGTGATACCAACGGTTACAGTACCGGATGACATTGAGTTCCCGTGGTGCATAGCCCGAACAGGGGATCAGGCATTGGAGACTGAGATCAATCCCTGGATATATTGTCCCGCATGGGACAATCAGGGTAACCGAGCATGCGTCACGACAGATGCTGCACCAATTAGATGTAAGGAAATAGTCACAAGTTTTGGGCTTACTACCCCACTAGTGGAGGGTAGAACAACGATACAGATGAGACTATCCATACCGGATTTAGATGCTGGCACACGTCCAGTGGCAGATATATATTGGTACTGTGGCGAGGATGCGCCAATCAAATCAACCCTGGAAGCAGGCTGGACTGGCATATGTGCACCAGTAGCAGTAACTGGACAAGTATTGGTTATTGAACTAAACGAGCTTTACAAGCACCGACAGTGGAGAGCTGCAGGAGAAGAAGACGGAGAAAGTAACGGCATCGATCTCAATTGGGCAGGAAGCCCAATAGGCATTCCTCCAGAGTACAAAGCCATGGACTCTGCAGGATCTAGTGCATGGACAATATTCGTTCCCCAAATTCAGATTACAAGAAATACAGAGTGGGTGAATTACATGTGGTTTAATCAGCAGAGGTTCATTAACTTCTCCCTGTTAGCGTTGAGGGGAGTGAAGGAACAATTCCATGCAACCTCACTGATGGCGTTACAAAACAGGTTAGTCCTTGACACTGTTGGCAGACACACAGGGAGTATGTGAACGGATTGGGGAGGAATGCTGCTCAGTTATTCCCATGCACACAGACAAAGGGGTAAACATCTCCACAGCGCTCAGTGCCCTGGAAAAACTGAAGGCGGAACACGTCAGGAACACTCAGGGACATGTAGACAGCCGGTCATGGTTGGATTGGCTCTCTACACTGTCCTGGCAAGCTATATTGACTAAGATAGGGATAGTGATCAGACTGATAATCCTGGTGCTGATGCTTACCACCTGTTGCGTAATTCCGTTGATCAAGACCATGGTCAAAAAGACAGTGACTGGACAGTTTGCGGTCATTGTGAATCCTGAAGGAACTGACCCTAGCATTATGACGGACATAGAAATGACTGAGATTACCCCTTCAGCACCACAATATGACTTAGAGGACGAGAAAGGACCACTGCTCGGACATCAGTGCCACCCTGAGAAGGGGGCTGGATGTTATGTGGTAACGACCGTGCGAGTAGGGCCTAATGCATTCCGAGATGAGTACGGAGCACCTGTGAATGCGACGGGCGGTCCAACCAACTGTCCATTTGGAAATCCACTCTGTGAGTATGGATTGTGGAAAGGCAAGTGTGGATGGGAGTGCCGACAGCACCACCCACAGGCTGCTCAGGAGAAGAATGACCCCATGTTCTGGAACGCCTATGCTGCTCACATTTGGGGCACGGAAGGAGACTGCACAGAAACTTGCTGCCTAAAGAAGGCGGAGCCAAATCACTGTGCATCGGAAGTGCTAGAAACCTCTTCACAGTGATGGCCCTCTACGGTGTGTAAAGCACCTGGGCTGAAGTACATATACACTGACTACACATCAACATGAAGAATGAGTCACACATACAGGAGTAATACACTCCCTTACTGATGGCAGTTAGTTTAGAGAAAGACATAAAGTTCATAGCATTCACATAGTCGTAACACACACATAGTTAATGAACGAACGCTGCCAAAGGCTGGTGGCTGAGTGATGTACTGGTGACCTCTCCTCTGTCCATTGGTCCGACGAGTATATACCAAAGGGGACCAAGAAAGAAGAACTGGATATTCACTCGTTAAAATGTTTTATGTTAATCCGCGCACAATATTGTAACTCACTGTAACTCGCTGTAACACATTCTTGATTATGCACTGAAACCCATGGCTGATCTTAGAAGTCACAATGCTTAAAATTTGATAGACGTTTATGTGATATGTATAACTATGAGTGTACGAGTCAGACCTCATTGAAACTCATTATGAACAAAAGGCCGTGCTTTGCCCTATTGCCATAACTTGGGAAAAGGTGGGTGACAAGAACATTCCAAGCCGTCACGACCAACGACGACAATAGCGTGGGAGGGGGCCACGCCAGTGAAAGGGGACAGGCACACTCAAGGCTGCACACATAAGTTACCCACAAGTACTGGGAAAGGGCAACTGAGCAAACCAATTGATGGGCGGCAAAATTAAAGCAGCAGAAGGGCCACATTAGGAGTCTGCTGAATTGATAGAAGTTCTTGGTGAATCAAGGTGGTCTGAATCGATAATATGACAATGTATTCACAAAGATGATAAAATCAGTAAACTCACTATGTTAGTCACTGTGTTATGAATGATGGTTGATAAAATGTTATATTACTTATGCACCAGTAAGTAATAAAATGCACACACATGATTTAATGATTAAAGGACCTTATGGAGACTGTATCTCATACAACAAGCTGAATACAGTTATGGCATTCCGAGCTGACCATTAGGTAGAGACAAGGGATTGAGGCATTACAAGGTTTTTACCTACTCCAGCCAAAAGGACAGGATGTTTACCCCATGATGCCAAAACTTTGCTGGTAAGATTCCCTCCAGGCGACATTCATCGGTTTCGATGATCGCTGGGGTCAGGGGGTGTCATCTTGTCATCTGACCGGACGGAACTTAGCAACAGATAGAGGGATAGCATACCTGTTAGTGTGACTAAGAAGTCACAAAGGGGGGAAATGTGGGAGGAAAAAGACCCCTAGAACATTCAGGCAAAAGATAGCAGTACAACCTGGGAAGAATGCCATAAAATCATTGGCAGGAGCAGGGAGGCTCAGGAATGCGAAGGAGATTCCAGAATCCCCGGAGATCCAAGCGGACCATCATGTTATTTTATATAATCATAATGTAAGCCATAATCAGTTTATAAGCCATATGATCAAATGTAAACCAAGTTATATGTATACAGATGCACAATAAGTATATACCTAGGCACATGATGTATGATCAATATATATACAGTATGTTAAAAGTATGTAAAATAAGTAATGAACAACAAAGCGGGACTGTTAGAAGGGCGGATGCAGGTGCAAAATTTAACCAAGCACACAGACTAGAGGTCAGAGGATGTAACCCCATCTTTAAAAAATGAGAGGCTCAGGAAGTCGTAAATAATAGTGACAAGAATTGATAAGACACCGGCTCAGGAAACCGTAAACAATGGTGACAAATTTGTAGCCCTGGTCAATTAAAAATTAGGGGCAGGTTATAGGCGGAGATGGCTCCTTAGCCCCACAAAGGGTGTAACTAGGGAAAGAGGATAAAAAGGTAGATGTCAAAAATCACACCAAGAGAAGGGGCGAGACGAGACAAGACAACAACTGACCTGTGATACCTAGGTGGCTCACCTTACTGGAACACACTGGAAGACACAGACTAGACTCTCACGCACTTACCACTCATGTGACAAAGAAGAGACTTAGACAGAAACTGACAGGGAAGAGTGCGGCCTGCAGGCTGCCTCTAATAGGCTCACTGGATAGAAGATGATTTATGCATGAATGTTTTATCTGCGCAGATCAGTTATTGCATGTATTCTCTTTTGAATTATATACAATAAATCCTGTTTGTATCAGACTCTGGAAGACCGTGTTATTTTAAGAAGTTAAGAGATAAGAGAATTGGACTTAAAATGGAGGGTGAATACCTGAAGCGTTCCTTATCTGGCCTGGACTGGTGAAATTGAGGTATTATTACCCCTCATTAGTCACTTAAAAAGAAAAACAACAATAGCCTCCGAAAGTGGCTCTAGTCTATGCTACTCTGCAGATAATGTAGCTTACTACAAACACTTTTAATTATAATAATAATAACAAGAAGAAGAATAATCTCTGGTATGTACTTTCTTAGTAGTATCTATTGTTTTCTTTCTGGCTAAGATTCCTGGGAAATATGCGTTGTCCAATTAAGCTTGTTAGCCAACCTTACTGTTGCCAGAGAAGCGTCAGTCTGCTTCTAGTCAGGAAGCAGATACAAGCTAGGCTACTACGAAGCAAATCAACATGCCTTATAGCCTACATTCATTGCACTACAGAAAACTAAACTAAACCTAGCTGTCCGGTACCAAAACATTTCCCGCAGGTAACGTTCTACACTACCGGAAAAAAAACTGCGAAGGAACTACAAATGAACTCACTCGCTCGCTCGCTAGCTCGTAGCCCACACCTGGAAGGTTGGAGTTACGGATCCGGCAATCCAGTGTTGAATAGCCTAACGTTAAATGTATTTCATTTTCTATAGAATACTAATAGCCCTATTTTAAAACTGTATTTCCATATTTTACTGGTGCAAACTATTTAGGCTGTACTAGCTATTTAGGTTGTATGTCTTTCAGCTAGAATGTGTTTGCGTCTAGCACATTGTGCATGCATGTCTCCATATACACTTGGTTCATTAATTTACATGCTTCTTCATGATCCATAGCTCAGATGGTGCTGTTCATTGTATTTCATTACACATTAAATACCGCTCATCTACAAACTCTTTTAATGTAATTGTGTGCTGTCTGTAATAGGATAACTGTTCTCATTCTTGTCAATAGAGGGCGTTATGGTTAAGCAAATGTCTGCATCCATTTCTTTGGAATGCATGTCTCTCTCCGTGTTTATCTTCATGCATTATTCATCATTAGGTAGCTATAAAAAAATAAGTGTTATCAGATCAAAAACATCTACGACGTAAAAAAAGCCAAGTTACTCACGCATAGCCTACATAGCGCTGTCTATAAGTCCTTAATTCCAACTTGCAAAAACTAGGCCTGCCTTTAAAAGTCTTGATATCAAAATGTGGCCAAGTTACAATTAATAATATTGCCTATTGTAGCTCACACTAAATAAACTACCTCTATTCCAAAGCAATGCTATCCAAACTTTACTAAATTATTTAAAGGGTTAGTTCGTAATTTTGGACATAATGTCTCAATTACGACTTACCCATGATGTAGTTGATTGATGGAAACCATTTTCAGATAATTCCATGCTGTCCCTTCTTTTGGACATATACACATTGCTAATGCGAGTGCAACTCGTAGGAAACTAGTAGCATCCACTACCAAACGCCCTTAAACATTCCAAGGTGCACCCAAAGCAAATAAAATACGACGACAGTCTATCCGGGTTATTTTCAGTGATTATACTATAATTTTTCAAGTCAAACTTTCGTTGAATCCTTTACTTTGTGCTCACCTAAATTCTCAGTGGAAGTACCGCGGCGGAGCTAGCTGTAGATTAGCCAGGGTATCTGCCTGTAGGCTATCTGCTGTACTCCACAGTTGCCGACACAATCCGTTTTCCCGTAAAGTTACATATTTGGTAGACAACAAGTCAGCTAAACACAAACATGCTACAGAATGCACAGCATTTACAAGCAAGCACACTGGCTACCAATTTGCAGGAAAAGTTTGACCACTTCCATGACTTCCCAATCGTGGCAACTAGCTAGCTAGCTGAATAGATAGATCACGCATGCAATCATTTATTAGTTACCTGCTCGTCAGTTGTTTTCGGTGCATGAAGAAAAACAGGTGATGGCACAGCAGTCTCCTTCAGTAGAGGGTGTCCCGCCCGTCCTTTTTTAATTTTCACATAGTCATCCTCTGTGAAATGGTCACTACAAACTTTTTTAGAGTCTCAATTGGTGACATCCATGCAAGCAGCAAGAAGCCACAGCTGTTTTCTTTGTTGATCTTCCACTGGAAATCGGTGAAAACTTTGTGGTGCCCATTTTTTTTGCATGATTTGAACAACCTTGAAATACACACCAAAATACCATCTTACCTGAACGTTAGCTAACAATACTACGAGTCTGATTCTTTCACACGCGCGATATTGTTTTTGGCCGGCAGAGCTATAGGCTACTTTACGTTACCTAGCTACTAACTAACGCCGTACTTCCACGGAGAATTTAGGTGAGCACAAAGTAAAGGATTCAACTTGAAAAATGATGGTATAATCACTGAAAATAACCCTGATAGACTGTCGTTGTATTTTATTTGCTTTGGGTGCACCTTGGAGTGTTTAAGTGCGTTTGGTAGTGGATGCTACTACTTTCCTACGAGATGCGCTAGCATTAGCAATGTGTGTATGTCCAAAAGAAGGGACAGCATGGAATTATCTGAAAATGGTTTCCATCAATCAACTACATCATGGGTAAGTCGTAATTGAGACATTATGTCCAAAATTCCGAACTAACCCTTTAATGCAACTTGGCCCTGTGTTTCTTCATCTTACCACCTCAAGAGAATGTGGTCAATGAAACTGTATGTGCCACATCAAACTGCAAAATGAAAATAATTTATGGTGGAAATACCCTGATTCAGATGTGTTGCACTTAGAAATTAAACAGAAAAATTACTACACTATAGGGCATGTTTGAACAATTGTCTGCATGCACTGCTTTGGGTCTATGAAAAGCACAGAATGAATAAAATGTATTATTATTATTATGTATTTATTGATTTATTTAGATTTCTATCAAAACCTGTGTGGTCCTACAGAGCATAGATATCCTTGTGTTTACAAAATTCTGTTTGCAAATATCATAAATACTATTACGTTAAGAAAATTGGTACTATTACTTATTTGCCACCATTCGACCCACAAACATGTCTGGATACGTTTGTAAAAATGCTATATGTACGCTATTTTCTAGGTAAAAATATTACTAATTTTTATCTGCATTTATTTATTCATCACCCCTTTCTCTATTGTACATGATGTTTCTTGATATAAATGTGTTTGTGAATTGTAAAGAATTCTGTAGCAGCAGTTAACATTTTAAAACCTGTACATTTTCTAAAGTAAACTTGCCAACAAGTACAACCATATCCTTTCTGGAGGGTAATTATTCATCAACTGTTAAAAAACATTCATTGAAATCATATGTTGTTCCATGAGGCACAATCTCTTCACATGCAAAGATGAAGAAACACAGGGCCAAGTTGCATTAAATAATTTAGGAAAGTTTGGATAGCATTGCTTTGGAATAGAGCTAGTTTATTTAGTGTGAGCTACGATAGGCAATATTGTTAGTTGTAACTTGGCCACATTTTGATATCAAGACTTTTAAAGGCAGGCCTATTTTTTGCAAGTTGGAATTAAGGACTTATAGACAGCGCTATGTAGGCTATGCGTGAGTAACTTGGCTTTTTTTTACGTCGTAGACGTTTTTGATCCGATGCCATATACAATAGCCTACTTACAAAATAAATGCGTGGTAGAGAACTAGCATACATTTCTTACTAAATTATAGGCTATAGTTCCCTACATGGTAGCCTACTCCGTAAACATTGAGAGATTGTAGCCTATAATAATTGTATACAAATAGGCTACATAGCCTAATATAATGCTAATCAACATGATTTTTATAAAACCTCGCAAGTATGATCATATATGATTTTTACAGACCTTTCACATTACATTACATTACAGGCATTTAGCAGACGCTCTTATCCAGAGCGACTTACACAACTTATTAGCATTTTTTACATATTATACATTTATACAGCTGGATATAGACTGAAGCGATTCAGGTTAAGTACCTTACTCAAGGGTACAACCTACCTGGGAATCGCACCTGCAACCTTTCGGTCATAAGTCCGGTTCCTTAACCATTTTACTACACTGCCACCTGTAATTTTATACTTTCACATATGGGTGTCTCATTTCAAAGTTAAAAGTTACCGTTCGCCCATACGTTCGCTAAACTACATGAATAAAAGAAGCCCAAACGCCGAAGTTAGCTGTCTCTGTGTCCCATTTCAAAGTTAGAAGTTACGTTTAATTTGTCTTCATGTTGTAAAAACATACACTGCAAAACAAAGCCCGTCCTATTTTAATATGTTAATTCATAGCCCGAAGGGGGAGGGAATTGTCAACCGACGAATGCCCTGGCAAAACGGCAAACGTCGGTACTACAGCGACGTCGTCAGTCAACTAGGCGCCTAGTCACTTCCGGCCATCGACGTCGGTTTTGAGAGCCAGGCACTACTGCCGAGCTCAGTTGGTATGCTATCTAGCTAATCAAATTAGCTGAATATAAATTGAAGATAACTGAATGAACGTTAATTATGTGACGAATACCACACATTCAATGCAAATAAATGACACAGTAAAATCGAGGATGAAAATGAAATGTTATATTATAAAACATTAGCAACTTAAGGAAGTTTACCGCAAGTTCGTTTTGCAAAATGGTGAGTTTGGTCAGGTCATGGGCTTTATAGTTCTGTGGCTTCTCCACCCTGAACTGTCAATCATACTGTGCCCGGGGCATGTCCAGTTGACCCTGCTCCCGACAACATCACTTCAGCTCCACGGAGCAGACGCAGTTTGTACAAACTGGCGGCGAAATATGCATCCGGAGATTCAATTTGGTTTTTACGAGGCCGTGGGAAGGCAATGGGTGACATCACAGTGACTTTGTCCATATTTTTATACAGTCTATGTAGTAGCTCGATGCACATTTAAAAGAAAAGCCTGACATAGTTAGCTACTTTTGAACATATTTGGCTAACCTTAACACAACCCCATCAATGTATTCAGCTGCATTCCAATCTGAACGTTGTTTTGAAAGAAAGCCGTGTTAAGTCATTTTTTCTGACATTACAGTTTATGGTTAAGCCTAACTGCATTGGACATAATGTTATTTATGCTGACATTCCATATCCAGTAGGCTATCAGATCGGCTGACCAGACGTCCTGGCATTACCCGGATATTTCGTCTTTTTGCACCGAAAATATTTGTTTGGACAGACGGACACTTGTGCCCAGTTTATGCGGTCTTAAAGTGCAGTAGCTATAACGTTATCTGGCTTTGATGCTCAACTTCAGTTCCTTTATGCGTTTGATTTCTTCTGAGCGATGAGAGAGTGCTGCACACATCGACATAGCCACAAGAGCAACATGAAATGTTAAACGCAGCCACAATAACTTTCCACATTATGTAGGCCTAAAGCTATAATGTCCTATATAGCATACAATAAACGGGAGCAAACAATAAACGCTCTTCTTCGCAAACATTTATCGCATAATGCTAAACAGATAAAGTAGTAGGCCTAATCTTATTTGGAAAGGAAACCCAAACAAGCCTTGTCAATATTGAGGGTTCAGTGAAGAATTTAGCCTGGGCTGAATCATTTTCTTTTCATGGCCAGTCATGTTTGATGGCATATGGAACCCAGTGTTCTGAGCTTGTTAGTTTGGCTATATGGCAATTGAAGTACTCATAACATACTTTTTATTTTATGTTGTTTACATCTCTCATGATTGTTTTCATAGAGTTAATTAGTTGAAAATACACTGTACAGCAAATATCTGTTTACTTATATCACACAATGCATTTTATGCTAGAATGAGTATTGCTACAAGGTTTTTGTGGTAGCAGACAAAAAGATTAGATAGCAAGATTAGTTAGCAACAAGATAGCAGACAACAAGACTGATCAGACAATACAGATGACAGCGCACACTTTTGTTTGAGTTATTTGAGTATGATTTATTTATTTGAGTTTGTCAAGCACTTTAAACATCAGCACTTTTATTTTTTAAACAATTGCGATTTCTTGTTTGTGCTGTGATTTAAATAAAGAAAAAACATTTATCTGCACCTTTATTCCTGTTTACAACCATTTACATAATGTGTTAAGAAATTACCAATGTGTATGGGAACTGACAAAAAAGGTTAACGCTTAAAATGTATATTGCGGCGCCCAAAGGTGCGGTGAAAATTTTTGGGTGCGCCTATATTATGTGTTGGTGCACCTAAATGAAAAATTTAGGCGCACCAGTGCAACCAATGGAAAAAGTTAGTCTGGAGCCCTGGCGGGTCAGAAGTTGGCATACACTAAGTTGACTGTGCCTTTACATTTTTAATATTTGGTTGCATATCCTTTGCATGCCATGACTTCCTGATGTCTGTGACCCAACAACATCAAAAGACTCAATTGGGTGTATTTCTTTGACTGATAGCATAATAGGCCTATCTGAAGTGAGAAAAACTCTCTTCGACCCGCCTCCACTCCGAGTATTATTTGCTTTCCATTGGGTTTTAAAACTGTCTGTCAAATATTCCAGCCAATAGCCAAGACTCTTATCTTTCAGACAAGCCCTCATTCAACACAAAGCCGTCGTAAATCAAGGAAATGCAGCCCTGCGTAAGAGGTAGAGGCAACCAAGCGTAATTATCGAACCAAGATGGCGCAGTGTTTTTACCTTGTAGCGTAGCTTGCTACATTCCGTTTAGCAAAGCACAATTCATAAGGTAACTGCGCTGTTTATCTTTTTACTTTATAGTCTCTTTCATACAGTTTTTGGTTAGTTATGTCTAGGTTATTCAGGAGTTTCTCCGTGCAGCAGGTCCTAGCCCAAATATGAGTTTGCGGTCTTAGTGACGCAGAGTGATATAAGGTAACAGATTATTTTGCCGGTATACCAGTGTGAATTCATTGTTATGTATAAAACAAATCCCTTGCAATCGCCATGCAATGGCGTCTGAAGGGTTTGTTTTGTTCCACATGATGAGTAAATTGTTCTGTAAGCAGTACAGCAGGCTCTGCAAGTAAACGAATGATCAATTTATGCATGACGTAACACAAGGGAGAGATAACATGAGGTCGTTTGACATGTTTGTTGTTGTTGATTATTATGCAGGGGTTTATTTTATCTAGGGTGGACATTTGATTTTATATACCTGGACTAATTTCTGGCTAATGAGGATCTGGTAGAATACAAGATTCACTGTGCTGCTACATGGGTTTGGAGAGCTTTTTGGGGACCACGGGTAGGCTAGTTAGTTGTGTAATATGAAACACACCAAAAACACATCTAAAAATGAATTTTTATTGCCAATTATCAGATTTTATTGTAAAACTTAAAAAATAAATTATATCGAGACTTTTCTGGAACCTGGGCCATTTTGCACAATTTGGCACAATTTGTGCCAACTTTGGTAACCGAAATGGTTCACCTGAAAAAAAGCTCTGTAGAATTTGAATGATTTGAGATATTGACACCATATCTTTAGCAGAGATAGGCAGCATATAGAGGAATCACAAAGAGGAGTTATTTCCTCCATAGCTCTTGTAGCTCATCAGGTAAAAAATCTGAAATTTGAATTTAGGTACCCGTTTTTTCACAATTTCTGTACATAAATTGTTGTAGTTAAGTAGCAAGAAGTGTATGTATATGAATTATGACTACTTAGTCATAATAGTGCAGTTCTCTGTTTTTATACATGCTATGAACCATATTGTAGCCTTTACAGTTTTTGAGATGAACAGCTATGTTTGTCACTAGTAAAAACAGGCGAGAATTGGTATATTTTGCCCTTGGTATTAAGAGGTTAAGTCAACTCTACCTTTCACATTTACGATTGAGCTAGAAGATATTATTATTTCTTCGTAGAGATACCATGGACGATTGGACAAAGAACTTCAGGAGTGGAATCTGGAGTCTCTAGTTGAAAAATCTGAAGGTAAGATTATCAATTTAATTTAGCCCGAGCGCCCTTTAGTGGCTTGTTTTTGTATATCCACTAGAGTCATGATAATAACTGTAATAACCTAGTGAGAAAACATTTTGAAAATATGTCTTCAAGTTGAACAGACATCTGCAATTTTTTTGGAATATGGGCAATTAAGGTTCTATACATATTATGTTCTTGAAGAGTAGGACTTATGGATGAACAATGTGGTGGTTGCTTCTCTCACCCCACCATAACTCAAAATACAAGCCTGTTTTGCTCCAATGTTTACAAACTTTTTACAGCTTCAAACTGCATCTTAAACCAACTAGCTCTTACAAGCTAGCTGTTTACATTTGGATTGCAGATTGTAGCTTTAAATTCATGATGAAAAGACGTAGAAGACATCATTTCAACATGTATTTTCTCACTCGGTTATTATAGTGATATTTCAAATATCCTTTTGGAAACAAGAATGGGCTTTTACGTTTTGAACCATTGCACCTACAAAATTACACCATGCCTGGGCCTCCCCATTAATACGTAAAGAATATGGCTTTGCATGCATTGTCTCCTTACCACCCCCACCTCACCTCACAAAGCGCTTTTCCCGGTCGTGAGTAATGGGTTATGTGTGCTTCAAGTGCAAAAAGATCAGCAGGGAAGTCCTGCTTAGGCACTTTGGGGCTGTGCACAATTTAAGCAGGCATCTACTTACTTTCAGCGTTCTCAGGATGGTTGCTTATGTAATGCCATTCAAAAGAAAGACAACTCCTGCAGCAACATCCTGACAGCACTGGAAGTACTGTACTTGTTCATGTTGAGGCACAAACTCCCACTCACACCCTTGCAGCGTCAAGCGGAGAGAGTGAGCATGATCAAGCCGTGTTAAAAGTCTGGGATGAGTTGGAGGAGGAGTGTCTAACAGACAAAGTGGCACTCTTTCTAGCACACTTGAAGTCCAAACCCTCCCAGACCTTTGCCTCAATACAATATGTCGTCCAGCAGACCACATGGCTGGTAGGTGACATTGTGGCCAATTTGCGAAGGACGACTATGTCCCTCTTTCAAAGCATAGGTTACAGCCATGCCCCAGAAGTGGATAAATTAGATCAAGAGTTTGTGGCTGCCTCTAATCCCTTTGAGGGGTTGGAGACAGAAAACAAACAGATGAGGTACCTTCTGGAGTCTTATCAAGCCCGTAGAGGAGCCTCTTCCTGGCATGTCGTTCATGCAAAAAAGGGACCCACTGACAGGCACTGTGCTGCAGGTTCCCATTCGGGATAGCTTCCAGAGAGTCCCATTACGTCCATTGCGAAAGAAAGTCTTGGAAAGTGCTAGAACCATGGACAAAATCTTGGACTGGAAAGAGAGGGGTGGGGGTGATGTCATGGCAGATTTCACAGATGGAGAAATGTATAAAATAAAAGCAACCTTCAACCACAACTTGGTATTACCAGTCGTCCTTTACCAGGACGACTGTGAGACGGTAAACCCGCTAGGGTCCAAGACTGGGATCCATAAGCTTGGGTTAATCTATTTCTCTATTAGGTCCCTAGCCCCAGAAGTCCTTTTGAGTTTAAACTGTGTTCCTTGCAGCAGTCTACAAATCAGATGATGCCAAAACCTATGGGTTAGACTCCATTTTGAAACCGATTGTAGATGAGATGAATGACATTGAACTCAATGGCATTCATGTTCAAAGTGCAGCATTCGAGGGCAGAGTAAGAATTGGGGTGGCACAAATAGTCGGTAACAACCTGGGCCTCAATGCAGTTTTAGGCTACAATAAGAGCTTCTCCACAAACTGTGTGTGTTGATGGTGCCGCATCCACAAACAGGCCTTGTGGAAACAGACACAAGAGGACACTTTTGCACACTGTAGAAAACTACACTCTTGACTTGGAGCTTGGAAACTCAACAGAGACCAGCCTGAAAAGAGAAAGGGTCCTCAACCAGCTTCCGAGCTATCATGCGGTTGAAAACGTAGCACCTGATGTCATGCATGATTATGGAGCTCAATAACTGACAAAAGTATTTGAATGTGAATTTAGTATATTTGAAATATATACGTGTGATTTTTCATAAACTTGATTTTTTTTGTGCTGTATTTCATAAATTTGCATTTAAACAAAGATTGAAATTCAGATTTAAAAAATTCAGATCGATAAATACAAATCTCTCTTATTCAAATTTCATAAATTCAGATTAAAAAAATTCAGATCCATAAATACAAATCTCTCTTATTCAAATTTCATAAATTCAGATTTTAAAAATTCAGATCCATAAATACAAATCTCTCTGATTCAAATTTCTGAAATTCAGATTTTCAGAATTCAGATCCATAAATACAAATCTCTCGGATTCAAATTTCTGAAATTCAGATTTTAAAAATTCAGATCCATAAATACAAATCTCTGATTCACATTTCTGAAATTCAGGTTTTAAAAATTCAGATCCATAAATACAAAGCTCTCTAATTCAAAGTTCTAAAATTCAGATTCAATGTTAACTAGGCCAAAGGTGAAGCATCCGGGCTTCCCAGGAAAAGTAGAAGCATCCGGAACTGTCGAACTCGCATTTAGCCAATCACAGAGCTGCTAGACTTCAGCTAGCGGCGGCAAGTGCAACAACGCTGTTATTCACGCCGTTGTGCAGATGATGAGCCGTAACGTTAACGAGGTAATTATATAGTTATATAGCCTACGTTAGTTATATACAGGGTTGATAAACACTCAAAGCACTGTATTGCTACTAGTGTGATATATTTTGCGATAGCTAAAGATTGGATGTAGCTACCTGCCTGCGGAAAACATTTTACAATTCGACCACTGTAGCTAACCATTGACAGCAAGCAAACATAGCCTAAGGCTGGCGTAGGTAGAGAACATTAGCTAATGCAAAATAGTCACACTAGTAGAATACAACCCTGTATATAGCTAACTAACGTATATAACTATATACTTACCTGGTCCGTGTAATGTTTTTCTATTTGATTACCTGATGCATATAGGCTATCTCAAATTGATTCACCAAGGTAACTCATGTGCCTGGCTTAGCAACCCACTCGATTTGCAACTGACTTGGCTGGTCACTGGCATTCCTAGGCTGGTCACTCACGTACAAACACAATAAAAAACAAACACCAACCAACTCACAAAACATTTGTCTAAAAATGGCAAATGTAATCATAGTAAATAAACCATAGGCTATGCGAGTAATTGTTTAGCCCAAATGTATCGAGGCTAGCCTACAGCAGTAGATGAATTGGATAAATCTGAAAGCTCATCCAATGACACAATGTCTAAAAGGCTACTGCCTACATTCTCAGCACTGAATAGTAGGATTGTTCCTGTCCAAAAGTTAAATAGTTCTGCCCCATGTTGGATTCCGACCGAGATCGCAGGGTATAGCCTAAGCAGGAATTCCACTGGGCTACCTAGATATCATAAAGTTTAATGCTCGATCGGTTTTGCTTCATCATTCAAATATTTAAACAGATTTTTAACGTGGCAATAAGACCAGTGGACTGTAATTAATCAATTAGGAGCTATGGTTTTTATTTTTAATGGGGTAAAATGACATGTAGGTAGGCTAAATATTTTACTTTGACAAGCCAGTTGTGGATCTCTTATCCACGGTGGCCCCCTAGTGGTAGTCATCGACATGCCAATTACAGTAGGCCTATTCATATTTCTCTGAAATTATAAATTACAGGTTAAACCCCAAAAGTTCTGTAACCTTCATCTTGGCACAGCCACAGACAATAAAATGCATAAAACCCACCGTTTCTAGTCTACATCAAAAAAAAAGCTAGGCCTACCTGATATTATTGAAAAGTTGTAGGCTATAAACAAACATTCGGTTATACATAGTTCGCCAATGTCCAATGAAGTTGACATTTCCACAGTGACCACCTATCACATGTGTGGCTGTAATAGCCTACATTGCTGTGGATGTAAAAACATAGCCTACCTTTTAACGTAGGCCTATTCAAATGCTATAGAGCCTATAGCCTACACACAATAGACTACATATTTTTATGCCTAGGCTACATATAGGCTTATTGTGACAAATGTATTCTGCTGCAAATGTCTGATGGTAGGCTATAGGCCTCTTCTTCAATTCGAAGTTTAAAACATGGATGTGCTGCAGTAAATCGTTTTTGAGATATGACACTTGGGCTAAATAAGACAAGTAGCCTAGCAAATAGGTGAAAATTGCTTCTGGTGGGCCAAAGTTAATGAGGTTAATGATTTCCTAAGTCCTTCGCTTGAATTGAACGACTGTTGCCTCGTGGATAGCTGCAGACTCAAACTGCAAATGCAAGAGAGATGATAAATTAGCCTAATTCAGAAATTGTAAAACATAAATAAATCGTCAATCCAGTGGGTTGCCATGCTAGGTACGCGAGTGACCAGTCTAGGAATGCCAGTGACCAGCCAGGTCAGTTGCAAAATGCAAATCCAGTGGGTTGCTAAGCCAGGCACATGAGCTACCAGCCTCTGCGAATCAATAGAGGGCTTCTCATTTACCACCACCGGCTTATTAGTCCAGTCAATATGTGGTTTGACCCAGGGGAAATTGCAATAGTAATCATTCAAGGTTTTTTATGATCCTTAGGGTCATCCAAATAACATATTAAAAGTTTACCATTACATACTTAGTGGATCAAGGTAAATTCAGGGGTTGAAATTTGGGGCCTTTATGTCTCAGCGTCACACAAAGAAGTGCATATCTCTGCTTCTGAACATGCTATTTTCATATAATTTATGTCTATACCTAGGTTTTCTAGGGTGTTCTTGACATACAACCATCAGACATCATGACCTGTTCTCAATGTATTTGTGCACTCTGAGGCTACCATTACCCCCAAAACGACCTTTTTTGGACAAAACAAACAAAGTCAAGCAAATTAGGTTATAAACCATTTATAGGAATTTTCTGCACATACATACTGATATTTGCTTAGTAATATGTTTTTTCATGTCAGCACACAGAATTAAACATTAAATGAGACCAAGCTTGGAATATGCATTGAAGACTATAATCCATCAATACTGGTCAATCCATGTCCTCATCCAAATTTTGTTCAGACATATTCGTGCACACACCTCTGCACTGTGAACAGGCTAGGGAACAATCAAGTCCTTGACGACGGCATTTGCAGCGCATAGTGCCACAACCTGCAGCGCACAAGCTCCAACAAGGATTGAGGAGCAGGGTCCTGGTCGGAATGGATGGGAATGAGGCATGAGTCTTGGATCCTCCAGCCCCATTCCTCCGGCGGTAGTGAGTTTCCCATCCATTCCTGAACCTGATGGTACACTCTGAAGCTGTGGAACATGGCAGACGAAGATGTTGGTGGCAAGTTGCGAGGGTGGATAGCCGTTTTGCTGTCAGTCACCATAGCATGGAAACGTTTCAGCCTGAGGTCATTGAGAGAATCTGTTTCTCCGCCTTTGTAGATTAGTATCATTGCCCTTTCCCCTGCAGCAGCAATTTCATCCTTGGTAGCAGATTGTTTTTGAAAAATGCTGGCCTGTACTCGGAATGAGTCGCTTTCTCGAACCAGACGCAGCGATACCCCTTTCCCAACACTCTTGATGTTGTATCGCAGCCAAGCATGGCATGTGTGAATAAGATGTTGTTGGTAACATCCTCACCCAACACATCTCTTGCATGCCCAATGTTCAAAAATCTGCGACTTGACGAAAATGACTTCTTGGGCTCAGACTTGAAGTACAGCTCTCCTTGCTGATAGAGGTGTAACAGAACAATGAGGTCGGTGTCATCTCCAACAAGGACAGTTCTTTGTTTCAATGCTGCTGTCACTGCCGTTTGAGCTATGAGCACATCTGCGTCTCCCTGAGCATTGTAAACGTCAAATCCTGCAAGTTCTAGTCCCTCCCCCAACAGGTTTATGAAACGTTGTTTGTTGTCCTTGTTTGACAGAAATTCCTGCTTTTTCACCCTCAGTGACATAGTTGATGTGAATGTAACCTTCCGGCTAGTCTTTGTATTCCTCCTTTTATAGGCACCATCCTTCGTAGATAGCTGGCTGCTGTACCCATCAAACACGATCACCACTGATTGCCCATAATGTTTTCGAACATAACAAATGTAAGTTTCCACTATTGCCCTGTATGTCTTTCCTATCTCCCAGGGTAGTCGGTGGAGGAGGGCCCCTCCATCTAAGATGTACAGGATGTCTCTTTCTGGCACATCATCATGAGGGACAGCATTCCATATCGCTTTTGCAATTTGGGGTTTGTTCGCTGGGAGAAGCACTGTTTTCATTTCGAAGAGGGCAGGTGGATATCTGCAGAGTTCGTACTTGAAGGCTTCAGCTAACTTATCTGCCTGTGTCCCGGCAATCACTAGTCTCTGAAACAAGAGCTGCGGATCGATGTGGATAACTTCTTCATTGTTCAGTTTGACTGTGGATTTGGAGTCCATGGTGACTGCATGTGCTTTCCTCTTGAATGTGTATTCTGTCACCTTTTTCCCTACCATGTCCTTTAAGACCCTTCTACCAACCTCTTTTGAATGGTCCACATTCACCGCATTATGGGCTGTCAATGAAGGGCAAGATGATCTCCGCTTACAACCAACTTCCCCTGCTTCGATATGTTGCTGCCGTTTCTTAAATTGTTCTATATCACGTTGGTTGATGAATTTCATCCGGCATTTTACATGAACCACTTGGCCAGGGACTACGGTTATGCCTGCGTTGCGTTGTTCATTGGCTCTGAGAATACCATCACATCCCTTCTTGGTTAACTTGACAGTCAGTGCTTCATCAGATGTTTGGTTCCCACAGAATACACACTCAGCCATTTTTCATCTGGAACAATCAAAATATCAGCATTACCTCTGAAACCCAAGCATTGATTTTATTGAAGTGGAATTTTGTTCTCCTTTTTAAACAAGCTTCTGATCAAGAAAATAATGATTTTGTGAAAACATTGCAATATTGCTACAGAAGGTCTTAGCACACTTGATGAATTTACTCATGACCTAGTGATGAAACAAACCCCTCCAAATCAAGTGTGTTATACTTTTTTCTTTTAATTAGCCAATTAAAGTTTTCTATCACTAAACATTTTTATAATAAGGGAAAAACTACTTTTTTTTTCAAGTACTTACTTGGAAAATTGTTGAAATTGTTCGAAAAGACAGCTGGGTGTTCAGTGGGAGACAGCCATTTTGTTTGAATGTTTCAAATGTTGCAGTTTCACAACTTGGCCTCTGGGGGGACACACTTTTATACTTTTGATATATTTTAACTATGTCTATAAGGAACAATTTATACCAGGTTTAGATCATTTTACACCCATATGAGCAGTGTGGCACAAACTGTAAGTGCCAAATGTGGCAAAAAAATAGGGTGTTGGGGTACTGGTACCCCAAATACAGGCATCAGACATTAGACATCAGACATCTGTAAAAGTGTTTTATTGGAAAGATTGACCCCAAAAACTTAAGAAAAGACACCAAATATGTTGGATAATTGTACATAGACCCTCCAATATTTAACACCATTTTACCAAGACCGCGCCACTCTAAAACCTCTAAACTTCGCTTTTGACCTTGAAAAAAGTATGTTCCACTAAATCCATAAAGGTACACTTTTAATATATGATGTAGGAGGGTATTAGGACCAATAAAAAATATATCACATTACTATTGCAATTTCTCCTGGGTTGGGCCCTTTTTCAGCTTAGATTGACTGGACTATATCAGCTGCTAGATAATTTGCCAGCTTAGAGTAAGATATGCTCCTCTCAGTAGTCTTATTTTTGGCACTTATCCTGCACCCTGAACGTCAAGGTAAAAGGCTAAGCCAGCGACTAATAAGAAAAAAGTCTTTGTTATCGCTACCCTACGGTCATGGTTGAGTCCGTCCATTGATCGTTGATATTAGAAACTACCCCAGTTTACCCACCCACGCCAATAATGCAATTTTCAACTTTCAAAAGACAAACGGTAAATCTAAAAATTAGAAAAACGAGTTTGAATGGTTCATTTTCCTTTTATTTCAGGGAGAAAAAAATGGAAATTGAAATATTGAATCCAACTGTCAATTTTTCAATTTGAGATGCATCAGGAAATCAAATTGATAAACGTTACACGGACCAGGTAAGTATATAGTTATATAGGTACGTTAGTTATATACAGCGTTGATAAACACTCAAAGCGCTGTATTGCTACTAGTGTGACTATTTTGCGTTAGCTAATGTTCTCTACCTACACCAGGCTTACGTTAGCTTGCTGTCAATGGTTAGGTACAGTGGTCGAACTGTAAAATGTTTTCCGCAGGCAGGTAGCTACATCCGATCTTCCGTTCTTTTTCATTTATTGTAAAGCGCCATAATTATAAAGCGCCTTTAATCCATAACAACACCCATTCTTTAGGATGAACAAAAGCCACGTTTATTCATGGAAAAAATAGGCTAAAACATTATAGTTTTGCAGGTAAGCATAATATTACTGACATTTTTGTTTAGGCTAAACGTGACATATTGCATAGGCTACGGTGAAATTAATATATTTTTTGAAATAAATGAAAAGGAACGGCAAGATTGGATGTACCTGCCTGCGGAAAACATTTTACAATTCGACCACTATTAGCTAACGCAAAATATATCACACTAGTAGCAATACAGTGCTTTGAGTGTTTATCAACCCTGTATATAACTAACGTAGGCTATATAACTATACAATTACCTTGTTAACGTTACGGCTCGTCATCTGCACCACGGCGTGAATAACAGCGTTGTTGCACTTGCCGCCGCTAGCTGAAGTCTTTGTATACAAAGAAAATATATTTAATGTTTTACCTCATTAACTTTATTGATTTTTGTAAATGTACGCTAATTCTGAATTTGATGCCTGCAACACATTCAAAAAAAGTTGTGACAGTGGCAAAAAAAATAAAATGGGAAGTTCAAAAAACACCTGTTTGGAACATTCCACAGGTAAATAGGTGATGTTATCATGACTGGGTATAAAAGGATATCAAAAGTCTTTATCTTATTTTCAGGTACTCTTACAAGCAATACTATAACCTCTCTGCATTTGAATGGATCTCTATGGGAATTGAAGAGTGGGACTAGATTAAGTTGTAAATTACATGGGAATAGTATGAATCCCATGGTTCGCTAAATGGCTGTAAGTCATCAAGGGTCTGAGGTATTAAATGAGCCTCAAACCATCACTCTGCTGCCAGATATGCAGTAGATATGGATGGATAGAAGGGTTGTATCTCCTGACTCATTTTCCTATAATAGGTCAAGAGAAACAACCCTTCAAGTGATCCGTCCATATCTACTGCATATCTGACAGCAGGGTGATGGTTTGAGGCTCGTTTGATACTAAACAGCTGTTTTATGAACTTCCCAGTTTTTTTTTGCCCGTCGCAACATTTTTTGGAACTGCAGGTGTTGGTGTTGCAGGCATCAAATTCGGAATTAGCGTTATTTACAAAAATCAATAAAGTTGATAAGGTAAAACATAAAATCTGAACAAAAACATTTTCAACGTAATTTCTTAACATAATAATAGTTCAGTCAGGACCACTGTTGTTCAAGTAAAAGCTTGAACATTCTTAAAACAATACATTTTAGGTTTGGCGGTATGGTTCTGTTCATAAAGCCCTCCCGCCAATCCACACGAGCAAGCATGGGTATGGCGGTGAGGGCAGCAGCAACAACCCCCCAATAGGGTTGCACTTAGAACAGAACCGGCAGCACTGTGAATGGTTTTAACAGATTCCATTCAATCAGTTATATATATATGGCACTTTTAAGTGTCATTATCACAAACAATTTACAAGGAACCGGGCCTGAACCCCCGTAGAGCATGCCTAGGGCGACAGTGGCAAGGAAAAACTCCCTGCTGTTAGCAGGAAGAAACCTTGGGCAGAACCTGACTCTGATGGGGAGTCCATCCGCCGCTGACTGGCACTGGTTAACTGAATAGCTAATTACGGAATAGACAAGACAGAACAAATGAAAATGTCAATATACACTGCCTGGCCAAAAAAAAAGTCGCACACGCTAATATTTCTAGCTTTTATTACGGCGCACATTCGTCGTGGCAATGCTTCGACAACCTTATGCAACGTCACAACATTTATTTCTGTCCAGAGTTGCATTCATTTTTGGCCGGGATCTTGTATTGACGAAGGGAGAGTCAAACCACTCCGTAAAAGTCTTTTCCAGCACATCCCAAAGACTTTCAATGGGGTTAAGGTCAGGACTCTGGTGGCCAATTCATGTGTGAAAATGATTCCTCATGCTCCCTGAACCACTCTTTCACAATTTGAGCCCGATGAATCTTGGCATTGTCGTCCTGGAATATGCCCATGGATGGGATAACCTGGTCATTCAGTACATTCAGGTACTCAGCTGACTTCATTCTATTGCTGCATAACGTTGCTAAGCCAAGACCTGACCAATTGAAGCAACCCCAGATCATAACACTGCCTCCCGAGGCTTGTACAGTGGGCACTATGCATGACGGGTGCAACGGCGACTTTTTTTTTGGCCAGGCAGTGTATAATGAGCCGGTGGTGGAAGACGGATTGAAGGCCAGCAGGTGGCATCATCAGCTGGGGACAGCTGTGGAGCTGGAGCTGACCGGCTGCTTCTGGAGAACGATGTTCGTTGATCTATAGCTACCGCTCCGGCGTTTGCCGAAGCGAGAAGGAGAGAGGAAAGAAATCAGTAGGCACTCGAAAATATTAGTGAGCCATGCAGGAGCGATATAGGCTAGGTGTCTGTGCGCAATAGGGAACTGAAGAGGATGGAACTGGGGTGGAGGGGGGTTTTTGTGTGCAGCGGGCGTGCAGACAGAGGATCCACCATGGTAGGGTTAAATAGACCGCCTTGTTATGTGAATGGACTGATAGGTGAATCGTCACTACTCAGCTGAGCTGTCAGCTGATTCACCTATGGCCCAGGAAGTTCTATGTGTAGTGATGAAGAGCAATGTGCGACCTTCTAGCTACCAATGAAGCCATCCTGAACATCAGCTCAAGGTCCTTCTAACATTATATGGGTCAGTGGCTATGTGTACCAACGCATGTTGGACTTCCCCTGGGATCCAGAAGTAAGATTAAACTAACCAGGAAGTTATATGTGTAGTGATGAAGAGCAATGTGTGACCTTTCAGCTACCGATGAAGCCATCCTGTCCTTCAACTCAAGGCCCTTTTAACGTTACATGGATCAGTGGCTATGTGTACCAACGCCTGTTAGACTTCCATGGGAGCTGAAACTAATCAGGGGAATTCTATGTGTAGTGATAAAGAACTATGTGTGACCTTCCAGCTCTCGGTCCTTCTAACATTATGTGGATCAGTGGCTATGTGTACCAACGCCTGTTGGACTTCCATGGGAGCAAAACTAATCTGGGGAGTTCTATGTGTAGTGATGAAGAACTATGTGTGACCTTTCGGCTACGGATGAAGCCTGACATGCCTATAGGAAGAAGCTTTTCATCCATTCAGGTCAATGCCAATTAATATTGTACCAACGCATGTTGGTCTTCTCCCTAGAGGTCAAGGAGGATGCTGTGTGTAATATTGGCTTCATGGTGCCCGTATGCCTGGGGCCATTCTAACTACTAAAGTTGTATTTTTGTAGTATATATGTACCAACCACCTGAAGGCAATTTCCTGAAGCTAAATTAACCAATTCAAGGGAAATAGAAACTTCTAGGCTACCCTTATCGGTGCGAATGAATCCTCGCTTGTTGCTGGGAATTACAAACTTTTCTTTTGACAATAAGCCACACACAAACAGCCATGTTCCTATGTTTCTAAATGGAAATAATTTCATCAACGTCGGAACGAATGTAACGTTCGTAAGCGGTGGATGACTAATGCCCCATGGCTTTTATTGTGCACGTCGGGTGATCAAAACCCCCCCAAAAACCATACTCCGAGCTCTGCTAGTACGTGTTCTCCAGCTGACATGATGACTAATGACCTTTCGCTTCAGGATGATGCCGTTTTATCCATCAGCTCAAGCCCAGGAATTACGGCTATGAATAGATCGTTTTGATCAACACTTAAAAACATTTTTTTTTAAATGAATGAATGAATGAATGAATTATTATTATTATTAAACGCACCCGGGGGCCAGGAACTGCTCGCGCATAAGCCGGGAAGCCCGGCGCGTGAGGGCCCTGGCAGGGCGGGACATCTCGTCGGTCAGGGTAGCGAGGGGTTTGCCATGGGCTCCGTGGCATTTCTTAACTCGTGGCTTCACAGGAAAGGCACTGCGGCCAAATTGCTGTGACAACTACCAGCTCCATAGCGGCGGAATTTCTCAACCACGTACAAATAATATTTAAAAAAAATTTTTTTTAAGTTAACGCCAATATGAGTGGAGTTTCTTTCATTTGGGAAAACTGCTTTAAGCGCAAATTATAGATATTAGCAGAGGGAGACATCTGGTGCAGAGGTTTGAGAACATGGCTGCGGGAAACTGAAGCTGCCCCTGAACGATGCATCACGCCTAGCCAGCGCGATGTCACCAATCCTAGAAGGCTCAGGTCAGGATTTTAGATATATGACAAGATGCGCAACTGTCGCTTTTCCCCCCCATTGGATTTTTTTTTTAAAATTCTTATTTATTTATTTATTTTTGGTCCGCACAAGAGGAAGTGGTCAGGCATGCGCAGTAGTGTTTTCAGTTAGCTTAGCCACTAAGGTTAGCTAGCCGGACTTAAGTTGGTTTTCGTTGGATAGTCAAAATCATAACGGGCTGTAAGTAGTAGTACTGGGTCCTAACAACCTAGCATATATAATCGAAAAAAAAAAAAAAAAAGGAGACTTGATTTCGTCTGTCTGATAATGGCCCGTTTAGCGAACAGTTTTGTTAAAACTCCATTGACCGCCAGTCATTCAATGAGTGCCTGTTGTCTGTCTAATAGTTCCAAGTGCAGATATTCCAGCCCTGAAATTGGACCTCTTGCTCCGCCGACCCACTTTGCTCAGATCCTTACTTGCCCCCCGCCGAAGGTCCCTAATGTAAAGTATCTAAATTTGCTGGTATAGCCTAGTTCATTTTAAAATTGTGGTAGGCTTACCACGTTATTTTCCCGGTAGGTACCGTGCAACCTTAGATAAAGTATATCTGCTCGCAGTGAATGCGCAAGGTGCCGAGTGAATACAAATTATAAGCCTACTACAAATTCTAGTAGCCCAACTTAGTATGCACGAAGCAGTACCACAAATACCCGTAGTAGTAATATCCACATAAAGCTACACGCATAAGGTTGCAATGTGAATTAGGGTTATCTGCAATCAGTAGTATGCTAGGCTAATATAGCCTACAAATCCCTGGCAATGATACAGATTAGCTGTAATAATGACGAATAGGCTACAACACTTAAATTCAACCTGAAAACTAGTAGCTAGCTATCCAAGTAGGCTACACAGATGCAGTAGGCCTACGAGCGCAATTATGTCGCGATAAATGAAAAAATACCATGCAGGATACAGATCGGGCCAACGCAATAACGTGTAAGATATAGAATGTACAAATACTTTCCTGGTCAACGATAGGCCTAGTCTTCACATTATTTACCGATTACTCACGCTGAACTAGTTACGATAATAGTTGGAGCAGCAGTGCGTTAAGACGTGAACTATGTAGACTAATCATTATGTCACAATTTTTTATTTTTTTATTTTTGTCTCAACTTACGTATCAGCATCCGTGAACGGCCACGAACCTCTCGTATCAGAAGCTAGCTCAAGGAATAGCCTAGTCGGAATGCGTCCACAATGCATCAAGATCTCTTTGGTCTCCCACTTCCAGAGCGAGACAGCGAGTATGCGAACATGACATACCGTGCGTTTTACAACTTTCTCACAGCATAGGAGCTATCCCTAGTAATGAACATGAATAGTAAACACAGTCAGCTATACATTCTGAACTATAAAATAACCAAAAAAAAAAATATCTCCAAAATCACAACCCAGCGGCGGTTCGACTCCAACTCCCCCACACCCTCCGCCTTATTCACCCTGCCTTCCATGTATCCAGAATCAAACCTGTTATTCACAACCCCCTGAATCCCGCCCCTAACCCCCCCCTCAACTTATCGAGGGATCCGAGGCATACACGGTGCGTCGACTGATGGGAGTTTGACGAAGGGGACGCAGATTCCAGTACCTAGCTGACTGGGAGGGGTATGGGCCAGAGGAACACTGCTGGATCTCGGCCCGGGACATTCTCGACCCCTCCCTCATCAAGGACTTTCATAAGAAGCACCGTAATATGCCTGCTGGACTGCCAGCACCTGCCCCGCTACTCACCTGTTTCTCGTTTGCTTGTTAGTCTTGTGTATTTAAGTTCCACTCTGTCTTGTATTCCCTGCAAGTTCGTCGCAGTTGCCACCTTTGCCCTGTTTCGCTACAAGCCTTTTACTGACCCGTGTTTTGCTAGTTTTCTTCATGTGCCTGATCTCCGTGTTCCTGTCTTTTGTTCTGTTTTCTGACTTTGCTCTTTGAATTGTTTTTGTACTTTTGTCGTGTTCTCCTGGTTTTTGATCTGTGCCTGTCCTCTGACCACGTCTTCACCTCCTCTCTGGGTTTCGACCCTTAATAAACTAGAGTTTATTGTTACTTGCTGTCTGTGCCTGAGTCCCTACCACATCCCTGACAGTTTCATTGACCACATTCTCTTCAATCAATCAATCAATCAATTTTTATTTAAAGTGCAGAATCACCATGCAGCATGGTCCCAATACACTTTACAAATAATGCAGAAAAGAGATGCATAAAAAAAAAATATATATATATAATTTAATAACCATCTAAGAGATCAAATTTAAAATGTAATATGTTGTAGGATATCTAATATTTCCCCCCTTCTCTCTATCTCTGTCACTCTCTCACTCTCACCCCCCCAACATCAAAGATAAGCCAGTCTTTGTCATAAATGACCCCCCCCCCGGGAGAAACGGAGCAGGAAGCCAACCCCCGGCCGTTTTATGACTCCTCTGGCCCTCAAAGTCTCCGCCAGAGTGTTGTCTTGCACTCCAAAGCAAGATGAAAGCAGCCAATTTAGCAGTTTCCCCCACCCTTGTCTCTCCACCCCCGAGCCACACCTGCAAACTTCGCACACACACGTCATCCAGGGAGAGTGCAAGAGCCCCTTTCCGACATCAGAAGTGTTCGGAGAGCAGTGATGGACTGGATGCCTACGAGCGACGATCAGCCCAGCTGCCCAGAGAGGGAACCAAAGCAAAAACTGGCATAGACCCCTGGACAGAGATGAGACGGGCGTGGTTAAGGGGCATCCACGTGCGGAAGAACCAAGATGACAGGATGCCTCCTGTCATCCCGGTTTGCTGAACGCTGTGGCCCTCCGCAGCCAAAGGACTGCCAGTAACCACACTGGGGTTCTAGGAGGTAAAACTGGCACTCTGCCTGCCCCTGCCCCCCCCCCCCCACCACCCCTCCACAACCCTACCACCACCTTTTAACATAAGACAATGCCCATGTTTTTAAGTCCCTTTTCTAAAGTGTAGGTGCCCCCTCCAATGCTGTTCCTGGACACTTGTGGACAAGTCTGCCCTATTCAGGCGATTATTTGGACTGGCAATCTTGTGGATGGTAAATCCTGTCCGTAAGGTTTCCCTGAATGGACTAAGTGCTTATAACATGCAGTGTTCCCCTCTTCACATGTTGCTGTGAGTGATAAGGCCTAAACCCTCAAGTCCCACAGTCTTCTCCTGCCACTCCCCGAAGGACCCCCAGAGGCACAAGTGCAACCGGACCCATACCCTGCCGCAGGAAGCTAGCCTAAGCGACTGCCGTCAGCAGTCCACCCAACTGGACCCGAGCTCAAGGAGCCAAAATGGATTCCGACAGGGAAAGAGGTGCTTCCCCGCCCGTCAGTAGAGAGGTCTTGACCGCACTTTTCCGCCTGTGGATCGTCCAGCTGCCTGTCACAGGAGACAGAGCCCCCCGCACGCTGTGCAGAATTGGTAGAGACACTGTGGAATTAGGCTGCCTTTCACTCACACAGTTACAACATTAAGGGGAATAAGCACTGCATGTTATCCAAGGAAGTCCAGGGAGCCTCTTCCCTTGCCAGTCCAGATACCCTGACACTGGAGATGGAATTGACTGAACCAAGGTGCCATGACAGCAGTGACAAAAAAAAAAAAAAAAATGTCTGCACCACACCGGATCATCACAATGGGACTAGTAAACTGGACATGGACTAATTGTTTTAAAGATGGTTAATGAACCATTAGGACAGTTGTTTTCATGCAGCTATCATTGTACAATGATATATATAATGTCCAAATGTGTGGTTGTTCTGATGATGGAACGATAGGCTCTTAGCAGCTGCATGCACCTATCGTTCCAAGAGAGGGAATGACGGGATGTTGCCTAATGTCTTTTGCTCTTTCTCTCTCCCTCTCTCTGTCTCTCTCTCTCGGCCTCTCTCGGCCCCCCCCCCCCCCCCCCCCCCCCCCATCCCTACCACCACCTTTTAACCTAATACCATGCCCATGTTGTGTTTAAGTCCCTTTTATAGAGTGTAGGTGCCCTGCCAAATACTGTTCATGGACACTTATGGACAAGTCTGCCCTATTCATGTGATTATTTAGACTGGCAATCCCGTGGACGGTAAACCCTGTCCGTAAGGTTCCCCTGCATGGACTGACAGCATTCATAACATGCAGTGCTATCATTAATTGTTCCGCTCTTCATATGCTGCGGTGAGTGATAATGCCTAAGCCCTCAACTCCCACAGTCTTCTCCTGCCATTCCCTAAAGGACACCCACAGACACAAGTGCAAACAAGTGCAACCGGTCCCACACCCTGCCGCGGGAAGCTAGCCTAAGCAACTGCCGTCAGCAGTCCACCCAATTGGATCCAGGCTAAAGGAGCCAAAATGGATTCCGACAGGGAAAGAGGCGCTTCCCCGCCCGTCAGAAGAGAGGTCCTGACTGCACTTTGCCACCTGTGGATCGTCCAGCTTCCTGTCACAGGAGACAGAGCCCCTGCACGCCGTGCAGAACTGGTAGAGACACTGTGGAGTAGGTTGCATTTCACTCACGGAATTACAACATTAATGGAAAAGCACTGCATGTTACCCAAGTCCAGGGAACTTCTGGCCCCTTGCCAGTCTAGATACCCAGACACTGGAGAAGGAAGAGACTGAACCAGGGTGTCATAACAGCAGCGACACAAAAGAGTGTCTAATAGAGATATGACTCTAGATCACAAAGGGACTATTAAACTGGGCATGGACTAAATGTTTTAAAAATGGTTGGTGAACCATTTGGACAGTTGTTTTTGTTGTTAGCAGGTAACTGCATCTTCAATGTCCAAATGTGTAATGTGATTCCTATTTGGTGATGTAAGAATAGGTTTTTAGCAGGTGCATGCACCTATTCGTACAAGAGAGGGATGTAGGATATCTAATATTTCCCCCCTTCTCTCTATCTCTGTCACTCTCTCACTCTCACCCCCCAACATCAAAGATAAGCCAGTCTTTGTCATAAATGACCCCTCTCCCCCCCCTCCCCCATACCTTAACCCAATCAGGACAGGGATGGTCTTCCTGTGGAGGTATTTTATGAGTGTACCGCAGAAAAAGAAGTTAGTCAGTTTGGAGTTTGTTGGTGAAGAAGTCATTCTTTTTGGTTCCTCGTGCGTTTCCTTTTGTTCCTGTTCAGCTGGAGGGTAAATAATTTGGCAATTTTTGGCTTATCTCTCTCTTTACTGGTATTTCCTAATTAATGTCTGGTTTAATGCCTTCACTTTTGTGAATTATAAGTAGTCAGCCTACATTCCTTAGTGAATGTATGATTTCAATTCATTATTCCAATTGACTGTTTTCGCTTAATAAAATTTCTTTAATCTCAAGACCTGATGTAGACCTTGTTTTGGCTTGTTGGTTGATCCACCAGGTTACTGTTCGACTTACCTATCAAAGAATTCGGCGATTTAATTGATGATTGTCATTTTTAATAATAATTATTAAATTAAATAACGTAAAACTTATTTTGAATGTAGGTTAAGTGAGGGGTTCTAGTACGCAATATCGCTTGTGTTCAGTATTCAGAGTGCTGAACGTTTTAACAAGGGCATTGACTGTTGGAACCGCTGGATTCAGATAATACACTTTTTACCTAGTCCTCACTTACCCGACAATATAAAACAGAAAGACGCTATACAGAGTAGCAGGATAGGCTATTATGGAACACCGAGAGTGCGACAATAATAAATAAATAAAAGAGTAAATAAATAAATGTGGAAATAAATAAAAGAATAAATAAATGTGGAAATAAATAAAAGAATAAATAAATGTGGAAATATAAAAATGAATAAAGAAAATAATTAGGAAATAAATAAATCTGGGAATGAATATAGAAATGTAAATGTATTACATTTATTTATTTTTTAATTTTCAAATATATTCATTTATTTATTTCCATATATATTTCCCTATTTACTTATTTATTCCCATACATATTTACCGATTGTCATTGTCATATCTCGATTGTCATTTCCCAACTAGCAAAATCTGTCAATCAACTTGCTTTGCTCCACCCACTAAGTTCCCCACGTTCCCACCCTTCCAACATTGAGACTAGACTGTAGAAAATTGTTTCAGAGCTGCAGACAGCGTTTCTCAATGTGAGCAAATACATTAATTGAAATTCCTCACATATTTAGAGAAACGACAGATAGAGAAAGCTAGCTAGGTATCTGTTTTAGATTTAGATTTGCATCGGATGCCAGCGAACGTTGTAGGCTACATTGAACATGGTCATGTCGCTAGCTTTCTCGGACACAAGATTGCTATATTGCTCATAGCAATATACAAGCTATCTGCCCGCCTTTTCTTTCAATATTTGAGAAATTGACTTCTCTATTATTTTGTAGCATTCATTCGCAGTTTTCTTTGTCTAGCAACCAACACAAGGGCTAGTTGTTGAATTCACACATGAAACTACATCCATTCTCAGTACTTTATTTCACGGTTCAGTCAAGATATTCCAGTATTATAATAATGTAATTTAGTTTGTGCAAGCTGACAAACTAATTCATAAATCCTAGTTAGCTACGATTGCTAATTATTTTGGAGCTAATATCAGACATACTGCGGATATAAGATTTTTTAATGTATATACGTGTGTGTATACATATATGTGTATATATGTGTGTGTGTATTTTATATATATATATATATATAATATACAGTACTGTGCAAATGTCTTAGGCACCCTAGATTTTTTCTTAGATGTTTATTTTTTGTCTTCTGCATTATTGTGTCAGTAGAAAAGAGCAAATTGTAGATTTCCAAACATTGATTTTCCAAAAACTTAATTGAACTTTCGTCAGAGAAATGAAGAACGAGGAGGTCTGCAACAGATGGTATGGTCTCCACAGAGGTCTGTTCTCAACATCACCGAGGCTGTCTGGGATTACCTGGACAGACAGAAGCAAGTGAGACAGCCGAAGTCTGCAGAAGTTGGCAAGTTCTCCAAAATGCTTGGAACAATCTACCAGCTGATTTTCTTATAAAACTGAATAACAGTGTACCTAAAAGAGTTGATGCTGTTTTAAAGGGAAAGGGTGGTCACACCAAATATTGATTTGATTCTGTTTTTTATTGTTTACTGTTCTTTAAAGTCAATTGTTTGATATTTAGAAATTTTTAATTTAATTATTTTTTAAAGGATTTTCGCCTTACGGATTTTCTTTACATGTGCCTAACCTAAGACTTTTGCACAGTACTGTGTGTGTGTATATATATATATATATATATATATAATATTTGTGTGTGTATATATATATATATACACTACTCACAAAAAGTTAGGGATATTCGGCTTTCGGGTGAAATTTCAGGATGAACCTAAAATGCACTATAACCTTTACAGGTGAAATTAATTTGACCTTCTCTAAACTTTTGAATGCACATGTCCAACTATTCAATGTTTCAGTACTTTTTGCACAACTTGCTGTTCTCTAACAAGGAGCTGAACGGCAAAATTCACAACAGGTGTTTGATCCATGAATCGACCAATAAATTTCCTGGTTCAATTAGAATTGGTATTTAAACAGTCCTCTTCATCATGCTGTTCACATTTTGACATCATGAGACCAAGATGACACCTAACAATTGATCAACAGTACCTCGCCATTGCGAGGCTTCAAACAGGATGTTCTCAGAGGGAAGTGGCCACTGAGCTTAGAGTGTCACAGAGTGTCATCAGCAGGTTGCAACAGAGATACAGAGAGACTGGAAGAGTCACAGAAAGGCATAGAAGTGGACGTCCTTTGGCCACATCCCACACTGATGACCGCTTCATTGTGAACAGTGCCCTGCGGAACCGGGGTGATGAATGCCACTCAACTCCAGGCACATTTAAGGGAGGTGAGAGGCACCCAAGTGTCACGTCAGACCATTCGAAACCGTTTACATCAGCGTGGTCTGCGTGCTAGACGACCTGCAAGGGTACCTGACCACACCACCAGGCACAGGCGTCATCGTCTTGCATGGGCCAGGGAGCATTTACGCTGGACGAGGGACCAGTGGGCCTCAGTGCTGTTCTCTGATGAAAGTCGATTCACGTTGAGCAGAAATGATGGCCGCCAACGATGTTGGAGACGTCAAGGAGAGCGCTATGCATCAGCCACTGTTGTCACCAGACGACCCTTTGGTGGTGGCGGTGTTACAGTGTGGGCAGGTGTGTCTAGTCAATACAGAACTGCACTACACTTTGTGAATGGTACAGTGACAAGCCCATACTACCTGAATAACATCATTAATCCAAGTCATTGTGCCCCTGCATGAACAACACAGGCCTAATTTCATCTTCATGGACGACAATGCTCTAGCTCATCGAGGTCGCATCATTAGGAAAGGCTGCTGGAGACTGGGGGTACCTCAAATGGAGTGGCCTGCACTTTCTCCAGACCTGAATCCCATAGAAAACCTATGGGATCAGCTGACTCACCATGTAGAGGCTCGTAACTCTGTACCCCAGAACCTCAATGACCTGAGGGCCGCCCTTCAAGAAGAGTGGGATGCCATGCCTCAGCAGACAATAAGTCGACTTGTGAACAGCATGAGACGTCGTTGTCAAGCTGTAATTGATGCTCAAGGGCACATGACAAGTTATTGAGACATTGACATTTTTGTTGTGGTATACCCACCACTGTTGTTGGCTTTTGTTTCAATAAATTGTTTGAGATGAGGAAATCACCATTGCATGCTTCTACTTAAATGCCCTACTTTCATGATACGTATAATATCACTGTAGCGTGAACTTACATTTTCCATAAATTTCACCCGAAAGCCAAATATCCCTAACTTTTTGTGAGTAGTGTATATATATATATATTTTTTTTTTTTCACTTAATTGTAATACTTTCCATATGTCCTTTTGAGATAATTAGTGTTCTCATTTTTTAGTGATTCTACTTAGTAATGTACTTGAATCTGTCCTTTTTCAGGGAGGACAGTGAAGACACCCCTCCCCCACCTGACACCTCAGTCGTAGGAGGTGGTAACAGACAGGTTTGCCAAATAAAGTGATGTATAATTCATTACTTTTGCTGTATAAAAGTCATGTTGAGGGCTTGTTATAGATAAACCTGTTATTCTGCTGGCTTATGGGGCTCTGGTAAATCTAAATTTTGAAGTACAGTGCCATTTTAAATGTAAAGCAGATTGGTTGGATAACATTAGGGTAAGTAATCCTTTTCTGAGAGGTTTTTGGGCACGCTTTGTAAGAGAATACCCTCATACACATAAACACAAAACATGTGTAGGTTAATTTTCTTCACATTTTGTATTACAAAAACTGTTTTAAAAGAAAAATAAAGTTTTCTGATGATTGACATGCCTAGACAGAAAGATATGCACATGTTTTATATTTGGAGAGGTTGGATAGCTTTTGGGACATCTGGGCCCCGATTTGGGAAAAATACCAATAGATAAGGAAAAGCCTGTAGATATCTTTACCAAATTGTATACACACGTGGAGAACATATTAGTGCACTAGTATAAGCAATTCTGGCTTGCTCCAGTACTTTGAAGTTGAGATATTCAGTGATAAACTATAAAAATGCAAGGCGTTTTGTACTTTTTTTTTGTATTCTTATGTGTATTTTGTATAAACTGTATGTGACCACTTTGACATAGATTTATTCTGTTCCAAATTTCTGAATGGTACAAGCCTCTTCTTTCATTCAAACGTTCAACCATGGATGTGCAGTGTATAGTTTGAGATATTGGCACTTAATTGACACTGGTAAAAACTAGACGAAAATTGGGCCAAATGGGCCAAAGTAAATAGGGTTAATCATGATGTTTGGCTGTAGGCTATTACACTTTAATTCACTTAATTAGTTTGAATAATGCAATGATGATATTGAATGTCTTTGTTTGATATGTTTGTGTGTTGTGGGTCTGTCCCCACTGTCTATGTTTTTTTTTGTTGTTGCTGGGGCTACAACTGAAGTTCCCAAACGGGAAAATAAAAGTAATTCTATTCTATTCTATTCAAGGGCCCCCCCGCCGGGTTTCGATTAGGGCCCCCAATGGTCTAGGGCTGGCTCTGCCTGTACTCTACATAATGTATACTTTTGCCCCGGGATTGCATTTTTCTGTAGTTTTTAAAAATGTTTTATGTTACTATTCATAATGACTCCAAGGACAATCTTTACATTAATCTACCACATATCAGCGCACAGTAATTGGAATGAGCATTTGCCATGCCAATAGTGACAAGTGTATATAGCCTATATTATGTACAATAACATGAAAATACATTAGTATTCCACCATCTGCAAAATGCTGCCAAATATTCTATCTTCAATGAAAAATCAGTAGCCTACATCAAAAATAAAATTAACCGATTGCACTACAGTATGTAAAATGCACTCAAAATGCAAAAATAACAATAGGCCTATCAATCATATTGGAAAGACAGTGCTCGAGTGGAAAAAACGAACGTACACATGTAGCCAGCGAGACCCACCGCATTTTAGACTGGAATACTCCCCTCCCTAATGTGTTTTTCTATAGAGCTTGCGTAATACGAGACCATTAAAACGAAAATTGCTGTTACTCTGGGCTGTAGTAAATTGTTCAAAGCACCCAAGAAGACATGGCATATACCGTTGCCAACAATGAAACCAGAAAGAACTGTAATGAATGAGACAGGCTTGCAGGACATGGGGGGTATTACGAGTCAACGTTTCAGATAGTGTAATAGTGGTATAAAGCTGTCAGGTTTGGGTTAGAAGTTGAGAACCAAAACGCGACAGATGAGGATTCAGAAAGCGTATCTAAAAATAGACACGCCACAGAGGCGGAATTAAACCGCACCAGGGAAAAAAGGGAAACGAAAAAGCGGGGAGCAAAACTTCCCTAGCACAAGGCCAACACAAAACAACCTCAAATGGAGGCGAATGTTGCTAAAACAGCGAGAAACAATAAAAGAAAGAACCTCACGCACGAATTTATCTGCGTAGATCAGAGGTAGAGAAAACAGAAAAGGAACGAACAGAATAGCAAGCCTGTATCTACAGCTCTGTAGGCTAAAGAGCTGAAACGAAAAATAAACAGGCTGCAGGGAAAAAAAAGAATAGAGGAAGATAGGACAGAAAACCAGAAAATCTAATCTTATCACTAGGCGAAGTACCTGCGTCTCTGTATAAGGCCAAAACAGAGATGCAGTGACCAAACTTCCTATACCTATACCTATACCGGCTTCCTAATCAAATGGCAATGACAATATAGAAGCACCGGAAAGCGGAAGTAAGCGCTATATATAGCTGAAGGAAACCGAACACAGGTGTCGGAGATAATGACCAGGAGAGATCCAAACACCGGGACGGAGGCAAAAAAAATCCGATAGAGCATCAGACGACACAAAAACGGAAAACAATCGTAGAAACGACAGAGGCAGCCACTACCCATGACAAAAGCATTGTATATTTCTCAAAACGATTTTACCAGACAATAAATTACCACTGAATTTTGAAAGGAACATCTTGATGTGTAAAACCAATGGTAGGATTGTATATTTATTTCATATTTAGTAGCATATATTGCTAGTAGAATACATGGTAGAATGAAAGAATAATTTCACATGTTTATTTAGCATTTGAGCGAGCAGGGCTTTTCACGCCTTTTCTGGCATATGAGCAGGCTATTGTTGGGTTTATCTTGTTGCTATGACGGAATTCTAATTTTATATGATGAATATATATATTTATGAACAAAGACGCTATTGTCCACTATATCACGCATGGGTAGGTATAGACTGGGTGGGGGGGGTGCTTGTTAAATGGACTTGCTACGGGAAAATAGTGACACTTAGAAACTCTGTATTGGGCAGAAAATCGTCATGAATCATCTACCAATAAAGGTAAAACATAGAGTTTGTGATTTTCACTAATAGTTTGGCTGCAGGAGCAACGAATGTCTCAGTTCAGCAAAATGATGGCGCCTGCGACATTATCACTAGGTAAGTGCAAAGGGGTTGTGGTAAAAAAACCTGACCCCAGTCCGGGGCCAGTCTCCCACACAGTTGAGTGTTTCTTAAAGAAAAACAACCATGAGTCTGATGCAATCGGGTTTATTGCATACAGTATGATTCAATAATGACATACAAAAAAACCCCGGGCTGGTCTGCGCAGACCAACACATATTCAATCTCAGCAATCATAAAAAGCCCGCCGCCTCAGTCTGAATTACCAGGCCTTTATCCTGTCCTTAACCTCGCCTCCTCCCACAGGGGCAGGTCCCTTCCTCTGAAATCCTACACCAGGGGTCCCCATGCCCTTTTTCGTTTTCATGGTACAACATTGACCTCTGCTGGTTTTAATTAAGCATTACATATGGCATTTATTTATACTGTAGTTTGATGAAATGCTATGATTTAAATATATAGGAAATGGCCTGGCCATGGTTTGACCATACTAGTTCAATAAGTGATCATTACAATTATATAATAGGTTAAAATAATAAAAGTACAATAAAGTAACTTTATTACTAAAATTATTACTCTTAGAAACTAAAAATGAACTAAATACATATGAAACTGCATTGAATGTTTATGGAACACAAACAAATCTCTCTGGAATGTGTATTGTAACTGTACAATAGATAATTCTTACAGAATTCCATTACTAGCAACACAGTTTTACAGTACAGCTCACCACATTTCCCCTTTCATCAATGTCATTTCAATACTCTTACGGCAAATCTAGAAAGCACTGGTCACTTGACACAATTATCTCCTCTAAGTCGTACAAAACACTAGTTTTCTCCTTCACTGCCAGAAATCACTTAATGAGTTATTTGGGGTTAGTTTAGGGAAGTGTTACTACAGCATATGTGAACAGTAAAGTGAAATTAAAGAGACCAACTCTGGACCAGATCAAATTGCAGTTAATTTTCTACCATTTTTGAGAGAACCTCTGATATAATTTACTTGTTATACAAACTTTTACATGTTTATATCAATCCAACAGTGTTCACAAGATATGATATACTGTATAGTACTTGTGTTACGTTATAGTTACTGTATTTACATACAGCCTATGGTGGCAATCAGTGATCAGTTTGTGAAAAGAACATCAGGCAGTCGACTACTGTGAGGACACACTGAATAACTGTTGTCCTCACAGATAAAAATGAATACTTATTGCTCCCCTCAATCTGACAAACTCAAGACAAACTGTAAGTTTTATTTCCACAGACCACTGTGTACGTGTGAATGCGTTAAGGAATATAAGCCAACATTTTCTCTATAATATAATCCTTGAATGTTCACATACACTCATTTTAAGACTTTCTCTCCATCCTTGAACATATCAGACAAAAAATCCCAAGCTGGGCCTCCTGGCCTTCGAGAGGTCTGCAGCCAGAAGCATTAGACTTAAAGAAGTGTGTGTGTGTATCATTTTGCCTATGTCCGTGTCCCTCTATTTTAAAGCAGAATAATACCTATAAATGCATCTGAATAGTCTTTTGTAAGAACATGAGTGCATACTTGTGACTACATCTCATTTTGACAATCCATCTAGATTATAAAGAGTCCATGCTGGGTAACTGAAGGCCTGTTGTAAGACAACGAGCACATCTGCGTGAATATATATCTTATTTTTGACACTTCATCTTGATAAGCTAGGCGGAACTTTCTGGAAGGCTGAGAGAGTCTTCCTCTTGCTCAGATCCCTCCAAAAGCAATTAAAAGTGTGACTGGGCCCCTGATTTCGGTGTGCGTATGTCTGCCCGTGTGTCTTTGATGGTGAGAGGCCTATGTGTGAGTATATAGGTGTGTGCGCTGGTTCTGGTTTTGAGAGGAACATTAGACTTGTTTTGTGAACTGGCCCAAGTCAGAACAGGGCCTTTACTCTGGCCATACAGTGGTCTGTAGTGATACATACGTATATATATATATATATATATATATATACAGTATCAGTCAAAAGTTTGGACACACCTACTCATAGAAGGTTTTTTCCCATTATTTTTACTGTTTTCCACATTTTGGAATAGTAAAGACATCAAAACCATGAGATAACACAAATTAAATTATGCAAAGACCAAAAAAGTGTTAAACAAATTTTAAAAAGTCATATATTTTAGATTCTTCAAAGTAGCCATCCTTTGCCTTGATAACAGCCTTGCACATTCTTGCCATTCTCTCAAACAACTTCTGTGGTAAACAGGTATTCCACAGGTAAACAGGTGATGCCATCATGACTTTATATAAAAGGATATCAAAAGACTCCTGATATCTTATTTCCAGGTACTCTTAGAAGCGATACTATAACCTCTGCATTTGAATGGATCTCTATGGGAATTGGGGGGTGGGACTAGATTAAGCTGTAAATTATACGGGAATAGTATGTAACCCATGGTTGGCAACATGGCTGTAAGTCATCAAGGGTCTGAGGTATCAAACGAGCTTCAAACCATCACTCTGCTGCCAGATATGCAGTAGATATGGATGGATCACTTTAAGGCAGGGATGGGCAACTCCAGGCCTCACGGGCCGGTGTGTACACAGGTTTTTTGCTGCCACCAGTTACCCCGGCTAAATCAGCTAATTAGTCATATACACCAACACAGATTCACTTGTGAATTAGACCACGATAAAATGCTAAGATACATGCACACAGGCACAATAACATTCATCAGCTACCGTTCATATTGCGGAATGTAGCTAAAATATCAGATCATGTAAATGATTGGGCTAAGTAATTAATTGATAACTGGTGGCGGCAAAAACCTGCATACACACCGGCCCGCGAGGCCTGGAGTTGCCGATCCCTGCTTTAAGGGTTGTTTCTCCTGACAAATTTTCCTATTGAACTCTATGGAAAAATAAGTCAGGAGATGAAACCCTTCCATACAGTCCTCCCCGGGAACCGTCAGTTCTATCAGGAGCACCTGCTTTGAAGCGGCTGATGACAGCACCAAGTCTGGCCTCAACAAAGTTATTATAATGTGGTCTGGGAACTTGAGTTGCTTCCCCAAGTCCACTCGAAGTTCCCAGTCCAACGCAGAGGTAAGCATACCAGCTGCTGATCTGGACTGTGCCTGAGGCTGCTCTCCAGCCCTGACAAAGGCGATGTTCCTCTGGCCGCAGACATGCTTGGTGTTGGTCACGGCTTTGGAGATGGTCTCTGCAACAGCCGAGACTCTGCTATATCGAGTCCTTCCTGGGCTCTCCACTTCCTGTCCGTCCGCACCATAATGCCTGCTGACGCCACTCTAGAGTCCTTGGAGTCCCGATAGAGCAGTGCCTCTCTGGTGCGAGAAACCCTGAACTCCTCATCGAGGCTGCTGATAGGGAGCTGGAGGTTGTTGCTTCTCCCGTACAGTGCTGCACTACTTAGGCTGCGCGGCAGACCCAGCCACCGGTGGAGGTAGCTACTGATCTTCCTCTCCAGGGTCTCCACTGTCGACAGGGTTACCTCGTACACTAGCAAAGGCTAGAGGACTCGAGGTAAGATACCATGTTGGTAAATCCAAGCCTTGAACCTGCCAGGTAAGCCAGAATTGTCTACTGTGGCAAGCCAAGTCTCAAGCTCCTTGATGGTTGCTTGGATTGCCGCTGCATCTCTGAGGCTACAGTCAAAGACCTTTCCTAGGCTCTTGACTGGCTTCTCTGTGATGGATGGGATTGCAATGCCATCCAAAAAGAAGCTAAACTTGTCCACCACTTTTCCCCTCTTCAACACCATGGCCCTGGACTTAGCTGGTTTGAAACCCATCCTTGCCCAAGAGATGAGCTTTTCCAGGCCTTGTAGGATCCACCTACCACCAGGCACCGATGTTGTGGTGACAGTGAGGTCATCCATAAAGGCTCTGATGGTGGGCTGTCGAGCGCCAGAATTGGACTGAGGGCCTCTGCACTCAGTTTCAGCTGCCTTGACCACTATGTTCATTGCAAGGGCAAAGAGAATAACTGAGATGGTACACCCAGTTATAATCCCCTTTTCAAGCCAATGCCAGTCTGATGTTGTATTCCCAGCAGTGACTCTGAGCCTGAAGTTCCCGTAGTAATTCAGGATGAGGTCCTTGATCTTACTGGGTACATGGTGTCGGTCCAGGGTAATCTTGACCAGCTTGTGGGGTATTGAGCCGTATGCATTGGCGAGGTCGAGCCAAAGCACAACTAGGTCTCCCTTCCCTTTGTGCGCCTCCCTAATCAGCTGGGTGACAACTCCGGTATGTTCTAGGCACCCTGAAACTCCTGGAATGCCACCTTTCTGGACCGAGGTGTCAATATAGGCATTCTTTAGGAGGTATTCTGTCATCCTTCTGGATAGGACACTGAAGAAGATCTTCCCCTCCACACTGAGAAGTGAGATAGATCTAAACTGCTCCAGCATGGTTGAATTCTCTTCTTTGGGTATCCAGACGCCCTCCGCCTGCCTCCACTGATCCGCTACAGTACCCCTGCACCAAATCACTCGCAGAATCTTCCAGAGGATTCTAAGGAGCTCTGGGCAGCGCTTGTACACCTTATAGGGTACTCCACTGGGTCCTGGGGCAGAGCTGGCTCTGGCTGCAGTAACCACCTCCTGGACTTCCTTCAAAGTGGACTCTCTGGTATTGAATTCCACGGTGGGAGATGGTATTTCCAGAAGGGCTCTGAGGGGCCCCAGCTCTTGCTCTCTATCTGGGTTACTCAGAGTGTTGTTCAGGAAGTGGTCTACCTCTTCCTTAGAGCAGGCAAGACGGCCGCTGCGCTTCTGCCCTAACAGCTGCTTTGTGAATCCAAAGGGATCAGCTATAAACGCAGTTCGCTTCCTGGCTCTCTCTCTCTCCGCCGTCTCCTGTGCCATTCAGCTCTGCGCAGGGTCATGAGTTTCTTCCTGATGATGTTACAGAGCTCAGCGAGTGGTGGTTTCTCCTGCTCAATTGCCACCTTGAACCGTCTGGCCAGTGTCCGAAGCTCTTGCTGCAGTTGGTGGATCTTATCTGCTCTTCGATTCATGGTGTAGTTGTGTCTGGTGGTCTTGCCCTCTTCCACACCGAATCTCTCCACCGCAAAACTTAATTCGATGATTCTGGTCGCATCCTCATCGAACTGGCACCACTCTCTGCGCTGGTTTGCTGTAGGCCACTTGATCCGATGCTGCTGAACTACTTTGCTGGGAGCCGGAGAACGTAGCGCTTGGAGGTTCTGGGCTCTGTGGGGTGACTCCCGGCCGGGCTCCTCCTGCGTCTCACCAGGAATAGATCTTGTGCGCTGCGCTGCTCTCTCCTGCACCAAGCATTTCATTCGGGCCTGATGAATTTTAAGGCCGCGCTCATTCTTGCAAACCTTGCCGCAAATGCATCTTTCAGTTGTCGTCATTGATAATCCGTTTGCCAAGGTCGTCATCGGTATGTCCGTCCTATTGGGGTGCTCACCCCCCCCCCCCCTCTCGGGCTCCCCTGGGGGTATTTCTCTGCAAGTCAATTCGTAGCTTTTTTTTGGGTTCTTCCTCATGGAAGATGCAGGTTGGGATGCTACCCCTTCCTGCCCCGGACGCCGTCTTTCCGAGCTGTCAACTGTCTCTCCAGTTGTCACCGATCTATTCTCGGTGGTTACCCAGACTATTCCTGGGTGTCACTGGCTGAGCCAGTTCGAATGATTGAAAGATACATCCTAGGATGCGTTGGGACACATCATCAGTGATGTTCCTGAGGTCATCGTGTGTTTCGGGTCTTTCAATGGAAGTCATGGCATGCAAAGCATATGTGTCCAAATATTAAAAATGATTACTTTATTCTACATTATGTTGAACTGTCCAATATTTTTTGATGCCCGAAAATGGGGGGGGGGGGGCTATGTACAAAAGGTTCTGTCATTTCTAAACGGTTCATCCGATATGGATGGAAATACCCTCAAATGAAAGCTGACAGTCTGCACTTCAACAATCACATTGTCATTGTATCCTTTCAAACTCAAAGTGCAAGAATACATAACAAAAAAGGTGTCACTGTCCAATGCATTATTGTGCTCACTGTATACTGAACCAAAATTTAAACGCAACATGTAGGCCTAACAGGTTCAAAGATTTTACAGCTCATATAAAGAAATCAGTTACCCCCAAAGAACAAGGGGTCGAGGATCCGTCAGTATTTTGTGTGTGTGACCAGCAGCAATTCAACTTCATATAGAGTTGATCAGGTTATTGATTGTAGCCTGTGAATGTTGTCCCACTCCTATACAATGGCTGTGTGAAGTTATATGTGGTCTGTGGTTTGTGACAGGTTGGACGTCCTGCCAAATGCTCTGAAACGATGTCGGAGGTGGTTTATGGTAGAGAAATGAACATTCAGTCCTCTGGGGGGGTTGTTGGAGCTGGGATGGTGGGGTTTACGGCAGGGTGCTTCTCCTTGCACAAATACAGGTATTTTATGAAGTCCTGTCTATGTAGCAGTGTTGACTGGCTGTGGATGCAGTGATAATGACATTGTGGTAGTGGTAATGACACTGTCCAATAAATTATGGTGCTCACTGTAGGTGTGATTTTTTATTTATTTATTTTTTACTATTTTATTTCTGATTTTATCCAATTTTCTCCCTGTTTGGTGGCCAATTACACCCTACTCTAGTTAAATTACCCCCCTCATAAAATAATAATAAAGCATTGAGATTCAATATCTTGAATCTGCCTCCAGAGTTGTCCTTGTGTCTTGCCTCTCTCCAACCTTTCAAATATCTGCTAAGGGCATGTTAAGCATGCCAAGTTACTTGTTGGCTCCACTTTAAATTTATGAAAACCTTTTAAGAATGCGGACATGTGCACACCTTTTTTCAACCTTAGTTTGAACTGTAGTCAAGAGTGACAAATTTATTGTGTGCAACAGAAATATTACTTCTCCTAATATTTTCACTTGAAAACCACTTCCATCTTATTTAAAGAGATGAACACACACACACACACACACACACACACACACACACATACACAAGCTGTACTAGCTTAAAATAATAGATGTTTGCATTTTCTTCTGGATACCGCCATTGGTGGCTGTGAGAAATCTGCACCTTGGCATATTCTTCAAGTCTCTGGAACTCTACTGGAGGGAAGCAACAACATTCTTCCAAAATAACATTCAATTGGTTTTCTAGTGGCTGCAAAGGCCATAGCATATGATTCCCATCATTTTTGTACTGTAAGCCGCTGTATTTACCTCATAAAATAAATGCATTTTGGGGTAAAATGAGTTCTGTGTCAAATGAAAGCTCTTGATGAGCTCTATCTAGTGCCAAAAGGACAGCTGAAATCATGAACGGTATTGAATAAAGCAACAAAACAAAGATCTAACGCTAGCTAGTAAGGTTGATATCCAGCTAGCTAGCAAGTCAGTTATAGCATATGGGAATACATTCGTAATTAATATTACGAATATTAAATAATGCTTTGTGCTTCGGAATAGCTATATCTACGACTAACGCCATTATTATCTGGCTAAGATAGATATCTACGTTAGTACTGTCATTTAATGTTAACTAACTAATTGCATTGCAATTTATATAACGAAAGCTAGCGAGCTAACTGGAAATAGAAGTTATCTTAATTATTGAGCTAGCTCAGTATTAAAACACTAACAGAAATAGTGCTGTGCCAGATGTTTTCAAACTTGTGAAAATGTTCATTGTTGAAATGACTTACATTTGTAGAAAGCCTCGGGAGAGGCAGCACCTTCAATGTTCTCATCCGCCATTACGACAGTAAATATTTGGTCTTGACCTTTTTCTTGAAAGGAATGATGGGATTTCTTCTGGTCGGAGCATCGGAGTATGCATACTTCGAATTTTGACCAAACGGAGGACGCATCCGGGTACTTTATCCGTGCTCCGTATTACCGCACTTTTTGGACTCACACTCCAAGATGGATGCGTGCTCGCTATGCGTGCTCGGAGCATGGAAGTATGCGGTTTGGGACACAGCCAGTGAGTTCAGTGGACAACTGAACCGGAAGAACTGCCATGTTGCCGTGTTGCCCCTTTTATAAACTTTATTGCCAGTTGCGCATTTCCGCTGCACAGTATCACATTACAGTGCGGATGCAAATCACAACTGGTACAACGTCCTTCATCACTTCCAAAATGGAGGAGGAGCCTCCTGTGGACTGTATGGAATTGTAGTTCCTGTTGACCCTACAGTGTTAATGGCAGAATTGGTTCTCAGGACACTATAGAATAACCTTACAGGCATTTTACCCATTAATTGAAATTAGGGTTGTTCGATGTCAACAAATATCACATCGTCACATCTGGCAATCAAACATCGCCGATGTCCGATGTCATTGGCTGCTTGTGAGGGGGTGCATTTTTTTATTAGGCTATGGCAATATAATTTGTTCAGCAAAGCATCGCCAATTATTTGTAGCCTGTTTAATTTAGTAATTGAGCATTGACTATTCAAATGTTTTCATGAACTTCATAAATAAACTTTCATGTCCTTCTGAATTAAAACAACTGTTTTATGATTTTTTTTAACGATTTGGATGGTTGATTAAGCTACATCTTTAAGCCCTTGGCGTAGATGGCAAATTTGGTCAATTTTTACCTATTTAGGGGGTGCTCTGTTTAAGGCTTTATAACTCCAGGTGTGAGCGTCACATAAACTTGGTAAATGGCTTAAATGAAACAAGACAAGTGTACCATTTACAATACAAACTTAGATTTGTTTATTTTCATAATTTAAGTCAAAATAAAGTGTCACAGATGCGAAGAAACTTTGGAAACTTTAGTTTGCAACAAAATACTGAGAGCTACATAAGTGAAATCGATAATATATATATACATTTCCACAAGTTTAGCAAAATCTGAGGAGGATATGCAGAACTACTAAAGGTCTATGATGCTAAATATAGGCAGTGTACCCTGCTGTCCATTAGTGTCTCCAAATCTATCCAAATGGCTAAATTGTGCACTGCTCTAAATAAAAAGAATTATGCTATATTTAACTACAAATCAACAGTTTTGGCTCATAAAACTCACTTTTGCATAATTTTCAAGTGGGAATTACTATATTTTCATCAGTATAGGGGGTAGATATCTATGGGTCCAAAACCACTTGTTACACTCTCCGTTCCTCTCAGTCCCCGCCCCCGTTTGTGCTCCTTGTTTTACCCTTTTCCTCACGTTTCTTGTCTGGTTTTCACGTTTTCCTGTTTGTCTTCCTCATGGTGCTGGCTGAGCGTGGTTTCCCTCTTTGTTGTTAACTAATTCCCTCTCGCATTTCCTCCACCTATCACATTCCTTTCCCCGCTTGCATTACTCATGCTCTCTTCTCTGTTAATCACTCGCATACATTCTCACACTGCATGCATTCATTAGCTCATTAACTCTCCTATATATTCTTCCTGTCTTCGTTGTCTTGTGCCAGTTCGTTAAGTCTTGTTGTTGGAAAAACTCTTGTCTTGTCTGGTCTCGTATCTTAGTCATAGTCACGCTTTGTCTTTCTTAAAGCTAAATCGCTAAAAGTCTTGCCTCACCTAGGCAACTAATGCCTCATAGTTTTGTTCATGTCTTGGTGAAACTAACGTCTTGTTTTGCTCTGCTTGTCTGCCTGCCTGCAGCCACGTCCTAGCTCCACGACACACATCCCTGTCTCCCACTTCCCACTCCTCCTCTGCTAAGCCTACCCAGGATTCAGCCACTATCCAGCCCCTTGCCTGCTCCTCACTCCCGTTCTGCCCCCTGTTCACGCCATCCCAGGATCCAGCCCCTTCCCTAACTCTCCCTATACTTCTGGAGTTCAGTACGAAGTAATAAATTATTTGGATAATTGGATTTCTGTCTCTGAGTCGTGCATTAGAGTCCAGTCCCTTCTCGGATCCTTAACACCCCTATGCAAAACATGTCATAAAATGAATACATTTAGTTTTGTCCATTATAAAGCATATACATTTGCTCCTTCTGATGGCTTAAGATAACAAAAACATTGATATCACAGTGTTACATGCACCTAAATATGTTGCCTAATCATTCACTCTTGTACCTCAATAAAACATCACTTTTCCCTGTACTATACAGTATGTATACTTTTGTCCTGGGATTCCTTTTTGCTGTAGTTTTTAAATTTTTTTAATGTTCCTATTCATAATGACTCCAAGGAAAATTTTACCTTAATCTACCACATATCAGCGCACAGTAAATTAGAATGAGCATTTGTCATGCCCTAAGAGAAAAGTATATACGCCATTGGTACTCCAGAAACTGGCTGAGTACGATACCATGAACATAAAATAGTATTCCACCATCTGCAAAATGCTGCCAAATGTTCTATCTTCAATGAACATCGGTAGCCTACATCAAAATAAATTTAACGATTGCACTACAGTATGTGAAATGCACTCAAAATGCGAAAATAACAATAGGGCTATCAAACATATTGGAAAGACAGTACTCGAGTGGAAACACGAACGTACATACTGTATGTAGCCAGCGAGACCAATGGCATTTTAGATGCAAAAATACTTACATATCAGAAAAGGGAAACTCCCCTCCCTAATGCGTTTTCTATAGAGCTTGCGTAATACCAGACCGTTGCCGTTACGCTGGGCTGTAAATTTTTCAAAGCACCCCAAAAGACATGGCATATATCGTTGCTAAGTTTATAATGTACTCTATTGGATAATTAAACCAGAATGAACTGTAATGAATGAGACAGGCTTACAGGGCATGGGGGTATTACACGTCGACGTTTCAGATAGTGTAAAAGCGGTATAAAGTGTTCTCAAACCGATTGTACCAGACGATAAATGACCACTGAATTTTGAAAGGAACATCTCGATGTGTAAAACCAATGGTAGGATTGTGTATTTATTTCATATTTAGTAGCATATATTGCTAGTAGAATACATGGTAGAATGAGACAGTACTTTCACAGTTTATTTTGCATTTGAGTGAGCAGGGCTTTTCATGGCTTTTCTGGCATACGATCAGGCTATTGTTGGGTTTATCTTGTTGCTATGACGTTATTCTAATTTAATATGATGAATAAATATATTTATGAACTCAAACATAAGACGCTATTGACCACTATGTCATGCATGGGTAGGTATAGACAAGGTGGGGGTTGCTTGTTAAATGGACTTGCTACGGGGAAATAGTGACACTTAGAAACTCCGTATTTGGCAGAAATTGTTACGAACCGTCTACCAATAAAGTTAAAACACAGAGTGTGTGATTTCCAATAATAGTTTGGCTGCAGTAGCAACGAATGTCTCAGTTGAGCAAAAAGGTCCCGCGCGCGTCACCTTCTACGCAACGGAGTTCATTTTGTGTTGAGGTTGTAGGGATAGCTCCTTTCTGGGAACTCTGCCATGTAGGTCTTTGTTGTTTAAAGTACTTTGTATTGTTGTCCTGTGAACAACTAGACCTGTGTCTGCTACTCTTTTTTGCAGCTCTTTTGCAGTGATGTGTCAGTTCTTCTGATCATTTCTCACCAGGTCTCAGGCCAATCTATTTGTCTTGGTCTTCCAGACCTTACATTGACTTCAAATGTTATCATTATCACCAGTTATCTTCAATTTTCTGATAATGTTTCTGACAGCGGAAATAGGTAGTTTGAAACGTCAAGTTTTTTTAGCCTTCTCATTGTTGGTGGAAGTGAACTACCTACTATTGATTCTGACATCCTTGGACAACTGTTTAGAGCAGTGGTCTCCAACCCTGTTCCTGGAGAGCTACCGCCCTGTAGGTTTTCATTTCAACCGTAATTTGGCGCACCTGATTCTACTAATTAGCAGCTCAGCTAAAAAAGTAACAAAGAATAATCCGAAAGGGTTCCCAAACCTTTGCCCAGGGCCTTTTTCCATTTTTTAAAAATTATATTGAAACTGTAAAAAATTTAAATCAAATGTTTAACTCTATAAACTTCACCCATAGTGGTTGAGACGTATCCGTCTCAATTACAGTATTCATGTTAGTCTGAAATTATAAACTACTGCTTTAAGAAAACCCCATAAATTTTGACGCAGTATTTTTTAAAAGGGTAGCCTCTTGCGAAAACCTCAGCTTCTCCAGTTACACTGCAGTGCAATAAATTAGGATGACGCTATTAATAGCCCAAAGCACTTACGACCCTCCTCTGGCTACAGCCACAGACTGTAAAATGCATAAAATGCACAGTTTATACACACTAAGAAAATAATGTTCATGTATAGAAACAATAATATTTTTTAAAAACGTTGTAGAATGAGCATTCGCCGTTTTCCCTTGCTTACTGTACTATATACAGTACCTGATGCACTTTCGGTTTAGAAGACACCTCATTTTTTTCTCCAAAATCTCTCGTATAAATATGTTTAAGAAACCAAGTACTTACCAGTATATTCAGCTACAGCTGTTTTCTGATGAACCCTGAAGAGTTTATCTTGTTATATTTCGCCAAAGTCCCGTACAGTCGACATTTCCACATTTGCACTTAGGGCTGAAATACGTTGCTGTTTTTGTATAAATACACTTTCGTGCGTTCTTTTTTAAATGTATGTAAATACATTAGGCGACGTATGTTATGGTTATTATATATATACTGTATGTGACTATTCTGAAATAAATGTATTCTGTAGCAAATTTCTGAATGATACAGCTTCTTCTTCAGTTCGAACTTAAAACCATGGATGTGCAGGGAATATTTTTTTAGATATTGACATTTAAATAAAACTAGTAGAAACTAGGTGGAAATTGCCTCTGAGGGGCCAAAGTAAATAGAGTTAACTTAGTACCATTTAGAGGTCAGGTTAGCTTCTGTTCACTTAGATATTAATTGTAAAAGGTGCCCAAATTTTTGCACCCCACTGTCAGTTGGATTTTGAAATAATTTATCTCCATAATTAACACCAAGCGATTAGTACTTTGACGTCAAATATGGTCTGAAAAATCTACCGAGAAGTCTGGAAATGTGAGTCTGGAAAAGTATGGAATTTTAAAATGTAAAATGTGTAGGAACCCTGTAGAAAGCAGCCTTTCACTCCAATATCTTGAAAATCATCCTGCTCATATGTTGTCCTTTCTATCCTTTCTGTACCTTTTTTCAACAGCATTACAAAGTCGCAGGTATAAACTCTTCAGTTGTTTTAGGTTATTTACACTAGCTAACATTATGTTTTTTACGCATTAGGCCTAACATTACAGAAGACTTTACACAATTCAGAGCCATTTGTGCTGGTTAGCGATTCTCCGTGCGCAGTTAAAATTTGACTAATTTCACACTTCTTCAGCTTATAATGTAAACACAACAAATGGTCAAATATTGAATAAATCTAACTAAAGTCACAAAGATACTGTGTGTCTCAAAATGACTGACAGAAACAGAGTTCGCTAACTAGCTGGCTGCTGTTTGTGTTGTGGCAAAAGTAAATGTGCTGGCTGAGATTTTACCGGAAATGCGTAGTATAGCCGCCGTGCATAGAGCCAATTGAAACTAGGAAGATGTTAATGGACAGCTGATAGTCTGCACCCTCAAACTCGAAGCCCGCCCCCGGCAAACTTGATTTTAACAAGCATATTTGTGTTACTTATCACAGGTGTTTAGATATCTTAAATAAGTAACTTCTTTCGTTATATATTCTTTCGTTATATGGGAAAAAAACAAAACAAAGAACACATTTTTTTGTTTTCATCCATATTTTGCGCCGTACTGTGAATTGCAGAAGTGGGACTTGCGGATCGTTTTACCAGCTCACGTCACATTAACCGGCTTCTGCTTCATTCCATTTAGTCTGCACGTGATGAGAGACTAACCTGATCACCTTTTTGTTTATCACTTGTTGACTCAACTGCACAACTATTACAACTATTGTTACATTACATTTACATTACAGGCATTTAGCAGACGCTCTTATCCAGAGCGACTTACACAGCATTTGCATTTATACATAGCATCCCTTTATGCAGCTGGATATATACTGAAGCAATGCGGGTGAAGTACCTTGCTCAAGGGTACAACGGCAGTGTCGTACCTGGGAATCGAACCTGCAACCTTTTGGTTACAAACCCAGTTCCTTAACCATTACGCTACACTGCCACCCGATTGTTCCCGCGCTGTTCATTGCATGCAATGTCGCTGCCTCGCCACTGGGAAAAGCAAGGTCAAGAGCTGACGTGAAATTTTATCGTACCGTACACCCACGTTCATTTTGATAAATCTGGAAATTCCCTAGAAATGGCCGTACACATACTTTACGATCAAATTTGAACGTACGCCTGAATGATAAACCAATGTGGCCCACTGTGTTTTACAACACAATGATAGTTGCAAAGAAAGTTTATTATGTTACCTCGAGAGAATGTAGTTCTGTTATTCTCATTTTGTGTTTGAATTGAATTTTCAGGAGAATGAAAAAAACATTCAGAAAGGAGGACTTTGTGGTACTGATGGGAGTTCTGTCTATATGGAAGACTTTTAATTTTCAAATGGTCACGCTTCAATAACTTTTTTGAGTTGTTGCGCAAGGATGCCAAGTGTATTAAGCTCCATTGACTCTTCTTGTTTTGAGCTAATGTATTCTTGATCACCGTTTAATGAAACTATATACCACATGGAGATTTCACATTAGATAAGCCACGTGAGATCCTTATCAAACAAGATACTTTGGCTGGGGTGCTAATCATTTATAAGAAAATTTCAATCTAAGCAGGTTTTCCAATTTTAATTCAATAAATATTTGCATGACAGAACAGAAGCACTTTAAAAATATATTAGCATTCTGTCTTCTTTACAGTTCTCTGATTCATGGTACAGTAATTTACCAAAATAGAAATAAAAAATAAGTATTCTCTAAAAAAAGTAATTTACAGCCCAGGGAGACAGCTATTACAGCACAGCAGAAACTATCATTAACATGTTTTTACAGGACAAGGTGCAGGCTTCTGGTTTATTAGTACCTCAAACTATTAATGATTATGGAATATCAGTGCTAGTCATATTGCTTAAGCATTTCAAAAAAATACTTTCATCTGGCTACATTTTCTAGACAAGATGAAAAAACAGGGCCAAGTTACATTAACTAGTATTACAAACATGGAGCAGAATTTCATAGGAGTAGTGCTCGTTTGGTTTCTGTGAAACATGAATACAATTGTTTGTTGTAACTTGGTATAATTAATTGGTATAATTAATTAATTATGTTTTAAGTGTTACGTTTGGCTTGGTCAAAAGCCACAAAAGACATAAAAAATTCAAATGAGCACCACCAAGCCAAACTTCAGCTCTCGACACTATCAGGGATTCCCACTACTCCGTTTTTTATATCTGACTGCTATACAGTTCTGTAGCTATGTTGGTCTACTGTATTTCAAACAACATGTACTCATCATTGGGCAGATTGGTTGAAACCTTCTCTCAAAGAGCCTACTTCATAGTCTTAAGGCCATGATACACTGGAGTGGCAATGGGCAATGGGCAACGTAACTGAAAAAGAATGTTCGATAACCAATAACCATTCAGTTTGCATATTGCCCGTTGCCACTGGAACTTTACCTGGACCTATCAAAACACAATTCTCTTCATGGGTGATGTTACCTCGGAGATGTAAAGCAGAAAAATGGAGGACCTGACCTATGCGGCAGTTACCATTTTACTGGCCTCATCATTGATTGTTAAAAGGTAAATATTATCAATATGAATTTACACTTTTTCTTAGATATCTCTGTATGCAATATCATCCAGCCTAATATAATAATATTGTCATGGTTATTAGCAGCCTTTGCTGTTTCTGCATTCGGTTTTCTTTTTGGCGTTGTTGGGACGCTCGATCGGATTTCTCCCGCCTCCATTCAATCTCGCCCGGCAATTATCCCTTTCACCTGTTTTGGAATTCCTGCTTATTATATATAGCTCAGGACTTCCGCCTTTCGGCACTTCAATATTGTCTTTGCTATGTTGACAATGAAGTCAGTAAGGTATAGGAAATTTGTCACTGCATTTCTGGTTCGTACGAATAAGAAACGCAGGAAGTCTGGTTAGGAATTAGGATTAGATTGGTTTTCTCTTTTCTTTCCAATTGTTTTCTTTATCCTTTATTCTTTTTACCTGTTACCCTTTGTTTTCAAGCTCTTTTGCCTATAGAACTTTGGATAACAGGTTTTCTTTTCTGTTCCTTTCTTTCACTCATTTTTTCGAGTTTTGCTTTGTTTCACAACCTCCTGTTACGCAATTATTTAGTGCGTGAGGTTCTTTTGTTAGTTATTCTCGCTGTTTATCGAGATCACTTCCGTTTTTGAGGTTGCTTTGTTTTGCCTTGTGCTAGGGAGGTTTTGCTCCTGATCTTGTGTTATCTCCATCTTGGTGTGGTTACTTCCGCTTTTGTGGCGTATCTTTCTATATATCCTTTTAGAAATCCTTATCGGTTGCGTTTGGTTCTCCGAACCTTACACTCCCCCTCACAAATATAATGTATATTATATGTATATTATGTAGTATATTATGATCGACTACATTCTGGTCCATAGACAACAACAGGCCAAACGCAAGAGGACTACATGGACAAGGAGATGGCTGTTGAGAAGACAGCTAGGCTACTACAGCCAACTGTTAAGGGAACTGGTGGAAGAAGATCCCATGGGATACAGGAGCTGGATGAGGATGGATAGGGAGACATTCAATTGCTTGTTAGGGAGTGTTACATCCCAAAATCCACCCGTGTTGCAGTAACCAGGTGTACAGTAGTGGAGGTAACACTAAGCCACTTAAACACAAACCACAACCTCAAAGATAAACCCAGGGAAGCGCAAAGTGATTTAAAATACAAAATGTTTAATAACACAGACACTTATGGTAAGAACTAACTTAGCTATTCTCTAAACATATTACAGTTTGACAATATTTACAGTTTTACACAGGCTGCATGCTCTCACCAGGCAGCAAATGTCCAAAATCAGACCCACGTCCAGATGGCAGAAGGGTCTTCTCTCCCTGGTCTAGCGAAAATGCAGCTTAGATGTCATTCAGCTACAATCGATCCATTCACGGGTAAACTACTGACAAATCTGTTAACCAAAGTTAGTGCAAAACTCAGTAGTAGAGCAGCGTCGTGGTGATCGCAAGCATTAGGTACTTGAACTCTCGTGATGCAGACGGAGACAGGGTAATTATCCCTCTGCATCTTTCAACCCCGCTGATCCGCGACAGCCCCAGCTATGGCATCTTCTTAAACATTGTGACGTCCACGTCTCCATGTAGGCTGAAGATGGTTGCCAGGCAACAGCGTGCGTCTTCTCTCAGCGCAGCTCCCAGGATCTCCGTACAGGACCGTGACGTCAGCATCTCCATCTGTAGGGGAGACACAGACAAACCCAGCAGCCTAAAGCTAAGCAAACACAAAGCAGGGGAGACAGAGAAACAGAGGAACGTAACAGGAGGATTGAAAGGAAGATACAAAGACAAGACACCACAATGCAAAAAGCCATAACGCCAGATGAACGCCTCTCCATCACCCTGCGCTACCTGGCCACTGGTGAAACGTTCTCCTCCATGGAGAACCTGTTCCGAATCAGCCGTCACAGTATTGGCCGTATTGTTATAGATACCTGCAAGGCATTATATGAAAGTCTCCAGCCTGAGTTTTTGAAATTACCATCAACAGCAGAGGACTGGGAGGCTGTAGCCAAGAAGTTTGAAAGAAGACGGGATTTTCCCAATTGCATTGGGGCTTTAGATGGAAACATATTCTGATTCAACCACCACCTAACTCTGGCTCTCACTACTTTAACTCCTTTGCGTAGAAGGTGATGCTGGCGGGACCTCAACTGAGACATTCGTTGCTACTGCAGCCAAACTATTAGTGGAAATCACAAACTCTGTGTTTTAACCTTATTGGTAGACGGTTTGTGACGATTTCTGCTGGCGATGTTTTCAAATAACATTCTGCTGTTTTAAACGTGCTTCCTTCTACATGCATGGTGCATGCTGCACACTGCCAGTGAAAAATAACTGGATTCCTGAAATTGTCGCTAAAGCTAAGTGACTGCAGGTACAGTTAAGCATGTGGTCCGCTATGGAAGGGGCGATGTATTCAAATAACATGCTTCCTTCTGCATGCATACTGCACACTACCAGACTAAACTACCTGCGCTGATCTCGTATATTCCATTACCCCTTTCAACTCGTACGCTTTTCCCGCAACAAGCAGGCTAGCTAATAGCTGTCGCCCGTCCCGGACAAGGAAGGGCGATATATTCAAGTTGCGTAAGCTATGGCTATGTAAATCGTGCGTCCAGTCGTGTAACCCGGACCTCATTGCTTGTTATTCGAAACCTTCCAACTGGTGATTGCTAGCTAACATTAACAGACTATATTGGTTTTAGAGGCATAAAACGCACGGTAACGTTTATATGATCTTTGGGCTAACCTAAACGGTAAGCCTATACACCCTGCCCTGGAACATTGTTTGGTCATGTTCGCATACTCGCTGCCTCGCTCTGGAAGTGGGAGACCAAAGAGATCTTGATGCATTGTGGATGCGGTCCGACTAGGCTATTCGTTGAGCTGGCTTCTGATACAAGAGGTTCGTGGCCGTTCATGGATGCTGATACGTAAGTTGAGACAAAAATTAAAAATGAAATAAAAATTTTAAAAAATTGTGACATAATGATTAGTCTACATAGTTCACATCTTAACGCACTGCTGCTCCAACTATTATCTTAACTAGTTCAGCGTGAGTAATCGGTAAATGATGTGAAGATTAGGCCTACCGTTGACCGTATTTGTACATTCTGTATCTTACACGTTATTGTATTGGCCCTATCTGTATCCTGCATGGTATTTTAGTTCAACTGTACAATGCGCAATAAAACAGGTCCACTCATATATGTGCGGTTACATAAATAAGCAGAAGTATCTTAAAACACTTTTGCCTCAAATATTGGCGAATACTATGAGGTTCAGAGCACACTTTGTGATCAGGGAAATAGATGTATATTTAATTTTGTACCAGATCTCATCTGAATTGACACTGGAGAAATAAAATATTATTACCGCTTTTTAATTGTCAAATCAAGCCTTAGTTTGCATTCTAGAACGGTTTGCCTCAACATTTCATTTGTGTATATATGTTGAATACAGTCTATGAGATTCTAAAAACAAGTCAGATTCTTGGTGTAAACAGGTTAACCATGGTTAGATAACATGCAAACACCGCTATAGAAAAAAATGGCTTTGGCAAGATATGCCTCTCTCAACGTACAGGGTTCCGGTTCGAATATAATTATAACAAAGAGGTGCTACCACAACACGAAAAGCCGTATTATAGTTCAATAACACTCTCAGGTAGTAGAGCAAAACATATAGCTACAAATATTTACAGGTTTTGATATGCTTTATGGCTATTTAGTTCAACCGTACAATGGGCAATAAAACAGATCCACTCATATATGTGCGGTTATACAAATAAGCAGAAGTGTCTTAAAACAGAAAACAGTCAAATATTGGCGAATACTATGAGGTTCAGAAGACACTTTGTGATCAGGGAAATAGATGTATATTTCATTTTCTACCGGATCTCATCTGAATTGACACTGGAGAAATAAAATATTATTACCGCTTTTTAATTGTCAAATCAAGCCTTAGTTTGCATTCTAGAACGGCTGGTCAGTTCGAGAGGCTCATAGCGCATAGCTGAGCAGTGAGCGCTCGCAACACCAAGGGGAGATCCCAGGAGGGAGCCACCAGGGACCTCGCAGGTCTCAGCCGCTGGACACCCTTCAGGAACCGGCTGACAATGTAATGGCTCCCTGCAGCCTTGTTGTGTAACCAGACATGCCTGCTGGATATGGCAGCAGCATCGGCCTTCAGTGTGCTTGCTGCCTTGCCGGGTCAAGTAAGGATTGCAAAAAAAATCCAGTAATACAGGCGCTGGACAGTGTACGGGGTCTGCGCCTTCCTGTGAGCACCATGTGCAGAACAGTTGCCACATATATCCATAGGCCTTCATCGTAGAGGGGGCTCTGGAGTTAATTAGCATCCGTAGGACGGGGGAACCGCACCCAGTAATCACAGGTTTGAGCTCCTCAGTGGCCATACCCAGAGCTTCATCTTGTTTGGTCGAGGGTGCCAAACAGAGCCGCTCTGTTGTGACAGCAGATCCTCCCAGAATGTGATTTCCCAGGGCGGATCGTAAACAAGACCAAGGATCGCTGGAAACCAGGGTTTCATCGGCCATTTTGGAGCTACCAGCAAGAGTTCGTAGTGGCCCGTGCTGACCCTATGCAGGGTCGCCTTGACCAGTGATACTGGCAGAAAAGCGTACAGCTGGCCGGCCGGCCATTCCCCAGACGGCTCGAATGGTCGTTCATCGAGAACTACTGGGGGCAATGAGCAGATTCCTGAGAGGCGAACAGGTCTGTCTGAGCATGACCGAACCGTTGCCATATCTCCTCCACCACTTCGCGGTGGGACAAATCTTGCTTCAAGATTTCAAGATTTGCTTCCAGGACAAATCTCCTGGCGAGATAGAACATCTGCTGTACCGTTCCGAAGACCTTCGTGTACAGCACAAAGAGGCAAGCCTGGATGCCCCGTAGCACGGGCAAGAAGTACCTTAGTGCCAGAAACACTGCTCGGAGTTCGAGCACATTGATGCACTGATGTCCGACTGATGTGGTCGTGACTACATTCCTGAGCTGGGTTGTGCTGGCAGACAGCCCCCCAACCGGTCAATGAAGTGTCTGTCGTTATCACCACACGTCGTGATGGTATAATGCCCATCCGGACCCCCTTTTTTTAGGAAGCTAACTCGTTGCCCTGGGCGGAGTAGCTGACAAAACTGATTTGAGTGTGACGGTCCCACTTGGGGTGCAGTGACATGGCATTCAACCATAATTGAAGTGGCCTGGATGTCAGGAGTCCAAGAGCCATGACTGCTGAGGCGGCCATGATTGGGCCCATAGCCTCTGAAAAACCCTCATTTCGAGGATCCGGTTCACTTGCAACTGACACACTGTGTTGAACACAGTAGCTATACGACGGGGCGTCAATGATGCCTTCATGCTCTTTGAATCAATCAACAGTCCAATGTACTCGATGGACTGTATTGGCTAGCTGGCTCTTGCCATAGTTGACGTTGATGTCAATGGCAATATGTTCCACCATCTGGGCAGCGTGTGTGCACATCATGCCGTACGACTCAGCACATAGCATGTTATCTAACAATGGTTATCCCGTTTGCACCAAGAATCTGACTTGTTTATAGAATCTCATAGACTGTAGTCAACATACATATACCAATAAAATGTTTTTATTTGCTATGAACTGCGGCTGCCCTCCATGATTTTCAAATGCGCCTTACGATTTGTTTCTGTCACCAGATTTGCCACATTTAAAGATTAAATATAGACGTTCCATTACGTCATTTAATGGGAGTCGAAGAGTCGACTCCATCGACTCTGAACGTTGGAGTCAGGAGTCGGTGTCGACTCCAAAACTCCCGGAACTTGGCAGACTGAAGAGGCATGTGGTCGAACATTGTATGTTGCCCGCTTGATGCTGGCTAGTGATGTAATATAATCGGTAGACATTTTAATTATATATTACAAAACATATCTTTCATTGTTTGTCTTTTTTATTTTGACTGGTATTTTTTTGTTGTGTCTCAGCCCAACAGGGCTTATTCCCCTTTTCTACTCCCAAAGAGGGGCGTGAACTGTAAAGTACCTGGATGTTCCGCGATCTGTAAGCCGTCTATTTTTTTTAACTGGAAGAAAAATGCCAACAAGTCTGAAGCTAATGACTACATGACTTCTGATGCCTATGGTTTAAAAAAAATTTTTTTTAAATTAACATTCAGACATTACAGAAAAACAAGCGCACACAAATTTAACAACTGTCATCTTCCTCTTCTTTATTAACTATCAAATTCAGATTTACATTTTCTATTATTCCATGGATATGGGTAAATTTTAGTGTCAAGTGTGGTTAAAATAATAATTACATGGGGGTCCATTTTCAGAAATCACTGACACGCCTTACTTGTTCTCACTGCTGACTGGCCTGGCCTGTCAATTAATTAACTCTCCAGCTGCCACTTTCCAACTGCCACTTCTCTCAGAAGGGACACTCAGTCAGGTCTCTGTACAGCAACACATTTGCAAACTGATATCTTCCTCGGTTTGTTTAATCCGTATTGCTCTTGACCAAGCCTTACATCTTCTTTTCTGTCATTTTATCCTGATATCTCCTTATTGCTATTTATGAAAGCTTACTTTTCTTAAATTGTCCTTTTCTCTCATCTTCCCCTTCACTCATTCGATAAAACTCAGATTTTAATTTTCTATTATTTCACAGATATGGGTAATTTTTTGTGTAAAGTAAAGCCCTATTCGGACAGGATACGTTTTCAGGAAAATGTCTGTAAAGTAATTATTACCACAGGACGTCTGTAATGTTAATGGCCGATTCAGACGGGATAAAGTATCTCCGTAATCAGCGTCTAGAATTACAGAGATGGGAGTGTCTACTCCATGTTGTCGTCACACCGAAAATGTTCCCCACGGGTCATACAAGGTAACACATCCTATCTTCACTGCAAACTGATTGCTTCTGGTAGAAAGCTGTTAGGGAGCAATTGAAAAGATGCAGGCGCCAAAAAAAAAAAAAACTACATGGAGACAATGTTGGCATGGCAAACATGTCCACAAAAAGTGTGAGGAATCCTGCATTACACCTCTTTATTAACGTTAGCTTGAGAAAAACAGTGTTAGGCCATGACGTATGTAAGGCTATAGCTAGGCTACAATAGCTTACCTAAAGCTGCCACAAGCGTTGCCCCACTGTAGCCTACTTTTGAGCCGGTTTATTTAATTTAATTTTTTTGCTCTCTGTCTTCTTATTTAATGTGATGTTACATTAATTTAGAGGTCGGCCAATAGTTGTGGCTTGCATTTGGACTGAAGAGAGCACAACCAAAGGCGTCCTCGAGTGCTTACGTGAAAAAACGAGAGAAAAGACTGGGGAAAACGAATTTCTCACAGGAAATAACAGAATTTTACCGGACATGTCAATTCGCACGGATTGCTTTAACCTGGGGTAATTTTTACCGGACATTTAACAGTAGGTAAAAGACTCCGGAATCTTTACTGGCGCACAGTCCGTAAAAGTTACGGACATGGCAGATTCAGACGGGACTAAAATAGTGGAGCTCCTCCGGTAATTATTACATTACCCCACCTCCCCATGTAAAACTTATCCCGTCCGAATAGGGCTTATAAGTGTGGTAAAAATAAAAATGTAAAGAATTACAGTGGGAGAGTTGCTTCCTAGGTCCATTCTATGACCAGAAAAAGAAGGACTGGACAATGACGTTACTGTCTACCCATGATTCTTTGCGACTTGAGGAAGTAAATAACCAATGGGACCAGCGCCGGAGACGTGAATGAATGGGAGCGGATGCTGGTGACAGCTCCACATAGGTTTTAAATCTAGGTCTACGTCTTTATGTTTTGGTTTTATTGTGTAATACTGGTCAAAATAAAATGACAGAAATAGAACATACTCTACGATGGTCCTTTTTTAAAATCATGTCAGGCGTTTGTGAGTTTTGGTGGTTTTCATATGACTATTTTGTTGTAAGCGAACGTTGATGTCATTGTAGCCATCTGTTAGCTTGCTATAGCGTTCTATTCACGTGAATTTGCTGTTCGTATAAACCGTTGGAAATTGACAGTTGATTTGCAATATTATATTTAATATTTATAGGCTAGCTAACCTTAGCTATCACAATTGTGCTAACTTTTGTGAATAGCTACCTAGCTAACGTTGTCATAAAACTTTTTTACAGTGAAGAATCCCGACCTGTTTACATTCTCGGACAGATGTTCGGGAAGTCTGTTACACAATGATAATGATAATGGCGATGATAACTTTGGGACTAAACCGGCCACTTTTTAGTTAATAAAACTCAAAAGTAACGTTAAGCTAACTTAGATATCAAGTGAGCACAAGTGGCTTACACTAGGCCTACTAGTTCACTATTTTTCCTTCTTCTGTAAGGGGCTGCGCCACCGAAACGCACTTCAAGAAGGCATACTTTAGCTTATACTAAAATAAACAAACAATAATAATAATAAAAAGTACTTAAGTTTATAGCCTACTTTCAGAAAAAAATATTTATTTTTAGGCTAATGTTAACAGTAGTCCTAGTAATCCACTTATGCTCACTGGATATCTTAGTTAGCTTACTTTTGAGTTTTATTAGCCAACAGTTGCCTGTTTAGTCCTCACGTTACCATGCATAGCCTACGTGTAGCCTACAGTTTTTTTTATTTTTTAAAGGGTTTCCGCGTTGTCGGTTTTGAAAGCTCCGCGCTATGATGCAGCTTTGGCAAAACCCTGCAGCAACAGCATAGCATTTTTCTTTTCTTTCTTTTTTGGTTCAAAGAGGGTAGGCTATTTCATGATATAATTGCTGATTTGTGGCCAAAGTGCCGCCGTGGTAACAGACTTCCTTAACATCCATCCGACAATGTAAACAAGAATCTAACGTTAGGGGATTTTCCATGGTAAGAAGAAATTGTATGACAACGTTAGCTCACACGTTAGTCGCAACTATAACGTTAACTTAGTTAAATGTCCAGCACCTCTGTGGTCTAATAGCGGGGATGGTAGGAGGAAAACAACGTTTTGATTCCAAAAATCCAGCCAGGTCTCTGTACAGCAACACATTTGCAAACTGATATCTTCCTCGTTTTTTTTAATCCGTATTGCTCTTGACAAAGCCTTACATTTGATATCTCCTTATTGCTATTTACGAAAGCTTACTTTTCTTAAATTGTCCTTTTCTCTCATCTTCCCCTTCTCTATTAACTATCAAAATCAGATTTCCATTTTCTATTATTTCACAGATACAAGAGGGCAGTTATTCACTGAACTCCATTTTAGATTTTTGAATTCATTTTCCTCCCCCCATACCCACCCCCTCCCTATTTTGAAGTCCATACCATTTAATGTAAGGAACTGCATTTTTGCCTGAATTTGCAGTGTGATTAACTTAAATTTTCAAATTGTGGGTCAGGTTAAAGGGGAAAAAACTGCAGATGTGACAGTGCTCAACCTGTTAATAGCTCTTCTGAAAACCTTTCTATAATAAGCTGTAGTCACTTATCGAGTTCAATCAACAACTTTTCTAACGAGCATTACTGAATCATTTAAAGACAGATTGTTTTTACACAAAAAACAAAACCAGTTAAATTAACAATGGTGTATCTTTCCAAATTAAGTCACACAGCTATTGTGCAATGTCTGGCACTACATGTCACAAACCCAGACTTCATTTAAAAAAATTACAGGAACCCAAAATCTGTTTGGGGCACTGTAACTAGGGACTTGGGAGGAAAAAATACAGAACCCAACAGAAGATTCCTGTATGACTGTTGGAGAAGGAACAGTCATAATATTCAAACAACGGTGTGTGAATTTTTACAAGCGGATCACTATGACACGCCAAATCCCAGTATCGCTTTTGATAATTCTGATAATTTCACCAAAGGTGAAAGCCCAATTCCATCTAAGCCTACTTCTGATTGTCCCACAATTTCAACAAACTTGACTAATGACACACCTAAGAAAGGCTTTCACTATAAAATGACAGACTGTCCATTAACGACAGATGAAGTATTTGAAATGCTGACCCAGCCTGATCTTAAAATAACTTTCTTGCCACCCTCATCTCCAAAGAATGGAGAATTGTATGTTTTTTCAAATTCTGGGGATAAATATGAAAATGAGGACTGGCGTGCAGATCAAATTAGCTGGAAACACAATGGAACAAGACATCTTCCAAAATTCAAACCAAAAATAACGAAAATATATCATACATGTGAGAGTGAAAAGGGTAAATTTTCACGGTTTGGTTACAAATTATACAATCCTGAAGAGACAGAGAGACTGGTCATAACTCAGTACTTGGGTGATGAATCTGCATATATTCCCAAGTCTCCTGGCAATACAAAATGATACAGAGAGAGAGAGTATGTTCGGACTTGTCCTTCGGTACTTGGTACCATAGCTAAAAACCCTTCTGATCCACCAATGAATACATATCAGTCTTTGTCCACAGAAAAGGTAGATAGTAGTCATATCCCTGTAATGCTACCACGTGACACGGAGCAGGTCAGGAATCAAATTTAAAATGAAAGAAACAAAAAAAGTGTGTCCTTGGTTTTCTAATCCCAATGTTGTAATCCCTATGACAACTAACAGAGAATCAGCAATTGAAAAAGCAATTCAGGCTGCCCTGCCAGCTGTTAAAATTGTGAACTGCTGGAACCACATACTGACAGACATCAAAGTGTAGGTCTTAAAGAGTGGTGGTTGCACTCAAGACATTTACCTTTACCAGAATAACATTCTTGAGCTTTTAGAATCCACTTCCCTTAGAGAATATCAACAAAGATTAGACAAATTAAAAGTCAAATGGAGTGAGCCCTTTCTAATCTATTACACTGAACATGTCCACAGCACGGTACTTACTGCTGCTGGGAGGTGGATCCTGGAAAGTCTTGGTATTTACAGCCCCACATGTGGTGTAACAACCAATATTTCAGAGAGTTTCAATGCAGTGTTAAAACGTTTGGTTGGATGGAAGGAATCATCTGCAGATGCCTTCATTCTGTCATTGTACTTTCTACAAAATTTTTATTTGAATGAGATATTGAGAGGCAAGTGTGACCTTGGAAATTACCATATTCTGGCCACACACATCTTCGGCAAAATGTGGAACCAACAACATTTCCTCAGGATTTACTGTCTCCATCTGAAATTGTAGACTTGGTGAAAAGGGGGAAAGTCCATCATAAATTCAGTGAAACCAGCAATGTGACGCCAAGGGAAAGAAAGACACTGGAGGGACTAGCTAAATTAGTAAGGTATGAAAACAGAGTGTCTCTGGATCCAATTTCCTAAAGCTTCATAATTTCCAGCTTGCAAAACAAAAAACATGCTGTCCAACTGTTTCCAAAACCTCAGTGTTCTTGTCAGTCAGTAGCAACGTGCTATCATATTTTGGCCGCAAAGCAGTGCATAGGTGATGGCTCTAATAAAAAAAGCAAGACCATAAGTCTGAGCCAGCTGCGGCACAACAGAAGGAACAGAGTTCGTTCTGGAAGGAAAAGACCAAGGATTGTGGAACAGTGTGAGGTTACAGCAGCCCCAGATTCATTTGAAGAGACATTTCTTAGAGGAAAAAAACTAAGTAAAATTTAAATTCGTAACCTTCATAGTACACAGATGAAAGTTAAAAGCTCAGTTAAAATATCATTAAAAAAAGAAATGCCACCACAAGGTGATGTATCTTCTTTGGCCCAAAGACAGTTTGAACCTCCTTGGAGAGGATTTGAAGCACCAAATATGGAAGCTGATAAATCAGGGATTGTGTCCACCATTAATGGAAATGTTGACCTAAATGGACATTGCATTTCTACAAAGTGGAGAATGGCTGAATGACAAAATTGTAGATTCCTTTCTATCGAGCAGGGAAGTTATTCCCCAAGAACAGGGTAAGGACTCTTAAATTTTTTCTTTCAGCTGCTTTTTAGTAACCTCTATTTAAAATAATGGAATAGAGGGATTCTTCGATTGGCAGCCAAACACAACATATATTTTAAGGACTTGTGGCTGATTCCTGTAAATGTTCATCCAAATCACTGGGTTCTCATCATCGTTATAATGAAATGGAAATTGATATTATATTTGTATTCGCTCCATGGAGTACACCATGAGTCAGTAAAACCTGTGCAAACATACATTGCAGAATTGCACAAAATTTACAAAGGATTCCCATTGACTTGGGATGAATGGGCCATACATGCACCAACGGACATCCCCCACCAACAGAACGGTTATGACTGTGGTGTGTACACATGCATCTTTGCACACATTGCTGCCTCCTCTCAGCATTTTCAGCTTCCATCAAAAGACTCATCTGCTATGAGAGGCTGGATCCTCCACGAAATTGTGAAACACAACAACCAATCCAGGAAGCCATTTAGTGATGTAAAATACTTCACAGATGAGCCAAGGCTGTGCAGAGCACCTAAAATTCAGACAAACTTGTCTAGAAATCCACCAATGAACTCCAAGTCAACTATGGATTTTTGTGGATCCATTGTGAACAACTTGTTTGAAGGAAACTGGTCCATTTGTTATCTTGGGTCCTTGTGCCTCAAACCGGAATGTAACACAATGGTTTTTTGTGAGGGGTCCTGCCAGGATTGGTATCATTGTGAATGCCTACATGTAAACCAACAGGAACTTCATTATCTGTGCCCAAGATGTACATAATGGCATGGTGAATACAGATACGGTTAATACGGTTGTATACTATTTTTTTTTTTTAATTCAAAATGGTAGGAAACCCAATATGGCCTATTTTATGGGTCCTTGCGGTTAATTTGTTCCTCATTAGAGGGAACGTTGACCAAACTTTGTACCTGTCGGGCAAATGGGGGTGAGGTTGAGCTAAAAAAAACAAATCAAAATTTTGTCATGTGTACTACAGTGCCACCAGGTTATCAATTTGCACCATATTATACACGATCGTAGAGATCAGCCATCCAAACAAAACTACGAAGTTTGATAAGCCAAGGAAAAACCAGATGAAAGTTATCTGAAGTCAATGGGGATAAAAAAGAATCATAACAATAGGGTTCAAGGGTGGGATTTCTTCGGACATGAAAGCTTGAAAACAAATAGGCCTACATGTAACAGTACCCTTTGTGGAATAATACTGGTAACAATTGGCTTTAAAAGCAAAAATAAATAAATACTAAATAAATAAATCCCTCCCTTCAGAATGGAAAATAAAACCTGGGATAAATATATGAATTATAATGAAGTTGACCTACAGAATGGGAGGGTGGTGGACAAAAAGGAAAAGGAACCTTTAAGGAAAAGTTCACCTTTTTTAATACACAAAATTAAATGTAAAATGGCTGTAGCATGAAAAGAAATAGTGGCGTTACAAATACATGTCCTGCTTGTCTTAAGAAAATAATAATAAATATAGCTGCAAGCAGCGACTATACGGGGTCCAAGCATAAGGTTTGTAATTTTGTTGCAATCATGTTACATTGGTTTCCTTTTACAATCGAGTCTCGGAAGGTATACGACACATGTAGCTGCATGACGTGAGTGTCTAAACATGAATATGTATAAAAGTTCAAACTGGTTTCAGACCACCACCTTCAGTTCATTCTGGGTAAACTGAATAATTTGAGAAGACATTCATGAAAGAGACCTTCAATCTGAGGCAATGCCTAGATATTAACTCAAAAAATTTATTTTAGTGTTTCCTACCCCATTAATGTGAAAATAAGATTTGTAGATGTGAAAAGCATAAGAAAGCGCATGTCGTCGAAAAAAGAAACGCAACCTTTGGTACCCGGCGGGATTGGAACCAGGGCATCCCGCATCGAAGGCAATCACACTAAACACAAAGCCATCGCAGATGTTGGTTGGTATGGGGGGAATTATTGAAGGGTATGGAGCATTTTTGATGAAGAATTTGGGAGGAAAAAGAATAACTTTATTAAACCTTTATTTGTTTCACTCATTTAAATACTAGTGAAACAGTGGATAGTTAATATAGTAAAATCTCTTTGCCTTTGCAATAATGTGAAAAGAACATTATTAAGTGTGAAAAGCATAACAAACTGTGCATTGTTTTCATCGAAAAGAAAAGTAACCTATGGTGAGGATTAAACCCGGGTCTCCCACATACCAAGCCATTGCTCTTACCACTAAGCCATAACAGATAACCAGTGGCTGCCCATTGATTGATGACGACGAATAATTTTCAATGTTTAAAACACAACAGTGATTTTTCATGAAGGGAAATGATAATAGCATTTCCAAAATGGCGGCCAATCCAAGATGGCAGCGACATATATGGGACATACATATGTTCCAGATGAGTAAATTGATCACTACAGCAAGTTTTAAATGTTTAAAAAATAATGGTGATTTTTTATGAATTTATAAATTTAAAAAAATGAATTATGCTCTATAGCGCCACCATTTGATTATATTGAGCCAATACTTTAGAGTTTGGCTCAGAAGGTCAGTGCAAGTACAGAAACCAAATTGTATTAATATCCATTGAAGAATTGAAGAGTTATTAGCGTTTTCGTGACTAGCCACGCCCACAACAGTTTTATTGGCTGACTGCAATCAGGATATTTGGAAAATCAGGAAAATCGCTTCGGGATTCTTTAGAGAATCGTCCCCTGAACAAATGCGTGTGAGTTGCATGTTGATATGTCAAATGGTCTCGGAGGAGTTCGATTTTATAGGTTTTTCACAAAATATTAATTTGCAAAAGATCCAATAGGGTGGACCTCATTGGTCCTAATGGCAAAGTTATTTTCCAACTAATTTGAAGCAAAAATAATTTTGAAGATAGGCTAAACGGTTCAAAAGTTATAGCCCAAAAGATTATAGAATTTCACTTTGTCTCTATAGCGCCACCATCAGGTCAATTGGGTTGGAATTCGCTGTACATGTGTCCTATCGCAGTGTCTACATGTGTGCAAAGTTTCAGCAAACGTTATGTGGTTTTGCTGCAATTGTAACAAATGTGGGAATAATAATAATAATAATAACAAATATAGCTGAAAAGCAGCGACTATACGGGGTCCAAGCATAAGGTTTGTAATTTTGTTGTAATCATGTTACATTGGTTTCCTTTTACGATCGAGTCTCGGAAGGTATACGTGAGACACATGTAGCTGCATGATGTGAGTGTCTAAACATGAATGTGTATAAAAGGTCAAACTGTTTTAAGACCACCACCTTCAGTTAATTCTGGGTAAACTGAATAATTTGAGAAGACATTCATGAAAGAGACCTTCAATCTGAGGCAATGCCTAGATATTAACTGAAAAAATGTATTTTAGTGTTTCCTACCCCATTAATGTGAAAATAAGATTTGTAGATGTGAAAAGCATAAGAAAGCGCATGTCGTCAAAAAGAAAGGCAACCATTGGTACCCGGTGGGATTTGAACCCTGGCCTCCTGCATCGAAAGCAATCACACTAACCACAAAGCCATTGCAGATGTTGGTTGGTTTGGGGAGAATTATTGGAGGGTATGGAGCATTTTTATGAAGAATTTGGCAGGAAAAAGAATAACTTTATTAAAAACTTTATTTGTTTCACTCATTTAAGTACTAGTGAAACAGTGAATAGTTAATATAGTAAAATCTCTTCGCCTTTGCAATAATGTGAAAAGAACATTATTAAGTGTGAAAAGCATAACAAACTGTGCATTGTTTTCATCAAAAAGAAAAGTAACCTATGGTGACGATTAAACCCGGGTTTCCCACATACCAAGCCATTGCTCTTACCACTAAGCCATAACAGATAACCGGTGGCTGCCCATTGATTGATGACGACACATCATTTTCAATGTTTAAAACACAACAGTGATTTTCCATGAAGGGAAATGGTAATAGCATTTACAAAATGGCGGCCAATCCAAGATGGCAGCGACATATATGGGACATATATATGTTCCAGATGAGGAAATTGATCACTACAGCAAGTTTTAAATGTCTAAAAAATAATGGTGATTTTTTATGAATTTATGCATTTAAAAAAATTAATTATGCTCTATAGCACCACCATTTGATTCTATTGAGCCAATACTTTAGAGTTTGGTTCAGAAGGTCAGTGCAAGTACAGAAACCAAATTGTATTAATATCCATTGAAGAATTGAAGAGTTATTAGCGTTTTCGTGACTAGCCACGCCCACAACAGTTTTTATTGGCTTACTGCAATCAGGATATTTGGAAAATCAGGAAAATCGCTTTGTGATTCTTTAGGGAATCGTCCCCTGAACAAATGGGTGTGAGTTGCATGTTGATATGTCAAATGGTCTCGGAGGAGTTCGATTTTATAGGTTTTTCACAAAATCGTGAGCTTAGAATTAGAAGGTTCTATCTGCGTTCGGCATAGTTTTGAGATATTGAGCATCAAAGTTTTCACTCCCCACATCTCAAAAATGGTTCATAGTGTATTATTCTGTTATTACTAATTTTGTCCCACATCTTAGGTGTACTTCAAATGCAAAGTATGAAAATGTTGTGAAATTCGTAAGTGGGGTATTTTGAAGAGCCAAAATTGCAGATAGAACCTTCTAATTCTGAAGAGGTAATTTCGATTGAGAATTAGAAGGTTCTATCTGTCACTGAAGGTGCATCGAATAATATTGTTTATTGAAAACTGCAGTTATTTTAGTCTTAAAAAATCTTGATGTTTATTTCACTTTGCTGATATCAAAATACATTATCAAAAACCAACATAAAGTGTCTTAGTAAGGTGTTGGGCCACCCCAAGTCACCAGAACAGCTTCGCTGCGCCTTGGCATAGATTCTACCTCTAGTCTAGCATATATATAGTCTCTGGAACTCTACTGGAGGGATGGAACACCATTCTTCCAAAATATATTCCCTCATTTAGTGTTTTGATGATGGTGGTGATGAACTCCCATAGGTGTTCAATTGGGTTGAGATTTGGTGACTGCGAAGGCCATAGCATATGATTCACATCATTTTCATACTCATCAAACCATTCAGTCACCCCCGTGCCCTGTGGATGGGGACATTGTGATCCTGGAAGAGACCACTCCCATCAGGATAGAAATGTTTCATCATACGATAAAGGTGATCACTCAGAATACCATTGTATTGATTTGCAGTGACCCTTCCCTCTAAGGGGACAAGTGGACCCAAACCATGCCAGGAAAATGCCCCCCCACAGCATAACAGAGCCCCTCACTTTAGGGGTTTTTCCTTTAATTTGTCACCCGTCTGTATGTATATACAGTGCATCCGGAAAGTATTCACAGCGCTTCACTTTTTCCACATTTTGTTCTGTTACAGCCTTATTCCAAAATTGATTAAATTCATTTTTTCCCTCAAAATTCTGCACACAACACCCCATAATGACAATGTGAAAAAAGTTTTTTTGAGATTTTTGCAAATTTATTAAAAATAAAAAACTAAAATTTCTCATTTACATAAGTATTCATACCCTTTGCTTTAACGTATTTTTAAAGTATCATATTTCATATTTGGTCGCATATCCTTTACATGCTGTTACTTCCTGAAGTCTGTGACCATCAACATCAAAAAACTGTCGATATCTTATTTTCAGGTACTGTTACAAGCGATACTATAACCTCTCTGCATTTGAATGGATCTCTATGGAAATTTGGGGGTGAGACTAGATTCAGCTGTAAATTACACTGGTATAGTATGGAACACATGGCTGGCTAAATGGCTGTAAGTTATCAAGGGCCTGAGCTATCAAACGAGCCCCAAACCATCACTCTGTTGCCAGATATGGAGTAGATGTGGATGGATCACTTTAAGGGTTGTTTCTCCTGACTTTTTTCCCCATAGAGTTCTATAGGAAAATGAGTCCGGAGAAATAACCCTTGCAGTGATCCATCCACATCTACTCCATATCTGGCAACAGATTGATGGTTTGGGGCTCGTTTGATAGCTCAGACATTTGATAACTTATAATGTCTTTGTAGGCTGTGCAAGAGGGACAGTGAAAGGCAGCACACCTTTTTTGGCCCTGGTACTACTATACCTTATTATAAAGTCTATGTTCGGTACCCCCCCCCCCCCCCCCCCACACACACGTGTGAGCTAAGCATTGACAATGTTATCTCAAAGTTGGTAACATGTGAGCTAAGCATTGACAATGTTATTTCAAAATTGCTAAATCTAGCTAGCTTGCAACACAACATACTATTTTATGTAAGCCAGATAAATTAAAGGTTAAGGACAGCACTCTGCCTTTTGGGGTATATATTTAATCAAAATCTGATGCATTTCGGAGTCAAGTTCCTTCGTCAGAAAATAAGTTAATTTACTCAATGAACGAACTGCGGAGCTATATTCTAGGTGTGAACACTCGCTAGCTAACCATGTAAACAATTAGAAACTAGCTAGCTACGCTTTCACCCTGTGGTGAGCAACCCCAGTTGTTTTCACACTTGCATTTTCAATCCAGGATTTTTTCCCATGAATAATAAGTTTTATATAGGAGTGAAACTGACTGAAACTGTATTGACAACTAGCTAACGTTCACTAGCCTGCTAATTTAGCTAACGTTAGATTAAAAGATAAAGTTATTATGTAGTTCACATTAGCAATAAATGATCTCTAACCTGCTGTCTTTTATAGTCATCCCTCACTTTCTTATGAAATATTATGTTTTTTTTCTGTTTGTCCTTCTTACCATGCTTTGTTTATCAGTGACTTTGCATTGCTTTGCTTATCAGTGTCAGGCATAAAACGAATTTCGAATTACGAATAAAACGTTCTCTAATTGGCTACTTTGTTTATAATCATGTCTGTGATCGGACTGCAGATAGAACCTTATAACACCAAGTGCAGAGGGGGATGTGCAGATAGAACTTTATGTTTTTGTATATTTTGACCAAAAAAATAAATAAATCATGAATAATGATTAGCACGTGTATGAAGAACCACTTAAAGATTACTTTTATGTAATTAACTCATTTTTGATAAAAATGTCAGATAGAACCTTCTAATTCTCAGCTCACGAAATGCTAATTTGCAAAAGATCCAATATGGTGGACCTCATTGGTCCTAATGGCAAAGTTATTTGCCACGAACCAAGGAATTTGACGCAAAAAGAATTTTGAAGATAGGCTAAACGGTTCAAAAGTTATAGTCCAAAAAGATTATAGAAATTCACTTTGTCTCTAGAGCGCCACCATCAGGTCAATTGGGTTGGAATTCGCTGTACATGTGTCCTGTCGCAGTGTCTACATGTGTACTAAGTTTCATAGTTGTCAGTTTTGTGGTTAGGCCAATACCGGGGACAGAGGGAAATGTTAATAGCATTTCCAAAATGGCAGCCAATCCAAGATGGCAGCGACATATATGGGACATACATATGTTCAAGATGAGGAAATTGATCACTACAGCAAGTTTTAAATGTCTAAAAAATTATGGTGATTTTTTATGAATTTAAATAAATACATTATGCTCTTTAGCGCCACCATTTGATTCTCTTGAGCCAACACTTTAGAATTTGGCTCAGAAGCTCAGTGCAAATATAGAAACCAAATATTATTAATATCCATTGAAGAATTGAAGAGTTATTAGCGTTTTTTTCACTAGCCACGCCCACAACAGTTTTTATTGGCTAACTGCGATCAGGATATTTGGAAAATCAAAAAATCGCTTCCAAGCTTTTTTGGAGAATCGTCCCCTGAACAAAAGAATGTGAGTTGCATGTTGATATGTCAAACGGTCGAGGAGTTCGATTTTATAAGTTTTTCACAAAATGCAAATTTGCAAAAGATCCAATATGGCGGACCTCATTGATCCTAAAGGCAAATTTATTTGCCACAAACCACCAAATTGGTGGCAAAAAGAATTTTGATGATAGGCCAAACGGTTCAAAAGTTATAGCCCAAAAGATTATAAAATTTAACTTTGTCTCTATAGCGCCACCATCAGGTCAATTGGGTTGGAATTCGCTGTACGTGTGTCGTGTTGCAGTGTCTACATGTGTGCAAAGTTTCAGCAAAAGTTATCATGTGGTTTTGCTGCAATTGTACCAAATGTGGGAATAATAATAATAAAACCAGCAATAACAATAGGGTTCCAGCACTACGCGCTTGGACCCCTAAATATAGCTGCAAAGCAGCGACTGCACGGGGTCCAAGCAAAAGGTTGTAATTTTGTTGTAATCATGTTACATTGGTTTCCTTTTACAATCGAGTCTCGGAAGGTATACGTGAGACACATATGTGAGCTGCATGACGTGAGTGTCTAAACATGAATATGTATAAAAGGTCAAACTGTTTTCAGACCACCACCTTCAGTTAATTCTGGGTAAACTGAATAATTTGAGAAGACATTCATGAAAGAGACCTTCAGTCTGAGGCAATTCCTAGATATTAACTCAAAAAATGTCTTTTAGTGTTTCCTACCCCATTAATGTGAAAATAAGATTTGTAGATGTGAAAAGCATAAGAAAGCACATGTCGTGTTGTCGAAAATAAACGCAACCTTTGGTACCCGGTGGGATTTGAACCCAGGTCACCCACATCGAAGGCAATCACTGATGTTGTATGGTCGGAGGAGAATTATTGGAGGGTTGGAGCATTTTTGACGAAGAATTTGGGAGGAAAAAGAAAACTTTATTAAACCTTTATTTGTTTCACTCATTTAAGTACTAGTGAAACAGTTAATATAGTAAAATCTCTTCGCCTTTGCAATAATGTGAAAAGAACGTATTTTGTACATTCTATATCTGCTGTGTACCATGCTTGTGAGATGGGATTACCTTTGTAAGCATTTAGGAATCCTGTTATTTGCAGACTGGCAGACTTTTTTTTGTTGGTTTTATGAATGAAGTTCAACCATGAAGATAAATAAGAAGAACTGGAGACTGCTTCTGCTTACCGGTTCCATGGATTCCTATGGGAGCTGCTCATTGGGGCATGAAGCCAATTCAGTGGTCAACCCGTCATGTCTCTGGCAATACACACAGACAGCGCACAGAATCATGGGAATCGCAGTTCATTACAGAAGTTAACGGGGAGACGCGGTTGTTTCTATTACAGATCTGCTCGGTTTTCTCATGTTATACATCTCAAAAGAACCGAAAACGACACGCTCTGATGGCTAGCTCACAAGCTAAATCCATTAATAATCATATTGCAGCCTATGCAGTATGCACTGATCTGAACAGACCTAGCTAAGGTCAGCTAGTATAATGTAAGTAATAGCCTACAAGACTAGCCTATAAATAGCAACCCACACAGATAAAGAGACGAAGAAGCTCGAGAATTATACATCATATTGCATTAAAATGAAATTACGAAATAAGAAAGGTATTCTGTGAATGTACTATAACTATAAGCATAAACTATAAGAGTATTCTGAGGGCAATTGTAACAGGGGTCAATTGTAACACAATTTTTTGTTACAATTGCCCCCAGCCTAGAACACATGAAACTAGCTAGCTTGCTGGATAGAATCTCAGCTCTAGCTTGTTTCTGATTGGTGCAATTTTATGGTCTTGCAATTGCCCGTTACAATTGCCCCCAGAATACTCTACAATACTGGCAGCTTACCCATTCACTTTATTTGACTGTGAAATAAAAATGGTGGATCTCCGTTTTGTCTCGTATTTCATCGGAGAAAATCGTAAATTCACGTGGTGTGTAATCTCTGATTCGTAAAATATGTACGAATTTTTGGTACTGGAATTTCGTAGAATAGATACGAATGGGCTGTGAGACCAGTTTCCGTGACAACCCTAGTCGGGAGAAGAAACCCTTCAAGTTATCCATCCATATCTAATGTATTTCTGGCAGCAGAGTGATGGTTTAAGGCTTGTTTGATACGTCAGACCCTTGATGACTTAGAGCCTTTTAGCCAACCATGTGTTTCCATACTGTTCCAGTGTAATTTACAGCTAAATCTAGTCCCACCCCCCAATTCCCATAGAGATCCATTCAAATGCAGAGACGTTATAGTATCGCTTGTAAGAGTACCAGAAAATAAGATATCAAGAGTCTTTTGATGTTGTTGGGTCACAGACATCAGGAAGTCATGGCATGCAAAGAATATGCTACTAAATATTAAAAATATAAAGGCACAGTCAACTTAGTGTATGTAATCTTCTGACCCACTGGAATTGTGATATAGTGAATTAAAAGTGAAATAATCTGTTTGTAAACAATTGTTGGAAAAATTACTTGTGTCATGCACAAAGTAGATGTCCTAACTGACTTGCCAACACTAGTTTGCTAACATGAAATCTGTGGAGTGGTTAAAAATGAGTTTTAATGACTTCAACCTAAGTGTATGTAAACTTCCGACTTCAAATGTAGCTACTATTAAGACGAAGACCACACCATGAGATCGGGATTATTAAACAGTGAGACAACGGCCAGCAGTTTTGAACTGGTAAGTGTCAGAACCACTACCCGACCTCCCCGAATTGCGAACGACATAATGTTCTCCACGTGAGAACGAGACAATGCTCTCCACAAAACCAAAACTCCTCTTAAGTTGCTTCCAATATCCTGTCTCCGGTCCTCCTCTCAGTTGTTTGACGAGTCCGTGTTTACACCTAGGCTACTTCTGGGCGGGGCCGGACTGGGACCAAAATTCAGCTCTGGCATTTGTGGTTTTGACCAGCCCATTTGATTATTATCAAGAACTAGGGCTACTTTATTCCATCGGATTGGTAAGTTGCACTTTGGCAAATTGGTGAGTGTGTTCACTGCTTCTGTATCCAGTAAGTTATTAGACCCATTTAACCCCTTGGCGCAGATGGCAAATTTCACCTATTTAGGGGGTGCTCTGTTTAAGGCTTTATAACTCCAGGTGTGAGCATCACATGAACTTGATAAATGTCTTAAATGAAACAAGACAGGTGTACCATTTACAATGCAAACTTAGATTTGTTTATTTTCATAATTTAAGTCAAAATAAAGTGCCACAAATGCAAAGAAACTTTGGAAAAGTTTTTGGAAAAAGTTTTTTTTTTTTTTCTACATAAGTGAAATCGGTAATTGGGATGGCAGGTATGCCATCCGCCAAGTTACGGCTTGGCGGGGCATGCCCCATACCTATACAGCACTGAGAGTTTGGCACTTTTCAGGGTTTCCTACAGAAGTAACCACAATTACCATAGACTCTCAGCCCTTAAAAACATTAACTTCTGTATGTTCTGACCTCATGTAACCACACAGCATTCAGATACAACTTCACACATCCACACAATAAAGGCCCAAACTTGGGTTATTTTTCCGTTTTTCTCCTTCCTCTTCTTCTTCCTATTTTTCCTGCCAAACTGCCTGCCTCCGTTGCGATGTTATCCAAAGGGGAGAATTATTCTTTGAGGGTATGGTCCGTATACCTGCTCATCATTCCCACTGTACACTGCCTGAATATCTCCTCCTTTGAGTTTCATGCAGTCACTGTAACTCACCCATCTGCACTTAACATTGTTGTTCTCTATCGCCCTCCAGGTCCGCTCGGTGCCTTCCTGGATGAACTGGACACTCTCCTGAGCTCCTTCCCTGAGGATGACACCCCTGTAATCCTACTGGGAGACTTCAACCTCCAACCAGACAGTTCCTAGCTATCCAGTGTCGCCTCACTCCTCCAGTCCTTCGCCCTCACTCAGTCCCCATTGCCTGTCACCCACAAGGGTGGTAACCAACTGGACCTTGTACTCACCAGGAGTTGCGCCACATCTGAACTCACGGTGACCCCCCTCCACGTATCGGACCATTTCTTTATCTCATTTTCTCTCTCCTGCCCACTCTCCCCCAACTCCGCTAACAACCCACCCACTGTTATGTTCAGGAGAAATCTCCGCACCCTCTCATACTCCTCTCTCACTACTTCTGCTCTCTCTGCACTTCCTCCTCCTGCTACCTTTGCTAAAATGCCCATTGATGTTGCCACCTCTGTGTTTAACTCATGCCTCTCTCAGTCTCTCAACTCACTATGTCCTCTTGTCTCCAAACCAGCTCGACTATCACCCCCCTCCCCGTGGCTGACGGATTCTCTCAGATCCAGCAGAACCATGCTGCGAGCCGCTGAGAGAAAGTGGAGGAAATCCAGATCCCCAGATGACCTGGCCTCCTACCACACTCTGCTGGCAGCCTTCACAGCTGCAACCACATCAGCTAAAACCTCACCCCCTTCACCCTCCTCCCTCTCTGCAGATGACTTCCTGACCCACTTTGAGGGGAAGGTGGCCACGATCTGCAACTCCTTCACGCATCCGGTGACACCCCACATCCCCCATACTGAACCCATCTCTACACTGTCGTCCTTCAAGATTCTGGAGGACTCAGATGTGCTCCAACTGGTGACGCGCCATCGCGCAACCACCTGTCCACTAGACCCCATACCTTCAGCAGTCCTCCAGTCTATATCCGCTGAGCTCCTTCCATATCTGTCCTCCATCATCAACACCTCCCTAATCTGTGGCCATGTTCCTGCTGCCTTTAAAACTACCCGTGTAACCCCACTCCTTAAAAAACCTAGCTTGGATCCCTCTGATGTCAGGAACTACCATCCTGTATCTCTCTTGCCCTTCCTGTCCAAAACAATTGAACATGCTGTCCTTAACCAACTGTCTGTTTTTCTCCACCAGAACAACCTGCTTGACCCGCATCAGTCTGGCTTCAGAACCGGCCATTCCACTGAAACTGCTCTCCTGGCCGTGACGGAGGCACTCGCCACTGCTAGAGCCTCCTCCCTCTCCTCTGTTCTGATTCTCCTTGACCTGTCTGCAGCATTCGACATGGTCAACCACAAACTCCTGATCTCCACACTCGCTGAGATGGGCATTTCTGGGACTGCCCTCTCTTGGTTTGTATCGTATCTCACTGATAGATCCTACCAAGTCTCCTGGAAGGGTTCTGTCTCTGCTCCCTGTCGCCTGTCTACAGGAGTCCTGCAGGGATCTGTACTGGGTCCTCTGCTGTTCTCTATGTATACTATGTCTCTTGGTTCAGTAATTAATTCACATGGCTTCTCATACCATAGCTATGCTGATGATACTCAACTCTTCATCTCTTTCCCTCCCTCTACCCCACAGGTTAAGGAGAGGATATCTGCTTGTCTGACTGACATCTCTGAGTGGATGGCTACCCATCACCTGAAGCTCAACCTTGACAAGACAGAGCTCCTCTTCATGCCGTACAAGACCTCCCCACTACATGACCTCTCCATCACCGTTGACGGGACCATGGTGGCTGCCTCCCGCTCTGCAAGGAACCTGGGGATGATCCTGGACGACCGGCTGGACTTCAAAGAGCACATCAGGGCGACGGCATGGTCCTGCAGGTTCCTCCTGTACAACATCAGGAGGATTTGACCGTACCTGACCACCTACTCCACCCCTACTTGTCCAGACCATGGTCACCTCATGCCTGGACTACTGCAACTCCCTGCTCGCAAGCCTACCGGCCTGCGCCATTCTGCCTCTTCAACTGATCCAGAATGCAGCTGCCCGGCTTGTGTTCAACCTCCCGAAATTTTCCCATGTAACCCCCCTGCTGAGATCACTCCACTGGCTTCCAGTTGCAGCCAGGATCAGGTTCAAAGTTCTGACCCTGGCCTACACTGCAGCCAATAGGACAGGCCCCGCCTACCTGCAGGACTTAATCCAGAACTTAGCATATGAACTTAGCATTTCCCCCCTCCGTGTCAACAGCTCTCGCTCGTCCCGACTGCGGAGCTTTTCCACCTTAGCTCCTCAGTGGTGGAATGAACTTCCCATTCCCCGACGTTCTACTCGAACCCTGCCTGCATTCCATCGAGGCCTGAAGACACACCTCTTCAGACTCCACCTTGACTGATGTTCTAACCTAGGAATATCAGTTCCCTGTGTTTTTCCTGTCTGTTTGTTATAGTTTATAATAGTATTTAGAATAAAAGTGTAGTATAGCTGATTTACCCACAGCTTACTGTGAACTACAGTCAACATTCATTACTAGGGATAGCTGCTACATTATGGGAAGGATGTGCTTTGTCTTCTCTGTTCTGTAGTGATCTTGATGATGTCTCTGTATGTACTTATTGTACGTTGCTTTGGATAAAAGCGTCTGCTAAATTAATGTAATGTAATCAAGCTTATCGCCCAATAATACCGCGTCATACTAATGTTTTTTAATGTCAATAGAGCTAATGGCTTCACTCTTTCCAAGACGCTATTGCAGCCTAATGGTCAGAGTTGCTGTCTCTGACACAGAGGATTGCGGGTTCGAGTCCAGCAAAGCACATGCTTATTTTCCACTAACTGTTAAGTACTTTTCATTTATTACACTGTTATTATTTTCACATTAACACATTAACGTATTTTTATTGCAAAGGCAAAAGAGGTTTCCAATATTAACTGTTCAATGTTTCACTTGTATTTCACTTGTACTATATCACACCCTCCCCAAACCCTTGCTCTTGTCTGGTTTGGGGAGGGTGTTACGCTCTGCTCTTGCAGTCATGACTGTCCAAACTTCAACGTACCCTTGCCTCGGCCAACATTTCTTTATTCATTCATTTCTTCACTTCAGCTCTGTTCACTTTATCCTTTTCACACATAAAACAATGTCACCATAAAATTAACTACTAGAAAAATTAAGAATTTATGTTAATACATTAAGAATCGACGATAGCCTGCTATAAGCTACAATCCCTTAAGACATCGGATTTATAAACCTCCAATTCCCCAAACATATCTGATCCATGGTTAGTCACTTTTAAAAAATTACTATAGCCTCTGAACATTGCTTTAGTCTACGCTACTCTGCAGACAAGGTAGCTTACTGCAAACACTTTTAATTATAATAATAATAAGAAGAATCTCTGGTAAGCTACTTTCTTAGTATTATCTATTGTTTTATTTCTGGCTAAGATGGTTAGCGTCAAGCCTTAGTATTGCGAGAGACGTGGGTTCATACCTCGCCTGGTTGATATTAAAGTGTAATTTCATTTTGGACTCAAACAGTGTGCACATGTTCTGGTTTTCTCATGCAAGAATATTTTTTTATTGGAAAGGCAAAGACACGTTTACAATATTAACTGTTCACTTTGTAGCCTGTTAGTTAAACAATTCAGTCACTGGACACCACGACAGTAATGCAATAGGCTAGCTAACGTTATGGGAACAGGCATCCCATGGCCATTTGTCAAGCAAAGAAGAAGGTTTCAATGCAGAATATCATCTGGTTAACATTGTGTTCTTGCATTAATGTAAAAAATAAATTCTATAAATAACTGTGCCATTGGCTACATGTTTTAATCTCACACAAATGCCGACAAAAAAATGAGTCTGTGTGGAGCCTGCTGTTCTCTTCCGCTGCAGTCATGTCTGACTCTGTGGAAACCAAACCTTCAACGCTCGCCTTGGCCAACATTTCTTTATTATGTCTTCATTCATTTCTTCACTTCAGCTCTGTTCAGTTTATCTTTTTCACACAGAACACAATGTCACCATAAAATTAACTACTAGGAAAATTAAGAATTGACGATAATACATTAAGAATTGACGATAGCCTACTATAAGCTGCAATCCCTTAAAACATCGGATTTATAAACCTTCAATTCCCTAAACCTATAGTCACTTTTTTTAAAATACTATAGCCTCCGAACATTGCTCTAGTCTACGGTACTCTGCAGACAATGTATCTTACTGCAAACACTTTTAATTATAATTATAATCAGAAGAATAATCTCTGGTAGGCTACTTTCCTAGTAGCATCTATTGTTTTCTTGCTGGCTAAGATTCCTGGGAAATATGCGTTGTCCAATTAAGCTTGTTAAGCCAACGTTAGTTTTGCCAGAGAAACGTCAATCAGCTGCTAGTCAGGAAGCAGGTATAAGCTAGGCTACTACGAAGTGAATCAACATGCCTTACATCCATTGCACTACAGAAAACTAAACTAAACCTAGCTACATGGTCCAGTACCAAAAGATTTCCCGCAGACATTAGACTACACTACCGGGAAAAAAAAAAAAAAACCCGCGAAGGTATTACGCTGTGCTTATGAAGTTCGGCAGCTCGTAGCCCAGACATGGAAACTTGGAGTTACGCATCCGACAAGCCAATGTTGAATAGCCTAACGTTATTTCTATAGAATAATACGCCTATTTTACAACTGTATTTCCATATTTTAGGCTGTATGTATTTCTTTCAGCTACAATGTGTTTGCTTCTAGCCTGTTGTGCATGCATGTCTCCATATAGACTTGGTTAATTAATTTGCATGCTTCTTCATGATCCATAGTTCAGGTGGTGCTGTTCATTGTATTTTATTAGACATTAAATACAGCTCATCTACAAACTCTTTTAATGTAATTGTGGGCTATCGCTAATAGGATAAATGTTATCATTCTCGTCAGTAGAGGGCTATGGTTACGCGAATGTCTGCATGCATTTATTTGGAATGCATGTACTATTCTGTATGCATGTCTTTCTCGATGTCATTATCTTCATGCATTGTTCATCATTAGTTAGCTACCAAAAATAAGTGATATCTGAACAAAAACGTCTCCGACGTAAAAAAAGCCAAGTTACTCACGCATAGCCTACAGAGCGTCCTTAATTCCAACTTGCAAAAACTAGGCCTGCCTTTAAAAGTATTGATATCAAAATGTGGCCAAGTTACAACTAACAATATTGCCTATCGTAGCTCACACTAAATAAACTAGCTCTATTCCAAAGCAATGCTATCCAAACTTTCCTAAATTATTTAATGCAACTTGGCCCTGTGTTTCTTCATCTTACCATCTCAAGAGAATGTGGTCAATGAAACTGTATGTTCCACATCAAACTGCAAAATCAGAATAATTTATAGTGGAAATACTCTGATTCAGATGTGTTGAAATTAAAGAAAAAATTACAACACTATAGGGCATGTTTGAATAATTGTCTGCATCCACTGCTTTGGGTCTATGAAAAGCACAGAATGTATAAAATGTATTATTATTATTATTATGTATTTATTGATTTATTTATTTGGAATATTTGGATTTCTATCAAAACCTGTGTGGTCCTACAGAGCATAGATATCCTTGTGTTCACAAAATTCTGTTCGCAAATATTATAACTATTATTATGTTAAGAAAATTAGTACTATTACTTATTTTCCATCATCTGACCCACAAACATGTCTGGATACATTTGTAAAAATGCTATATGTACGCTATTTTAAAAATATTACTTATTTTTATCTGCATTTATTTATTCATCCCCCCTTTCTCTATTGTACATGATGTTTCTTGATATACAGTAAATGTCTGCTTGTGAATTGTAAAGAAATCTGTAGCAGCAGTTAACATTTTAAAACCTGTACATTTTCTAAAGTAAACTTGCCAACAAAGTATAACCATATCCTTTCTGGAGTATAATTATTCATCAACTGTTAAAAACATTCATTGAAATCATATGTTGTTCCATGAGGCACAATATCTTCACATGCAAAGATGAAGAAACACAGGGCCAAGTTGCATTAAATAATTTAGGAAAGTTTGGATAGCATTGCTTTGGAATAGAGCTAGTTTATTTAGTGTGAGCTACAATAGGCAGCATTGTTAGTTGCAACTTGGCCACATTTTGATATCAATACTTTTAAAGGCAGCCTAGTTTTTGCAAGTTGGAATTAAGGACTTATAGACAGCGCTATGTAGGCTATGCGTGAGTAACTTGGCTTTTTTTTACGTAGTAGACGTTTTTGAAGGGGTCAAAACAGATGGATTAAAAGGGGTTTCCCCTTCTTTACCAGTGAGAACTCCCATTTGAACTAAACTGGCTTTAAGAATACCCTCGATATTTTCTTTATATTGTTTGTGTCATGAACCTAATACGGGCTGGACCCAAATGCAATGACCAGGAGGCAGAGGGACAGAAAAGGTAATTTATTTATATGGCTCGGGGTAGTCCCAAGCCGTACACAGATAGTAAACAATAATAGCAAGGTCAGGGATCTCTCCGGAACTTGAATCTGCTCCAAGCCGGAGCTGGACTTGAACGGCCACAGGATGTCCCAAGCCGGAACTGGACTTGGTGCTGGAACCCTGGAGTTCCAACCGGAACTGGGTAGGACAGGAAACTGGAACGGATTACAGGAACTGGATCACAGGAACATGGAGTTGTTCCAAACCGGAACTGGACTGGACTGGGACTGGACAGTCAAACTGGAACTGGATCGCGGGAACATGGAGTTGTTCCAAACCGGAACTGGACTTGGCACTGGATACTGGATGTTCCAAACCGGAACTGGACTGGACTTGGACTGGATAGACAAACTGGAACTGGATCGCGGGAACATGGAGTTGTTCCAAACCGGAACTGGACTGGACCTTGGACTGGATAGTCAAACTGGAACTGGATCACGGGAACATGGAGTTGTTCCAAACCGGAACTGGACTTGGTACAGGAGACTGGAGTTCCAAACCGGAACTGGACTGGATCTTGGACTGGAAGCAGAGGAAGGGATAATGGCTGGATACTGCAAGGCAGAGCAGTGCAGCGGAGCTCAGGTTGGCCCGGTTGGGGCAGCAGGGCAACAGTGGAAGCTGCAACCGTAACCGTAGCAATGGCTGTAGCCACGGCCGGACAGGAACCACTGCAGTATGGAGAAGCAGAACACCCAGCTGCGGGCGCAACGTCAGATGGAGGCAGAGGTACCGCAACACACACCGGGAGTGGTAAAACAGCTACAGACTGGCAGAAACAGTAGAAAGGTGGTTAACGAGACAGGCAAAGTTCAGGCAGGGAAAACCGCAGACAGGACTAGTTAGCAACAACAGTAGGCAGAGAGCATTAAAGCACCGAGTCAAAACCAAACTGAAGTCTTTAGGGCACAGGACAGGGATTCAAAGACCGGGATACAAATGAACAACGTTAACGAACTGGCCCTGAATAGCAGCCAGCCGGAGGGTTAAATAGGGAAGTGAGATTGGAAACAATTAAGGCGGCGTGCAAATGTAAGAGAGGGTGATTGAACAATTGAAGTGTGAGGAATGCAAGCAGCAACGGGGAAAGGAGATAGGCTGAAACCGGAGTGGGGAAAAGGAGTGAAACAAACGGAAGGAGCACGCCTAGTCTGCAGCAACGGGGAAAACACGGACAAAGGGAATCAAACATGACACGGAGGGAAAGGGCAAAACACGGAAAATGGACAGGATGGGAACGGAACGTTACAGTTTGTTGCTAATGTCAATGTCATAATGCTCGGCAATTTTCTATAACTGGTCTTTAAGGCACAAATCAAGGATTTCCGATGTCCCAACAGCAAGCAGAACACCCTGACTGGGCCAAAACCAGAAAAGAAATGCTCCCCTCTTCACCACAGCACACAAATGCTAACAGCGAAAACAAGCCAATCAAACAATGCCTATACAATTCAAAAATCAATACGCCGGATAAAATGGCGTATGACCAAAGAAAACAAAGCAACAACCAGAAACTATGAAAGTGCCTTCCAAACACAGATTTCCCCGTGTATCTCCCAATAGCGCTAACAAATGACAAATTACATAAACAAAGGAGCACCACTAGTAGGCTACTCAACTTCAAAGATATCCTCTGTCCAAACAGCGCTAGCCAAAAAGGAATTTTATACCGCAAACATACCTACAAATCCATCCAGGCTTCAGAAAATTACAAAACTAAACCAGATCCCGGACACTAAGCCCCCATTTTGTCATGACCCAGCCCGTAGAGCCATGACAAAACAGGGAGACCACACAGGGAAATTACTGAGCAGATATAAATTTATTTCATTTAACCAAAAACACATACAAAATAAAGTAAAACATGATGTGTGAAAGTTATCAGTTGTGTATGCATATGCTTGAATGAGTAAAAGGTATCATAGTGAGTGTTGTAAGACGCAAAACCCCAAAACAAACACATCCGTGAAGAGGACCAGCGATCCCTGGGACTAGGAGACAGCGAGTTAAATAGAGCAAAAACAGCCTTCAACAGGTGTCTCTCAATTAGTTGGGTCTCCAACTCCACCCACCAGCCTACTAACGGCCAGCGGAGCAAGAGAGCCATAATTTTTTTTGACTAAATCTCTTATATAGCCTAAACAACTGAAGACTTTGGGCTCTATTTTAATAAACCAAACGCAATGGTGAACGCAAGAGTAATCGCTTGGCGGTATCACTCTGAGGGCGTGTCGGCGAGAAATTTGGTAATTTCATGACGGCAATCTTGGCGCACCTTATGGCGGTATTGCTAAAAGGCTGGGTTTAAATGTCCAAGGTGTGTCTCTATGGTAGCCAATCAAATTGTTGTTCTCATGCTTTAAAAAAATCCAGTTGGAACGCAATCGCTCCATGCAATTTCATAATGAGCAACCCAAACGTACTGGACCGTCAACGACAAGAGCGATTTTCCGCACAGGAATCAGACATACTTGCAACAGAAGTACAGGCTAGGACTGTAGTAATTTATGGATCACAATCCACACCACCTCGTCTCCCAGAAGTTCGGAAGGCACGGGAGGAGGTGGCGAATGCATTAATTAGCCTACATTTGGTGATGTAGGCATAATTATGATTCAAATGGTAGGCTTATGATTCAACTGTGTCAATGTGTAATTTATATATTATAGGCTATTGGCCTACATGATCGCAAGTTTCTTGTAAGCTGTCCTGTTTTATTCTAGTAGTTTAAATTAAAATTAATTAATTAATAATAATTATGGGCTATTTGTTCATTAAATGGAAGTGTAATGTTGGCATCACCTATAGACACTACATAGAACTACATGACTAAGAAGTTGCCAAATTGCCAGAGTCTATTGCGTTTCCGCTAAGAGGTGGTTCCAGCTGATCATAACGCAATGGGTTTTCGTTGGTTCAAATTGTCACTGAGCCGAAAGTATTTTAGAACACGCCCCAGACAGCGCCACCCATCCCACTGCAGCGCAAGCGAAAGGATGTTATGTTGAGAATTTGTTGATCCTAGCGGTATTGCTGAGAAACACCATAGCGCCAGTTTTAAGACGTTGATGCTGTCAACAAGCTTGCGTTTGACTATACCGTCCCCTTGCGCTGGTTTGAAAATAGAGCCCTTTATCTTATTCCATTTTGCCAATGTCCAGTAGGCCTACAGTTGACATTTCCACAGCGAGTAGCCTACCTATTGCAGCTGACGGCTGTAATACTTCGCTATTGTAATAAGGCACGGCAGACGCTCAATCGTGGCATCAGTAGGTTCATGCTAGCTCTCGACATGGGTTGCATTTGTCACCCGTACATTAGGTGGAATTATGAGTCTATGTACCGGGATGACGGAGTGCATCTGAGCGCCAAGGGCAACGCAGTAGCTATTCCTCTGGAGCATGCAGGTCGGCCTAGCCCAGTACCTTCCCCGCCTATGTTCGGACTGGATTGGCTCACTGGCTAAAAAAAGGCTCTTTTAACCCTTAGATGCATAAAATGACCCGGTGAGGTCGTTTTCTTGCAATATCTTTGTAATGAAAAGTTGTTATCATTTCATATTCCAGCTATTCCTCAAAAAACATGTTTTTGATATAATGCCATTTATATTTTTTAAGTACCTTTTATACTTTTCAAGAAATTGTAGTTTTTGTATTACTACCCCAAGCTTCCATAAGTGGGTCAAAAATGACCCACATGCATTTCCTGTGGAATCTCATGGGAATCTTTGGTCCTTATCAACTGTGGCTGTCAGGAATATATTTACTGTGGACAACAATTACTATATCAGAATTGTCACCCCTCAAGAAGATTATTTTTCTCGCCCGGGTCCATTTCTTTTGGGAGACGGAGCTTATACTGCGACTCCGGAGAGCACGAGAGCTGGAGTATAAAGGCAATAAGGTGCTTATTTTCCCGGACTACACGCCAGAGGTGATGCGGCAGCGACGCAAATTCAACGGGGTCTTGAGTGCCCTGAGGGAGCTCAAAGTGGAGCATAGTCTCCTTTTTCCAGCGAGGCTTCGGATTAAGAACAAGGGCGAGTTCAAGGCTTTCACTGAACCGGGTGAGGCAATGACATTTGTGAACACTGACTTAAAGAATGTATCTGAAGAACACTGAGGCCACTCTGCGTACACAGAGGGATAATCATATTATTTTGAGTTGATATTGGGTTACACAGATAATTCAGTTGGTCTCTATAAGAGACATAAGTACGCAATAAGTACATTTGTTCTACTTATTCCTGCTAGATGGGATTGGCAGCGGAGTTGAGGTATTCTCCTGTAGCTTTTTTTTTTTGTAGTTACTGCTCTGGGAGTTAGTCATTTAGCGGTCCTAAACTTAGAGGGTAATTTGTGCTTCGTTTTGGGAAGCACTCGGTGGGCGGGTAGGGAATATGTTCACGGAAAGTGGTATTTCACGCCACAGTGTATGGGTTTATATGTATCTTATGTTTTTTATGTGTCTGTGTTATTTTGGGTGGATGTTAGATTACCTTTATCTCAGGAATAGTGTCAGTACCTGATAACATCGCGCATAGCAACACTAATAGTAACCTAACATGGGTCTTGTGGAATGTGAAGGGTCTCGGTCATGTAATTAAAAGGAGTCGCGTTTTCTCGCATCTTAAATCATTGAAGTCAGACATCATTTTTCTCCAGGAAACGCATATTGGTGTAAATGAACAGCGTAGGCTGAGAGCAAATTGGATTTCCCAGGTGTTTCAAGCGCCTTTTACTCGCAAGGCCAGGGGTGTTGCTATTCTTTTTCGCAAAAATATCCCCTTTTGCCTTGATTGATGATAGCAGACCCATTTGGCAGATACTTAATGATTTCAGGTCATATAAACTCTCTTCCAATAATAATGCTTATTTTTTTAGATACTGACATTTAAATAAAACTAGTAGAAACCAGGAGGACATTGCCTCAAAAGGGCCAAAGTAAATAGGGTTAATATCTATGGCCCAAATGTTGATAATCCTGATTTTTTTTGTAAAGTTTTTAATATGATACCAGCTTCCAGCCCTAATGTTGTTATTGGAGGTGAATTTAATTGCTATCTGGATCCGATTTTAGATAGACTCTCAACAAAACCACCTTCTGTCATTGCTTCTGTACAAACTTTGAATGATTTAATCAAATCAAGGAACATATTTGATATTTGGCGACTGCAGCAACCCACTGACAAAATTTTTCTTTTTACTCCAATGTTCACAAGTCTTACACCAGAATTGACTATTTCTTGATATCGTCTGAATTACTACCCAGCATTATCAACTCTACTTATCATAATATTTTGATATCTGATCATAGCCCGGTATCACTCCAATTTAAAAATATTCTGTCCAAACGGAAATTCAGCTGGCGTTTTAACCCTCTCCTTCTGGAGGACCATTTCTTTATTGAGTACATGAATACACATATAGATGAGTTTCTTTCCACCAATGATAATGGGGAGGTCTCTGACTCTACCCTTTGGGAGGCTTTTAAGGTTGTGATAAGGGGCCACATTATTTCATTTGAATCCTCTAAAAAAAGAGAACTTAATGGTCGTCTTATAGCTATCGAAAAAATGCTTCCAGTATTGGAAAAAACTTATAGATCCTCCCTCATACAGTCAGACTACAATAAGATTTTAAAATTGAAATATGAATATAATACTATCACTAGTAAACGCATCAACAGCCTTTTACTAAAATTAAAACAGAAACATTTTGAACTTGGGGACAAACCAGAGAAATTATTAGCTATTCAACTTAGAGGGGAGCATGCTAATCAAGCCATTCAGAGGATTAAATCTAGATCTGGCGTATTGGTTACTAATCCAAAGGAGATAAATGCCTGCTTTAGGAACTTCTATAAAGATTTATATTCCAGCAAAGTAAAGTCAACTGAAGCAGACTTTGATAATTTTTTTGTTAACTTAAATATTCCTCAACTAGATGGTGAGTCGAGAGATGATATTGACACCCCGATCTCTGAGGCTGATCTTTTAGATGCTATCAGAGCTTTTCCTTCTGGAAAAGCAGCAGGACCAGATGGCTTTGGCTGTGAATTCTATAAGGTGTTTCATGAAAAAATTGTTCCTTTGATGCTAAGGATGATGAATGATTCATTGAAAAATAAGAGGCTCTCAAGCTCACTATATGAAGCAAATATCTGCTTGCTTCTTAAAAAGGGAAAGGAAGAGACAGACCCTGCAAGCTTTAGACCCATTTCCCTTCTTAATTGCGATCTAAAGGTAATAACTAGGTAATAAGTCCTGGCCACAAAATTGGGTAATCATATTTCAAAAATTATACATCCTGACCAGACCGGGTTTATCCCGGGTAGATTTTCTTTTAGTAATGTTCGTTTGCTTTTAAATACATTATATTTAGTACCCGAAAAGGATATACAAGCTGCTATATTGTCTCTTGACGCTCAAAAGGCATTCAATCAGATCGAATGGCCCTATATGTTTGAGACACTGAAATGATTCGGGTTTGGGACAACTTTTACAGAGTGGGTCAAAATAATTTATTTAAATCCAGTTTCTTTTATTCTCAGTAATGCTGACAGATCACGACCTTTTGACCTACAACGTGGGGTCAGGCAGGGCGATTATCTCTCTCCTCTCCTTTTTAATATTTCTCTAGAATCTCTTGCAATAGGAATCAGGAGTCACACAGGTATTTATGGTGTAAAATTTGGTAAGGTGGAAAGCCTTGTGAATTTGTATGCTGATGATTTATTGATTTGTCTATCTGACCCAGAAGTTTCAGTTCCCAACCTTTTGAATTATATCAAGTCATTTGGTAGAATATCAGGATATACAATTAACTGGGATAAAAGGGAATTTATGCCTCTGATGGACAATCTGAGTCCTACATTCCTGAAATTCCTGCCATTCAAATTAGTTACTACCCACTTTACTTATCTTGGACTCAAGATTCCCAGAAATCCCAAACACTTAGTAAAGCTGAATTTCTTGGACATGATAGACAAATTAAAAGCCAACATTAGGAACTGGAAGCTGCTTCCTCTCTCAATGATTGGCCGCATTAATGCTATAAAAATGGTCACACTCCCAAGGTTCTTGTACCTTTTCCAAAATCTCCCTGTTTATTTACTGTTGTCCTTTTTTAAACAACTGGATTCAACTATCCTTTCATTTATCTGGGCAAACAAACCCCCTCGCATTTCTAAAGCCCACTTACAGAAGGATGTAAGTGAAGGAGGCCTTGGCCTTCCCATATTTAAGCACTATTACTGGGCTGCAAATGCGAGGACTCTTACCTTCTGGCAATGGGGCTCCCCTGGAGATGACTGGCCTACTGTCTCCCCCTTGTGGCTAAAAATCGAATCAATGTCAGTTCAAGAGACCTCCCTCCCAGCGCTCCTTTTCTCCAGAGATCAGCCCTCATACAAATTATTGGGCTATAACTTCATTCTTAGAAATTCTTTGAAGATTTTGAATCAAATAAAAAACATTCTTGGATTGCCAAATGTCTCACTACATACCCCTATTGTGTACAATCATTTATTTAAACCAGCGTTGATGGATGGAGTGTTTCTGGACTGGAGGGGGAAGGGGCTGTGTAGTATTGGAGATCTCTATATAGATAATAAATTTGCTTCATTTCCTCAGCTCCAAACTAAATATCACCTTCCTCAAACACATTTTTATCGATACCTTCAAGTCAGGCATTTTGTACGAGAGTATATTCCAAATTTCACAATCAAACCTAAGAGCTATATCTTTTATGATTCACTTCTTTTACAGCCAAATTCTAAACATTTAATTTCCTGCTTTGTTACTGCCTTTGAGGGACCAGTGAATGCCAGTCATCTCAGGGAAGCCTGTATGGAAGCATATCCGCGCCAAAATTCAAATGAAAATGCAAATCGCCGATTGCATTTCGTTTACATTCGATGTGCGCAAACAACATGACATAATTCAAATGAAAATGCAAAAGGTCACTTTGCATTTTCATTTTCAAGTTAATGCACGCACTTTATCTGACAATTTGAAAATGTTAATGCAAATCCATTATACATTTCATTTTTATCGCTCTCTACGACACAACCCTGCCATAATTTAAATGAAAATGAAAAACCGCATTTGAATTAGCAATTTCTTATTGTAATCGCATGATCCATGACAAAAAGGAAATGATAATTCAATTCGCCATTTAACATTACATGTTCATGCTTTTGTGGCACAAGAGTGACATAATTCAAATGCAATGGCATTACATTCGTTTGCATTTTAATTTCCGCAAAAACCCTGCCAAAAATCCACACTGAAAATGCAAACTGTCAAAGCTGCCCATCAAGGCGGGGCCTCGAAGAAAGGGGCGTTACAGGGGACTGTTCGGTTCAAACCAATGAACATATGATTCAATAGTTGTCTGTGATTTCGGTTGTCAGGCAGTTACTAGGCTAGATAGCGACATTTCCTAGTCCTGTGTTTGGGGATTATAGGCGAAATGATCGGAATTAAAAAGGAAACGAGGTAGCCTAAAAGTTATGACTAGCCATAGCCAGCCCAATGTTAACTAAATTAATTTCACAATTTAGCCTGCTTTCGTTAATCTGGTGTAGAAACTAGCCGATAGCCTAATGTTACGGGTTTCCGTGGCCAAAGCCAGCCGGCTATTCATGGCAGGCTATGCCTGAAAAAATGTGCTACCCTTTTCACCGTGGGCATTTCCATCACGATTTCTATTAATTATTGTTTTCTTTTAGATAGCCTTACCCTTAGGCTATGTGCAGAGCAAAGGTAACGTAGTCCACAGAAAGCCTGAGACAGCGATCTGTAACGTTACGTGACACAGCTTGAGCCTGCTACAGCCTAGCTACCAAAAATGGTGGATTTTGTATGGTGTAGCGTATGGAATCTAGGCTAATTAAATAAAAATATAAAATTGTGTAATTAGGCCTATTCCGCATAGGCTATGTTGTGTAGTATGGACTGTCATTCATGTCTTTACCCAGCAGATGGCAATATAAGACTGAATGACAGCTTCTTTTTTTATTTGGTGAAAAAACCACGTTCGTATATAGTTCTGTGGTGAAAACACTGGGGAAACGACCCCGGCGGGCACAACCAAAGATTTTATATATATGACACAACCGATTTTGATCTCCCTACTCACAAAGCCCGGCATCAACCTTGGGAATTTTACCTGTAGCCTCGGCTATTGTAATAATCTATATTTAGCCTAGTCATGAAGCAACATAGCCTACAGATTATTAAATATTTGTTTTTAATTATATTTTAATTGCATTATAACGTTACACCATAGGCTATTCTCAACACAATTCACCGTCTTTGGTAGGCTATTCGCACAGTTTCTGGAGCTTTCCAGATCTCAATGCTTTAAGATGAGGCGGTTAGCCTCTATGACACTGATTTTCCTGTTGTAGCCTAGTTTACACAAAACATTTTAATTTGTTCAATTTAAATAGGCTCTTGATTATTGAGAGAACGTAAAAATTTGTCTTTTTAGAGGGTGTGCGAATACAGTGAGTTCCGACAGTAGCCTAGCCTATCCACACAGCTGTAAAAAATAAAATAATCCGTCAGTACACTACTCACAAAAAGTTAGGGATATTCGGCTTTCGGGTGAAATTTCAGGATGAACCTAAAATGCACTATAACCTTTACAGGTGAAATTAATTTGACCTTCTCTAAACTTTTGAATGCACATGTCCAACTATTCAATGTTTCAGTACTTTTTGCACAACTTGCTGTTCTCTAACAAGGAGCTGAACGGCAAAATTCACAACAGGTGTTTGATCCATGAATCGACCAATAAATTTCCTGGTTCAATTAGAATTGGTATTTAAACAGTCCTCTTCATCATGCTGTTCACATTTTGACATCATGAGACCAAGACGACACCTAACAATTGATCAACAGTACCTCGCCATTGCGAGGCTTCAAACAGGATGTTCTCAGAGGGAAGTGGCCACTGAGCTTAGAGTGTCACAGAGTGTCATCAGCAGGTTGCAACAGAGATACAGAGAGACTGGAAGAGTCAGAGAAAGGCATAGAAGTGGACGTCCTTTGGCCACATCCCACACTGATGACCGCTTCATTGTGAACAGTGCCCTGCGGAACCGGATGATGAATGCCACTCAACTCCAGGCACATTTAAGGGAGGTGAGAGGCACCCAAGTGTCACGTCAGACCATTCGAAACCGTTTACATCAGCGTGGTCTGCGTGCTAGACGACCTGCAAGGGTACCTGACCACACCACCAGGCACAGGCGTCATCGTCTTGCATGGGCCAGGGAGCATTTACACTGGACGAGGGACCAGTGGGCCTCAGTGCTGTTCTCTGATGAAAGTCGATTCACGTTGAGCAGAAATGATGGCCGCCAACGATGTTGGAGACGTCAAGGAGAGCGCTATGCATCAGCCACTGTTGTCACCAGACGACCCTTTGGTGGTGGCGGTGTTACAGTGTGGGCAGGTGTGCCTAGTCAATACAGAACTGCCCTACACTTTGTGAATGGTACAGTGACAAGGCCATACTACCTGAATAACATCATTAATCCAGTCATTGTGCCCCTGCATGAACAACACAGGCCTAATTTCATCTTCATGGACGACAATGCTCCAGCTCATCGAGGTCGCATCATTAGGGAAAGGCTGCTGGAGACTGGGGTACCTCAAATGGAGTGGCCTGCACTTTCTCCAGACCTGAATCCCATAGAAAACCTATGGGATCAGCTGACTCACCGTGTAGAGGCTCGTAACTCTGTACCCCAGAACCTCAATGACCTGAGGGCCGCCCTTCAAGAAGAGTGGGATGCCATGCCTCAGCAGACAATAAGTCGACTTGTGAACAGCATGAGACGTCGTTGTCAAGCTGTAATTGATGCTCAAGGGCACATGACAAGTTATTGAGACATTGACATTTTTGTTGTGGTATACCCACCACTGTTGTTGGCTTTTGTTTCAATAAATTGTTTGAGATGAGGAAATCACCATTGCATGCTTCTACTTAAATGCCCTACTTTCATGATACGTATAATATCACTGTAGCGTGAACTTACATTTTCCATAAATTTCACCCGAAAGCCAAATATCCCTAACTTTTTGTGAGTAGTGTATATTGGCACAGTGCCATTATGCTCAGTCTTTTAAGAACATCGGCTACAGAATCATTTTCATTTAAATAGGTCTACCACTCAGACACGATTAGAGACATAAGCACTTATTTTATTGATAGCCTGCTTATTTTATTTTAGTGACATGGAATATAGGCTAAGCAACAGCCCAATGTTGGTTTATCACACAGCCCTGTCTAAGGCAACCCGGTGAACGGAAATCTATTGCCCTTAGTCTACGCAAGTCCTCCCTGCTATTAAGGTTAAGTTAGTAGGAACAACGGGCTGGCTAGGATCATCATAACATTTAGGCTACCTCGTTTATAGTTTATAGCATTTAGCCTATAATCCCCAAACACAGAGAACAAGGAAATGTCGCTATCTAGCCTGGTAACTGCCTGACGACCGAAATCACAGACAACCATTATGTTCAGTGGTTTGAACAGTCCCCTGTAACGCCCCTTTCTTCGAGGCCCCGCCTTGATGGGCAGCTTTGACAGTTTGCATTTTCAGTGTGGATTTTTGGCAGGGTTTTTGCGGAAATTAAAATGCAAACGGATGTAATGCCATTGCATTTGAATTATGTCACTCTTGTGCCGCAAAAGCATGAACATGTAATGTTAAATGGCGAATTGAATTATCATTTCCTTTTGTCATGGATCATGCGATTACAATAAGAAATTGCTAATTCAAATGCGGTTTTTCATTTTCATTTAAATTATGGCAGGGTTGTGTCGTAGAGAGCGATAAAAATGAAATGTATAATGGATTTGCATTAACATTTTCAAATTGTCAGATAAAGTGCATACATTAACTTGAAAATTAAAATGCAAAGTGACCTTTTGCATTTTCATTTGAATTATGTCATGTTGTTTGCACACATCGAATGTAAACGAAATGCAATCGGCGATTTGCATTTTCATTTGAATTTTGGCGCGGATATGCTTCCATAAGCCTGGGCTGAAGAACTGGGCGTTCCAGTATCAGATGAATTGTGGGAGGAGGGTCTGTCTAGAATACAGAGCTGCTCTATTAATTCTAGACATAAATTGATCCAGTTTAAAGTTCTGCACAGATTGCATTATTCTAACTAAACTAAACTTAGTAAGATATTTGAATCAGTTTCTCCCATGTGCGATAGATGTGGTACTGCCGAAGGATCACTATCACATTTATTTTGGCACTGTCCAGTACTAGGTAATTTCTGGTGTGATATATTTAATTGGTTTTCCAAACAGTTTGAAATAAACATTCACCCCGACGGTAATTTGGCAATATTTTGTTGTTCTGACGAGACAATGGCCCTTCCTTCCCATCAGAAACAGGCTCTCAAGGCAGGCATGGTTGCAGCTAAAAAATTTATACTAGTAAACTGGAAGTCTCCATCATCCCCATGTTTCAAGAGCTGGCTTAATGAAATGCTCTCAATTGCTAAGATGGAACAGATCCTTTTTAGCAAGCGGAATTCACAAAACTATTTCTCGATGGTATGGAAGCCATTTCTGTCATTGCTCGACAAGACCTAACTATATAATCCATGAGCTTTGCTGCTATGTTGTATGTTGTATCTTTATGTTTCGAAAATTTTGCCCTATCTTGTATATTGCCGGACAATTCGACAGTCTCCCACCCATGTGTGCTTTTTTTTTCTTTTTGTGTGTTTGCTTGTCTTTGTCCTTGTTTTTTGTTATTTTGTGTAAATGTAATGTAGGTTTTTGTTTACTGTATATGTTGTTTTTTTTCTTTTTCTTATTATAAAAAAGTCCAAATAAAAATATATATATTGAAGAAGATTATTTTACACAGCAAGATCTGATACATGTAAGTATTATCTTCATTTTTTACCTAAGAAAATATTTGATGTCATCAAATTGATATATTTCAAGTATGTTAGCTAACTATAAAGTAGGCTAATTTGATGATACATGATAATAACACATACTCTTTCATACAATAGTCATGAATGACAGGCACGCAGACACAATACATACAGTAATGTTAGCTAGCTTAGTTAGCTAGTTAGTGTTAGCTAACTATAACTAAGCTAGCTAACATTACTGTATTGTGTGTGTGTGTGTGTGTGTGTGTGTGTGCGCACATGCTTGTGTGCATTTATTTATATAGCTACATATTGATCGATAGGTTTGCTTGTCATTCAAAACATTCTCTTCCTTTTATGTTTCCTCAGCCAAAGTGTCATGGCTGGTAGGTTTACAGCTGAAATGGTCTTACAGATGCTGGATGATGGAGAGCCAGTTATGGGGTTTGACTCAGAATCTGAAATCTCAGTTGATGAGGAACCAGACTATTGTCCAGCTGGAGGTGTCAGTCCACCTGGAAATCCAACTCTCCTAACTGAACAGGATCAATCAGACACAGAAGATTTCTCTTATGAGTCCTCTGAAGAGGAAAGTGAAGTCCAAATCACGTCCAACAGAATGAGTCATAAGGGCTCTTACTGGAGCGAGTTACCTCCCACCCAGGGCAGAACACACACACGCATACTCACATGTTCAAAATTTTCTAAATGTTTTCAATATGTTAAAAAGCAAAAAATAAACATATTTCAAACATGAAATCATTCTTGTGTGGACCAAAATATAATACAAAATATAATACAAATGATTATTCTTAACCAAAATGACAAAAATGGCATAAAAACACATTGATTCTAATACGGGTCATTTTTGACCCACTTATAGAAGAGTGTAGGGTCCAATCACTCGTGCATCTAAGGGTTAAGAGCAAATGTTCAACTGTGTGTGCGTGTGTGTGCCTCACATCATTACGTTTTCAACATTTGACCTCAAAATATCTTGCATTTATTAAGCAATTAAAGCAGAAACTTTTGTCTCATATTCACTGGGCACTAATGCCGACAAGAAAGATTATACATTTCAGCCAACTGACCTGTAAATTTAAACATATCCACAAGTGTCAACAGACATTGCTTTTAGACAATTTTCACTTTTAAAATACTTGTTTTTCAGCATGAAATGCTTTTGTATCGGCCAACATACTGATACTGAATGATACACATATACAATTAAAAGTTTAACAGCTGTTAGCTGTTTTAGCTATATTTGCTAGCAAAGCCAAAACTTTCCTGCTAAGGGCGTCCATGCCGCTAGTCCCCAGTTGCGCAGCTCGAACACACTGATGTCGGTAATGAGGCGCAAACGCCGCGTTTACCACCTCCGATATCTGACCTCCCACCATAAACGCAGGCAGGTTAGACAGCAAACTTTTTATCTTAATGACTCAAAATTTCACACATGCGCGTTTCAAATTTTTACCGTAATTACACAAAATTTGAATTGTGCACAGACGCTTTTCAACTTTTCACCGTAATTACATGAAATTTACGCATGCGCTTTCCAACACTTGCAATTTATGCATGCGCTTTTCAACAATTGGGAACAGGCAGCCCGCTCTGCATCCGGGCAAAAATATTTTTGACTAACGCCTGGAACCCACCAGACGCTCCAAGTGCACAGACGCTTATTGCACGCGCAGATTTGAGCAGAACTGAACCCACTAGACGCGCAAAGGCACAAACGCTTTTATTGCTTTTTTGGAGCGCATTCCGTGAACGACACGAGACGCGCTACACAAACAAACAGTCTACATTCCGGATTTGTGAGCTTCGCTTAATAATGGATAAGTAAATATTGCTATTACATATGTCTTACTGCTTGACAGGTTGACAGAGCTGATTTTTCCGCTCCAGGCGGAATTTTCTGCCCATCCGCATGCCCAATCTCATAGAAATACATTGTATATGTTCAATATCTGCATTATATCACCACATTTTAATGTTTTTCAACCTACTAATAGTTGTACTATTGTTATAAATTATTTTAATACATATCATATTTTAATATAGGCCCTAATGAAAATGGGAACAGAGACAATCACCATTGTCCATTGTGGGATGAATGAAGTTAAGTCAAGTCATACATTTTGCATATAACCAGTTATTCTCGTTTTATAATGCTTTTTCTTTATTATAGTATACATACATATGTATATATATATATATATATATAATTAACCCTATGCTTACTTCTGTTTTTATTATACTGATATCACTGTATCGATTTAAGGTACTACATAATCAAAATAGCTGCTAATTCTGCTAAAATTAAATGTTTAGAACATGTTGATTACTGTCTTAAATAAATAAATAATATTAAACGAACTTTATAAAGGAGGCATTGTCTCGTTTGCTACATTTAGCTTTAAAAAACAACATTCTATATAGTTTAGATATTTGTTTTAATATAATCAAAAGTGTGATCAAAGTAAAGTGTGATCAAAGCAGTTCATGGGGTGGAGCTACCCACATTCTTCTCCTCCTTAGGAGCATTTGGAGCAAGAGGTAAACCGTAATTGCCTTCCTCATGTTTACAACTCGTATTGAAACAAACTAAAAAACTACTATATTAATATTGCGAGATAAGGTAATCACTCAACTGATTTTGTTATAATGACATAATGTAATGGGGCGTGACGTGTGAGGTGGGAGGAGCCAAACGCAGCAAGGGGATTCTTTAAGCCCTAAGGCCACTAAGGCGGGATACCCCGCAGTTAAGGGAGGAGACAAGACAACGAACAACGAACACGACTACAGACGCTACTAACCGTCTCACTGTCACACGCCAATAACTAGAGCGCAAGGACAGGTCTCTGAATAGCCAGAAATAGGCCCTGTCTCAGAAACGAGACGCATAAGAATGGGCGAGTAGCGTAATGGCAAAAATAAACAGATAACAAATACTGCAAAAATAATAAGATAGAATGAGGAGGCGAAAGGAACAGATCCAACGTTCCAAGGATACTCTCAGACTCGAGGTCACACACAAACATGTCCACAACATCGCCCAATCCTCCCTATAGGAAGACATGCACCGAAAGACGAAACAGAACAGCAGTTCCGAACAAAATCGTCAAAACTCCATGTAAGGAGAAAGGTACCGAAAGGAACAAACAGGACAGGCTGCACCGGACATTTACCGGCTAAAGACTAAAGCGAGATTAGTTGAAAATAAACGCCCTGCCTCTCCATAAAGAGGAATGTAACGAGGCATACAGGAACAGAGATTTAACGTTCCATGGCTAGTTTCATAGGCTCGCAGTCACATGCAGAAAACATAAAGGGGTAAACGCCCGATCTCCCAGGAGAGAGAAACATTTTACAGGCGAGCCGACGGAGCACTGTCGTCCCATAACTTTACAAATAAATGTGACTAACGCAAGCTCAATTGAAAACACACGCCCTAGCCTCTCAGTAAAGGAATATGTAACGAGGCGAAGGAACAGAGAGCTAACGTTCCAAGGCTATTTTCAGAAACATGCAGTCAATAGAAAATAGCAAGCACTGCCTCAATATAATAGAAATAACCCTGACTCACAACAAAGGGGAACGTAGTCCACGAGAAGGAGACAAAAACAGGGAACAAACGTACCGAAGCTACTAACCGGCTCACTGTAACACGGAAATGAGTAGAAGCTCAAACGCCTGGTTTCTCAGTAAGAAAACCAAACAGAGGCGAAATGGAACAAAGAACTGATACCCTATACTTCTACGAGCTAAGTAACTAAGTAGAAGCGAGAACGCCCAATCTCCCAGGAGAGAGAAACATTTTACAGGCGAATTAGAGCAGAGATCTGCGGTCCCATATTTCTACGATATAAGTAACTAAAGAGCCGGCAAGAATAAAGCCCTGCCTCAGCAACGAGACGTTAAAACAGGCGAGTAGCATGAAAGGTACAAATAACGCACACCAAATAAAGCCCTAAAGGCAGTATGATAAAAATGCCCTGTCTCTTAGTAAGAACCTACTATACAGATACACGCAAACAAACAAAGACTCCTCTCGCCTTCACGGAAGAAAGCAAACAGAGAGAGGAGAAAGAGACATCGAAAGGCAAAATCTAGGTAACAGACTAAAAAGGAAAAACCAGGAAGCAAGGACAGAAAAGAGCCAGGGGGGAAGAGTCAGAATAACTACATCCACATAGGCAGGTACGCCAGGGGGGACGAGTCCTAATAGCTACTTCCACATAGGCGAGTCCCGCATAACTCCAATGAACCACAACGGTGCAAAACGGTCTTCTTAAAAACCTAGACCAAAATATTACTGACTTAACATACAAAGGGCTGAATAACACCACACACAAAACAGCACAATACACCACAATACAAATCATAAAACAATCAATATAGAAGCTCCGATAGAAGGAAACGGAAGGCTTAAATAGCTCTCAAGGCGACCACACGCAGGTGTAGATGCCAACAGAAGCTCCGCAATCTAAGCAGGGCGGAACAAGCATCCACCAAAAGGGCAGCGCCCCCGTGTGGCCACCGAGGAAAACGACCGCATAGGGAAAAAAGGGTTAAAAACCATGACACATAATTACATTAGCTATAGGCTACGAAGTAAAAATCAAAAGTAGGCCATTTGCTGCCAGCCAGTGAAGACTTGTTTGTTGGTCTGATTCATGTGTAGCTATTCATGTGTAGCTACCCATGTACTATATATTGACAGTATGCAAATTTTCATTTTAATTAACCTGTCAAGCAGTAAGACATATGTAATAGCAATATTTACTTATCCATTATTAAGCGAAGCTCACAAATCCGAAATGTACACTGTTTGTTTGTATAGCGCGTCTCCTGTCGTTCAGGGAATGCGCTCCGAAAAAGCAATAAAAGCGTTCGTGCCTTTGCGCGTCTAGTGGGTTCAGTTCTGCTCAAATCTGCGCGCGCAATAAGCGTCTGTGCGCTTGGAGCGTCTGGTGGGTTCCAGGCGTAACTCCTCTACTACTACTACTACTACTTAGTCTACTTTCAAAATCCTTACATTCCAATATTCATCAGTCAGGTTTTTTGTGTCATTCATTACATCCTGACAAATGATACATAATAATCTGCAGTTTCTCAAAGAATGTCAGCACTTTTTATTCTAATTACTAATTATAAGATATAATTTGACACTTCTGTTGTTGTCATCACCCATTTGGGTGTTGTATGTGGTTGCAATGGCGTTCCCCATTCACTGCAAAACCCTTCATGAAAGGCAATATATAAATGTAATCCATTACTAAATCATCAATATGTGCAGTATTTTGTCTATTGTAACTGATGGCAGGGAAATACAGCGACAGTATATTGTGGGTTCGACAGCTCTGCGCCCAATAGGAAGAAATACATTGCGGGATGTTGAGATTCTGCTTGTCAGTGTGTGTGTACCCATTTTAAAGGCGGGGACAGTGGAAACACGGATAGATGCATACAAGTATCTTGCATTTGCCATAAAAATGAAATACAGGAACAACTACCCTATAACATTTTGTTATTTTGTGTGACCATTGGTTATCGATAGGTGTTGTATCGTTAAAAAGAATTCAATCTGCGTGATGCATTGAACCAGCCAGAGAGATTCCGCCCTACGTCACTGGCCGAGCCGCCCAGTTGAATGGAAAGGTGCGGCTGTGCTCATTAACATTGACTACGTACAAGCATCAGCGCTAGCAGACGCAGAGCAAGCAGCAGTTTGGGCAACCCAAAAGGGAAAACAGAATCTTAAAAATGTATATCGAGTAACGTTGCGCTTGGATTTCGCCTGGGAAAAAATGCGAAGCATGTGCTTGATACAATCCTTGAGGTTACGCTTTGAAACCCTGGTGAGTAGAACAAGAGCACTGCGATTTTTTGCATGGGGTTAAATGACCTTAGAGTGAGCATTAGACTACCTCACAGGTAAAAATCAGCTGATGCCGCTTACCATTGCATGAAAATACAATACGGTCTTTACTCTCTCTTGTCCACTGGCTTGAAAACATAATATTTATATAATGCACTATCGGGTTGAATGTCAGAAAATCACTGACCTATTCAGGCATGATGCTGTAGTAAATGTATAGGGTGATGAAAATGGAGATGCAACGTTTCGGGTATGCTTACATTAGGGACGGTTGTGCATTACACCACTACGATCTGTCATCTCTTAGACACGGAAACACGACAGCTATCCACAGAGCGTAAAGCGATGAAGAGTAGCCTAATAGTGAAACGTTTTATTTAAACAACATGCAGAGTAAAATGCATTGCAGAAGTCGCCTATGACCCTTATCGATTACTTCTAGGACATTAGTGACATGAACTGCCTTTGTATTCCTTTGAAAGCATTCACATATGAAACAAAAAAGACCATGCACGCATACGTCAAATTCGGTTGTCTTTTAGCCCACTGTAACGTCGCTCGCGCTCATACAGTGCTTTTAATTTACAATATGAACGGTCTGAAGAACGTTTTCAACATTAAAAAAAAACATCATTGCATTTTTACAGATACAGTTGCCATTTAAAAACAATTAATTGTTGGTTAATAACGCCATACATTTGTATTTACTGCAATTATTTAATTCAAAAGGAAACGCTTGTATAAGAATGTGCCCCTTCTCCTATTACGTCATCGCGCGCTTGAAACTTAAGGCTTAATTTCGGCCAGTTATTATGCAGCATTTAACGGACCTTATAAGCACATACAATGCAGTGAAAAAAAAGATGTAAACCCTCGTGCTTACAAAATAAGCTCATAATGTATACAATGTGTACTTTCACCTATTCAATGTATACTTTTACCTATTGTCTTTATTTCTACCCTTTTGAACTTCACTATGTATGACATGTCAGGACAATTAGGCCTACATGTTATGCTATGTGTGAAATCCTATAGACTACTACTCTGTATGCCAACAGTGTGTGGTTTAATATATTTCATACTATTTAGGTGTGCATGAGTGATTTTCATTGGTGGTGGTATAAGCCGAGGCCACATGTCCAGTATAGGCTACTCCTTGCATGGATGATTCTAATCTGCAAATTAAGAGTAGAATCTATGATGGTATAAATCACAATGAAAAATCAATGTATTTATGCACAGCAGCAGGTGATTAGTTTTCAAGTGTGTACACAGTCTTCTGTGTAAAATTATCAGCATCACGTACAGAAGTTATTGTGCTGCCCTTAATGTATGATTGTATGTTATTGGGATGGCAGGTATGCCATCCACCAAGTTACAGCTTGGTGGGGCATGCCCCATACCTATATAGAGAGTTTGGCACTTTAAAGGGTTTTCTACAGAAATAATCACCACAGACTCTCAGCCCTTAAAAACATTAACTTCTGTATGTTCTCACCTCATGTAACCACACAGAATTCAGATACAACTTCACACATTCAAATGTTCATTACTAGGGATAGCTGCTACATTATGGGAAGGATGTGCTTTGTCTTATCTGTTCTGTAGTTATTTCGATGACATTTCTGTATGCACTTATTGTATGTCGCTTTGGATAAAAAGCATCTGCTAAATGACTGTAATGTAATGTAAGTGAAGGATGTGGGCAAGCATAAACATTGAAACTACCACTAAATTAAATTGTGTTAAATCAAAATACAGATTCATCCACTTTGATTGAAGTCACCTTCCTCTTACTCGGCAACCCTGAGCTGTGAAATGATACCCAAGTTTCCCAGTTGTTATTCATACTTTGAAGAATATGAATTAGGAATATGAATCTGCTTCGATCGCGTTCGTATATGTACTAGAAGTGTAATTTTGAGACCATTTTATCTGCGCTATAGAAGTGAATTGAGAGTGACAAATACCCTATTTTGGATTATCACCCCAGGGGAGCACAGAACAAGTAGTGAACATATTTTGCAACCATTTGGACTCATATCATGGCCAGGTAACTACATAACCCAAAGTTATACCCAAGTTCAATTTTGCTTTAAGTGTCAATATCTCAAAAACTGCACACCCATGGTTTAAAGCTTAGATTGCAGAAGAGGCTGTACGTTCGGAAATTTGCAACAGAATACATTTCAGAGTAGTGACATACAGTATGTAGCCTACATAATGCGCATAAAAATATGTATTTATATACGTAAATAAATATGTAAGAAAAGTAGGCAGATTTTTTCGCAAGTGGTGACACTTAACAATCCTGCGTCGGAATTTTGGTGGGTTTTCTTAAAACTGTGATTTTGAATTTCGGAGAAATGTGAATCCTACTCTTGGGACATTGGCGACCGCTCAGTCTGTGGGGGATATGCGCTCCGTCTGTCACTACATAGCTTGGAGGATGCAACATCTTCCACAGACGGGCAGCCAACAGGGCCGATGTAGCTGTGTTCTCTGGAGGAAGCTGCAGTTTGCTAGCTTGCTAACTTCAGCTCAGTTCAGTTAAAATGGAAAAATTAAACCAGTTACCTTAGCTAACGTTAGTGTACCTTATAGCCAGCACTGCCATATGTGCTAGCTAGTGTACTATCTCAGATTGTAAAGTTTTCAACCCACTTGATTATTTACTGTGTTAGATCCCTCATTATATTCTGTTACCATCCATTCTACCTTTAGTTTAAACCAGGCTGGCTGGGTGAGCCAAAAGTGAACCATTTCACCATTTAGGGACCATTTAGTTTTAATTGGTTTCAACTGCATGCCTCTATTTAAGCAGCCTGGTACCTCTGTACTCTGGTTACGCTCTAGCCGGTAATTTCGGTATAGAAACTTAGTGTGGACAACTTATCTTTTATGCTTATATTGCTAAAAGATAGTTGTACTATTCTTTTACTGAGCTCTGAAGGATTACTTCCTAAGGTTTTTTGTTATCCTTTTCTCAGCGGTTTCTTTCCTTGGTTTTCTTCCAGTCCTTGTTTGAGGCTGTAACCTTCGTTACCTTTTCTAGTCCCTCCTAATATTTTGCATTGGGCTGGAGGTTTTATTTCTATTAGTTGTCTGTTTTATACTTGTTTTCTCGAGTTTACTCTTTTCTGAGTAGTTTTCTGTTGGCTTATTCACCGAGTGTTATCTCCCGTAGGAGTACCTTTCTTTTTCTGTTTGTGTTTTCTGTTTCCTCTTCCTGTTCGAGACTTTTGTGGTTACTCCACCGGTGGGAGTAGCTTTTAGATCCCAGTTCTGTCGCATTTGGTTCTCCGACCCCTTCCCCTCCATCACAATTTGTAAACATGAATGTTATATGCTGCTAGAAAAATGTATCCATGGAATAAAAAGGATTCTATCTATCAATATATCTAGAAAGTTGCAATGTAAAACTTGTAAATTTTGGAAAATTAACTTGACAACCAAGCATAAGCCTAAACATATCCTTTCTGGACTGTAATTTGTCCTCAGCTGTTTTCTTCATCATTTCAGTGAATGTCGCAATTTGTGTGATTTGACACTTTGATGTGACGCAAAGTTTAAATGTCCACATTCTGTTCAGATGGTAAGATGGAAAAAACACAGGGCCAAGTTACATTAAATAATAATTCCATTGCTTTGGAATCGAACTTGTTTAATTTGTGTGAACTAAGACAGCTAGTATTGTTTGTTGTAACTTGGCTTCATTTTTATATCAATACTTTTAATGGCAGACCTTGGGCTCTATTTTCAAACCAGCGCAAGGGGACGGTATAGTCAAACGCAAACTTGTGACAGCATCAACGTCTTAAAACTGGCGCTATGGCGTTTCTCAGCAATACCGCTAGGATCAACAAATTCTCAACATAACATCCTTTCGGTTGCGCTGCAGTGGGATGGGTGGCGCTGTCTGGGGCGTGTTCTAAAATACTTTCGGCTCAGTGACAATTTGAACCAACGAAAACCCATTGCGTTATGATCAGCTGGAACCACCTCTTAGCGGAAACGCAATAGACTCTGGCAATTTGGTAACTTATTCGTCATGTAGTTCTATGTAGTGTCTATAGGTGATGCCAACATTACACTTCCATTTAATGAACAAATAGCCTATAATTATTATTAATTAATTAATTTTAATTTAAACTACTCGAATAAAACAGGACAGCTTACAAGAAACTTGCGATCATGTAGGCCACTAGCCTATAATATATAAATTACACATTGACACAGTTGAATCATAAGCCTACCATTTGAATCATAATTATGCCTACATCACCTAATGTAGGCTAATTAATGCATTCGCCACCTCCTCCCGTGCCTTCCGAACTTTTGGGAGACGAGGTGGTGTGGATTGTGATCCATAAATTACTACAGTCCTAGCCTGTACTTCTGTTGCAAGTATGTCTGATTCCTGTGCGGAAAATCTTGTCGTGGACGGTCCAGTGCGTTTGGGTTGCTCATTATGAAATTGCATGGAGCGATTGCGTTCCAACGCGATTGCGTTTTAAAGCATGAGAACAACAATTTGATTGGCTACCATAGAGACACACCTTTGACGTTTAAACCCAGCCTTTTAGCAATACCGCCATAAGGTGCGCCAAGATTGCCGTCATGAAATTACCAAATTTCTCGCCGACACGCCCTCAGAGCGATACCGCCAAGCGATTACTCTTGCGTTCACCATTGCGTTTGGTTTATTAAAATAGAGCCCCTAGACTTTGTTAGTTTTATTATGGGCAGCGCTTTGTATGCGTGAGTAACTTGGCTTTTTGTATGGTGAAAAGGTTTTTGGTTGAGATGTAAGTTTACATTAGGTAACGTTAACGTTATGTCTCCGGCAGCTAGCTATCGTGGTTTTTAAAAATGGTGGTTCTGTCTGACTAAATGCCTCTGGGTCTGAAACGTGACGATTTTGTGATGATCGCGCCAATCAATGGTCTGCAGTTTTGCTAGCTCTGCCCATACCACCCTGTTCAGTACGCTTGGTACCCTGGCAGAGCAGTACCCAAATATAGCATGGGTACTTTAGCTACAGTACGGGTCACTTGGCAATGGAAAGAATGACAAAACGTGGGGATCACAGATTGATTACCGTACTGTACCACGCCATTAGTGGACAAACCGGACCCAGCCCGGATGTAATGACCATATATGGGTCCCCTTTCTCCCTACTGCACAGTCTCTGGCTCCAATTTTTGTACAACATGGCAGCACTTTTGCAGCTTCAAAGCGCTTTTCACAAGCCCATGGAAAGTTGATGGGTGACATCACAGCCACTTTGTCCATATTTTTCTCCAGTCTATGGTTTATAACTGTTCCTTGAAATGGTTCAGTGAATTATAGATGTGTGTGTGTGTGTGGCCACAGATGCAAAGAAAAAATGTGAAATGTTTTTCTTTAGTTTGCAATGAAATACTGAGAGCTACATATGTGAAACAGGTAAGACTATACATTTCCTGGATCATGAAATGTCCACAAGTGTGCAAAATCTGAGGGTGATATGCAGAACTACTACAGATCTATGATGCAAAATATAGGCAGTGTACCTTGCTGTCTCTTAGTGTCTCCAAATGTATCAAAAATAGCTAAATTGTGCACTGCTGTAAATCATAAAATAATTATATATTTAACTACAAATCTGGCTCATAAAACTAACTTTTGCATCATTTTCAAGTGGGAATATTTTCATCAGTCTGGGGTGATAAGTATCTATGGGTCTAAACACCTATCCAATACCTGTCATAAAATGAATAAAATATTTTTTGTCCATTATAAAGCATATACACATTCATACACACTCTAAGGAAAATTTTACATTCATCTAGTACATATGCACAGTAAATTTGAATGAGTATTTTCCATTCCCTAAGTGACAAGTATTGCCCAGGAAGATACTAATACGCCATACAGTGTATATTATGTACCATCGGGAAAATGCTGGAAGATGTTCTAGCTTCAGGGCAAATCAAACGTAAAACATGACTGAGCCACCTATGAATGCTTATACTACAAATATGTACGTGAAATGCACTCAAAATTCTAAAATAACAATATCGTACATATAGCACAATACTGTGGAAAAACTAACATACATATTTGAAATATCACAAGCAGTAATGTTAATACTTACATTTCGAGGAGAGAATGTCCCTCATGCATATCTCTCAGGCATATTCTCTGACTGAATCAATGCAAAAAAAAAAATCCATATAAGCAGGCGAGGATTTTCTCTTGCCTTGCTGACAAATTAGTAAATTAGTAAAAACTTGCGAAAATAAGAGGAAACACCTCGGCGAGCAAATGTACATTCTAAAACAAAACTAATAAAACTAGAAATGCTGTTAGGCTTGGCTGTAATTTATTGTTAAAAGCATCCAATAAGACATTACAAACACCGTTGCTAAGGTTATAATGCCCTATATTGGATGAAAGATGAAACCAGAATGAAGTGGAATGAATGAGACAGGTTTGCAGAGCATGGGGGGGATTACGCGTCGATGTTTCAGATAGTGTAATAGCGTTATAAAGTTGTGTGTATTTCTAAACGAATTGTCCCAGACAATAATTGACCACTGAATTTTGAACGGAACATCTCTGCGTAAAACCAATGGTAGGATTGGATATTTCTTTTGTATTTAGTAGCAGATATTGGGAGTAGAATGACGTGGTATAATTACACAAGTATTCTGCATGTTTATTTTGCATTTGAGTAAGCAGGGCTTTTCATGGCTTTTTTGGCATATGGGATATTGTTGGGTTTATCTTGTTGCTATGACTGAATACGAATTATTGATGGTAAAAAAATATTATTATGAACTCACACATAGACGCTATTGTCCACTGTGTCACACATGGGTGCGTACGTATAGTTGCAGGCAAGATTGGGTGGGGGGTTGCTTGTTAAATGGACTTGCTACGGGACAATAGTCACATTTAGAAACTTCGTATTTGGCAGAGTTGTCACAAATCGTGTACTAATGAAGCTAAAACTCGGCGTTTGTTGTTTCCACTCATAGTTTTGTTGCAGGAGAAATTAATATCTGAGTTGAGCAAAATCTTGGCGCTAGCGCCATAGCCACTAGGGGGTCTGCGCAAAGGGGTTAATATATTATAGGGTATACACTTCTTTACATATCCTGAAGTTTTCATGTTGTGCCCGCTATATAAGAAATGCCCTATTCAGTAACTATAATAGAATACATTTATTGCAACAAAAATAATACCAAACATGCTGAGGAACTGTGCTGTATATTTTCAGGTTATACAACCCTCAATGGTGAATTATGTCTGGGCAAGTTCAAAAACCATAGCACATGTTGTGAAATGCTTTTTTTATGGCTCTTTGTTAAGCTCTTAAAATATCTTGATTCATAAATAAAAATACTTTTCCTGCAACAAATTCAGACTGACACACGGTATGACTGATGCCAGGCCTTTAGTGTAGGAGCCAACAGAGAGGCATGAGAGGAACTTTACTATGATTGGAGGAGGCAGCAATTAGACAGGAGAACAGCAATGCTGGGATTGGAGGAGACGATAGAGGGGCTGGAGAATAGTAGCTGTGCTCTGATTTGAGGAGGCAGAGAAGCTATGTGTCAGCAACACTGAGTAGGAATGCGGAGCCCGCTCATTTGAAGTTAAAGATAGAGGCAGAACCAGACGTGTTCAAGTCAGTTTCCAATTTCAGATACCTGCCAGTCTCCTCCAACTGTGCGGCTGGTTGGATTTGCTGAGAGAAGGGTTTGCACGCGCAGCTGTTTGGACGAAGATACTCACACTTATTCAGCAACACACCGATAAACGCAGAAGGACGATGGTACACACTGAAGGGTATGTTTTAATTGAGGGGGAAAAAGTGAGAAATCTGTTCCTTTAGTTGCAGTGACAGTAAGAGTGATAATGCTTTGCCTATGTGGACTATGTATTCAAATGCATTTGTAAAGGCTGCTTACCAGACTGTCCATTTCACTACCATTAATTATTGCTTTGTGTATTAACTGCTGCAAACAGATATATCAGTTTACATATAATTCTAAATATATTTAATAAGCAATTGGATTTTTGAGGAGGCATACAAGTATGAACATTGAATTTAAAAAAAGAAAAGTTGGTGGAACAGCATTTATTTATTTCTGTCTTGTTGTTGTCAAGGGCGTAGTAGTATTACGGACACACCATAAGTTGCAGCTGCTCAGAGACTAATGGTTCCCCAAGCATGAAATGGCAATGAATTATGGGACGTATGAAACTGTCCGCATGGTTCTATGTTCAGGTTGCGAACAATGCCAGTCAAGGCTGGCCCTTAAATATGTCAGATACTTACTTTTGTCATGTGGTTGTTTTTTAACTTATGTTTTGTTTGTTGTTGTGTATGTAAATCAGGGAAATTTAATTCAGGGACATGAAAGATTATAATTACTATTTTGTGTCGTGGTCTTATCAAGGTTACAAAATAAGCACTTAAGCAGACATACTGTTTACATTGAGGAAAATGTGCTGTTGAGTGGAAAGACCTAATGACTGCAGACCTACAGGACAAGACTCTGAACTGTCATCAAAACAGTACTGTTTTACCCTTGAGTAATTCACATGATTGTGCAAAAGTGAAAACTGAAGAAACAGGATATAGAATTTGTACGACACACAGCTATGACAATGTAAGTAGTCCTTAATAAGAATGTCTTTTAAGTTATAAATAGTATATTATAAATATTGTGAAGGATTATTCAGACCACCTCTAAACTGTGCCCATGTTTTTTTCATATTGCTGTGCATCTCCTGTTTCTTGGGAGGTGGAGCTGCACTTTACTCACTGACTATTCACAATGTGTCTTAAGAGAGCCCAATCACACCATCCTGTGCGGTTTCAAACTGAAACGATAGAACACAGCTTGAATCCATCGGTTTCAAGGTAATCTGCATTATGAAAAGTTTTAATGAATCCAAGTAAGACTCAAAAATGTTAAGCATACAGCTTTTTTCAGTCCATGTGAAACTAAAACCACATTATGAGTATATATTTTCTTCAGTGTGTGATCAATCCACAAAACCAAAAATGACCACAGTGTAGTGGTGATGCTCAGTTTGGGTTCATTCATGACATTACATCAGTTTTTGTTTCATGTCGCTTTAACAATATAAGGGTGTTACGCTATGGAAGCTGCTCATGCTGAGATGGTATGGTGACCACTGTTCTGTCTGGTTTTCTGTGAATACTTTGAGATTTCTACTCTGTAAATGAATATCTTTGTCTAGACTTAATTTGCCATAGGCTATGCAACACATCCTGCATACTGAGAAGCAAAAGAAAGATAAATGTGTAGTTACAAAATAATCTTTTCGACATATTTTCTTGACTTTAAAAAGCCATTGTAAATATTAATAATCAATTTTTTCTCTTCTGGTTTGTGGTAGGAATATACATTGGGAATAGGGTGAACCTGATTAATACCTTTATTGATGCTAACTATTTATTTTTGTTGTATACTTTTCTGAAGAGTGGTTGTGGGTGTGGATTTCAAACAAAGACCACAATGTACTAGCCCCTTAAGTATGTGCCTACCAGGTTATTTTTGGCCACCTCAGGGATTAACTTTCAATGCTATGGCTTCAGTAAGAATAATGCTCAAAGAATGTAACAGCACCATAAATGTATTTTGGTGAATAAACTGTGGCAGATTGATAGCATGATTGTTTTGTTAACTCATTTAATGTAACATTAATTTATGGGTTCATAATTTCTTATGAATATCAATTAAGCCAAAACTGAGTACTGCACCTGTCCATAGATGTTTTAGCTAATGATACTAGTTTATCATTATGATGATATAATTGCCTCATACAATGGCTTGCACAATTATTTTCAGTACGTTTTTCTTCACATATTGTTGCCTCAGAGCTTTAAGTAATGACAATTTAAATAGAAATGAATATAGACAATTATACTCCATACTGGCAAAACAAAAACATGCATGCCATAGTGGGTGGTGCGGGGATTGCGATTGCGGAGGGGTGGCCACTTCCACTGTGATCGGGGGAGGCAGTAGATGTTTATATAATATAAACATGTAAATTGATCCAAGAGTTCTCTCCATAACTAGTAAACATTAGCCGACTTTAAAAAATGTGAGCTAACATTAGTTGACAGCTGTTCTTACCAGGTCCCTGGCCACTAGACACGGACAAACACACACACACACACACACACACACACACACATACACACAAAAGAAGAAAAACCAGCTGATTCACACGTTTTCGATAGCTCCTCACTTTTCCAGCCTCGTTTTATGGTTTTATCTCAACAATATCTTTTTTGAAATAACTTAGGAAAGATAGAAAGCACATCATGAATAAAATGTATTATTATTATTATTATTATTATTATTAATAATTTGTTTATTTGGATTCTTTTTTTTTGTGTGGTCCGACAGAGCCTACACATTCTGTTCACAAATAACACTTGCTAAATTGTAATATTTTACTTATAGTAGTACAGTATACAGTAATGTAAGATTCAATATTTAGGCTATTTGCTAGGCCAAAATATTTCTAATTTTTTATCTACAAACTCCAATTCCAAAAAAGTTGGTACAGTATGTAAAATGCACATAAAAGCAGAAAGCAGTGATTTGTGAATTCTCTTTTACATATATTTAATTAGAAACAGTACAAAGAAAAGATATTTAATGTTTTGCTTTATCAACTTTATTGATTTTTGTAAATATACGCTAATTCCGAATTGTATGCCTGCAACACGTTCCAAAAAAGTTGGGACAGAGGCAAAAAAAGACTGGGAAGTTCAAAAAACACCTGTATGGAACATTCCACAGGTAAACAGGTGATGATATCATGAATGGGTATAAAAGGATATCAAAAGACTCTTGATATCAGGGCCGGTCCTAAGCTTAGGCGGTATAGGCGGTCGCCTAGGGCGCCATCACTCCAGGGGGCACCAAGCCAGGATTATTAGCTTTCTTATTCCTCTATTACCTTATCTTCAAAACGTCAACGGTTTTCGGTATGATTTTTCGTTAGGCCAACATGTTTTGTTTTTTTAATCTCCATCTTTTTTTAAATTTATCTTACGCCCTATTCGCACGGGACTAGTATTCTCATTCTTGGCATGGGCAGGGTCTGCCTGCCCCCCAAAAGCCAGACAATATTAAATCCGATAGCCTAATGCCGGACATTGATGCCTGTAGCACCGTCAATATTCGAGCTACAGACAAATCATACATATACTATAAAACTAGAGACACAGGGTAACAGTGGGTTATATATTTTTTGTGGGATAAACACAGCCAAAGTTATTGTAATGTGCAGGTGACCATTTGAAAATTGGATATTATTGGAGTTTCTTCTGCAACATACGAAAGTTATTTCTCCACGTTATCTTGCGTCTTAATCCCCTTCCACCCCATGTTGCAAGTGCATTTAGGGCATGTCTAAGTCCACTTTTGCAAGTTAGACGGTGTGTTATTTGAGCGTTAAGTATGGTGCAAGGTGCAAATGAGCTGAACTTAGTCTCTTCATTAATTATAGGTGTGTCTTGGGCGTAACATGCAATAAACCAATCAAAATGTCATATCCCGTTCCCTTTAAAAGCCATCTGCATTTGCATCTTGGTGGATTGCTAATATGATGGCTGACAGTAAGACTGTGAAAACAGTGATTTACATCTGGGGAAACACGCTCCTGCAGGTAGTTAAAGCATGCCAGCAAGCAATAAGCTATATGGATCAATAGCCTATTATGATCAATATTATTTGGACTAACCATTATGATGTGTTTTGATATACACAATAATAATCTTTCACATAAAGGGTTAACACCGGAACGGGTTCCCGGTAATTAACCAAACTATTTCCCAGCAATATAATAATGGGAAAACATTTTTCATTAGCTTACACCCTCCTTTCCTCCGCTACCACCTCCTCTCTGTGCCCCGGAAACCGATCTTTGTGTCTTAATGTAATGTTGCCGATTAGGCTACATATTAATTACAAATGGTTACAAATTGATTAATGTCTCGACACAAACCGCAATATCAGGTACATTGTATACTGTACGTGCAACTACTTGTACTAGAATCTATGCTAAGGCGCATTGAAGCTGTTCTGGTGGCTTGGGGTAGCCCAACACCTTACTAAGACACTTCATGTTGGTTTTTGATAATGATATCAGCCAAGTGAAATAAACATCAAGATTTTTAGCTACTAAAATAACTGCAGTTTTCAGTAAACACTATTATTCTATGCACCTTCAGTAATAGATAGAACCTTCTAATTCTCAATCAAAATTACTTCTTCAGAATTAGAAGGTTCTATCTCTAATTTTGGCTCTTCAAAATACCCAACTTACAAATTTCACAACATTTTTATACTTTGCATTTGAAGTACACCTAAGATGAGGGACAAAATATGCAATAACAGAATAATACACTATGAAACATTTTTGAGATGTGGGGAGTGAAATCTTTGATACTCAATATCTCAAAACTATGCCTAACGCAGATAGAACCTTCTAATTCTCAGCTCACGCGATGGACCATTTTATTATTATGCTTTTTTTGTTATAGCCTACACAATAATAATATTCCACATTGTAATCTTGATATTTGTAGTCATGCTTGTGCTAGACCCTGTAACAAGCAGGAGGGTGTACGCGCATTGTGTACACACCTATGTAGACTTATATCTGCCGTTACAATAACATGTAAACAACTGCGACATGACTTTAGACTAGATTTGTGGTGGGTTTTAGCGCAAGTGCTTTCTGCTGGCTCAAGATGGCAATACACCAAAAAGTATCTTGGCCATACCTCATCTTAAGACCAAACCGCCCAGTTCACTTGCTATGGGCGCAAGATCACTTGGTATTAAAACGACGTGAGCGCAGGGTGCTAAAATGACACCTGTGCCGGTCTGATGGTAGGTAGGCGCCGAGTGCTCTATCGGATTTGTTCCGCCTCCGTTTCGGTGTTTCTCACCCGGCAATTATCCCTTTCATCTGTTTTGGTTTTTTATCCCTTTCACCTGTTTTTACTATATATAGCTCAGGACTTCCACCTTTCGGCACTTCAATATTGTCTTTGCTACGTTGACAAGGAAGTCAGTAAGGTATAGGAAATTCGGTCGCTGTATTTCTGGTTCGTATGAATAAGAAACGCAGCAAGTCCGGTTAGAGAATTAGGTTTAGATTGGTTTTCCATTTTATTTCCAAGCTTTGTCTTTATCCTTTATTCTTGTTACTTGTTATTTTTTGTGTTCAGCTCTTTCGCCACAAGAGCTCTGGATAACTAGTTTTATTTTCTGTTCTTTTATTGAGTTTTGCTTTGTTTCATGACCTCTTCTTATGCCTAATTATTTAGTGTGTGAGGTTCTTTTGTTAGTTATTCTCGCTGTTTATCGAGATCGCCTCAGTTTTTGAGGTTGCTTTGTTTTACCTTGTGCTAGGGAAGTTTTGCTCCAGATCCTGTGTTATCTCCGTCCTGGTGCGGCTACTTCCGCGTTTGTGGCGTATCTTTCTAGATACGCTTTTAGAAATCCTTATCGGTCGCGTTTGGTTCTCTGAAGCTTACACTCCCCCTCACAATCAGCCCACTACTTTATTATTTTGCCTTTTTTATTTTGAGGTAATCCTGGGTGGGGATTAAGTCCCTGTAGGTGGTACGCATTTCAAGGCTTTGGTCTCAGTTTTGTAGGCCAAAGGTTTTGAGTTCAGCGTTTAAAGTGGCCTCGTGCCTGCCACGCCTCAAAGAAGACAGCTAGGCATTAGTAAGGTTTTGGGTAGGTAGCTAGGAACCACGGTGCTCTTTGTGTAAGAGTAACATCTTGTTTTAGTATTTTACTCTTTGGGCCTGTGGTATTCAGTTTTTTTGTTTTGTGATTTTATCTGGCCAAATTTAGTTTGGTTTTCAATGTCTAATCTACTAATGTTGTTTTTATTAGACAGATTAGCCATTGTTTATGTGTGGGAGTGTTACGTCCCTGTGCGGCCCTTTAAATCTTTTGCGTGCTAACGAGATTCACTCTGTTCACCTGTCTTGATTGGAAATTGCAGACACCTGTGCTGGATTTCCAAGTGCATATATATTGCTGGTGTCCCCCTTGGGTTTAGATTTTTCCTTTGTTGGTTTGGTTGTCCACATTTTATAACTTCATGCACGTTGCCAGCTTGCCGAATATTGCTGTGGCGTTTTGTCTTGTGTGTGATTCCCCATTTTAAAGGCCGGTTTTAATTAGCTTTGTGCAAGTTTTATTTTGTGTTTGAAATTATTTGTGTTGTGACCCCTTTGAGCCTATTGCAAAAAATTGTAAATAAGCCGTGCCACCGCATTTTGTGCCAAAAAAGAGCCATTCGCCGCAACCCAAAGTGAAAAGTTTTGTTTGAGCCATGCCCCTATCCATGATGTGAAAAAAGGTAAAAACGTCAATGCCTCATCTCCCCCCTCTTCTTCATTGATGGGTATCCAACTGTGCAAATTAACGTTAGCCCTTTTATTTCAAACAGTTGTCCCCCCTTGCTGGCTCCGCCTACGTGCATATGACGTGTTACCGAATGGATCTATCGCCCCTCCCCCCAACAGTAACTCCTCCCTCTTCCCCCCTCCCTTCTGTGCTCTCTCACACGAGCCCAAGCCGCGTCTTTTGAAATTGTGAAGTGGGCGGAGACAGAACAAAAGCCGGTGTTTATTACCCCTTTAAAATAAACGTTAATAATACATTTTTAATACATTTTTATTTAAAGCGCTTTTCAGGACACCCAAAGACGCTTTACAACAAAATACAAATACACAATTACAGAAGTAGAAATATACAGTAAAGTACAATAAATAAAACAATGGATAAACAAACGTATGGATTAAAACAAAGGGCGAAGGGACATAAAGTTCAACCAGTAATGGTCATTTCCCTGCAACAATATGATCTCCCAATCGCAGTGCAATGCATGCACGCTTGTAAAGCACGCTTCAGCTATCTAGAGAATAGATGTCAGGTGATTTAAATATAGACAGTAAAGTACAATAAATAAAACAATGGATAAAAGGGAGGAATGAGGGAGCTAATCCATTTAGTGCTTTATAGTTAAGTTAAGTATAGATGAGTAGGAGTAGTTTGAAAGTGATACGGTATTTAACTGGGAGCCAATGAAGTCTATGAAGGGTAGGAGTAATGTGTTCCCATTGTTTGGTGTGGGTGAGTACTCAGCAGAATGTGCAGCAGAATTCTGAACATACTGCAGCCTATCAAGGGAAGTGGATTGAAGACCCTACAGTATGGAATTGCAGTAGTCTAGACGGGTTAATACAAATGCATGAATCAGGATTTCTGCAACAGGAATGGTGAGAAAGGGTCTGAGTCTGGAAATATTTTTGAGGTGGAAAAAAGCTGACTTAGTGATGTGTCTAATGTGGGACTTGAAGGACAGGGTTCAGTCCAAGGTGACTCCAAGGTTCTTGACTGAGTGGCTGGATTTGATTATAAACCCATTAATGGGCATACTGAAGTCATTGAATCGACTTAGCAGGGGCTTGGGACCTAGTAGCATGATTTCCGTCTTGTCTCCATTGAGTTTTAAGAAGTTATGATTCATCCAGATTTTAATTTCAGAAAGACAGAGAGGGAGGAGGTTGGTCAAGGGATTGATGTGCACATAAATTTGGGTATCGTCAGCATAACAGTGTAAATTAAAACCAAAATGACGAAGAATCTGACCTAGGCGCAGCATGTAAATGGTGAAAAGTAGGGGACCAAGGACAGAGCCCTGGGGGACACTCTGTATGAGTGGGGCTGGGCTAGATTTACAATTTCCCAGAAACACAAACTGCTCCATCTCAGATGGGTAGGACTGGAACCAGCGGAGAAAACATTTATGTCAACATCTGATCAAACATGCTCTTGGCAACAATTAGGCTAGAACTGAACTATTAAAAAAGGGTTTACAATTTACAGTCATTAAAAAAGTTGACTAAGCAAGTGAAAAAGATATGTATGAAACGTATGAAAATGGATTTTTGCAAACGAATAGCTACAGGCAAAAAAAAAAAAACCTGAAACTGAAAATCAACTAATGTACAGGATTCTAAATGCAATATTTTGTGACAGCCACCTTTCCTTTCAAGCAGGTATGCAATGTAGCCTACCTCCAAAATTGTTGTCACCCTTGGTAAAGATTATACAGATAATTTAAAACTTCACAATTGAAAAGATATTGACAGGAAATAGTTCAAGGAGATAACTCAAACAATGATTGTCTTCCAATGATGCACAACACACATTTAATTCAGGAATATACTTTCTTAATTACTGTAATTACATTTACAAAGGTTTCCATTTGTGACGGTCTTGGTGTTTGAAGTTTCCTTTAAAAAATGACAAGGATTGGCGAATTTAAGCAGCAAGAATTTCAGTGGAACTGGACTAATATATCAACCAAACCTACATTTAATAAAACATGAGTATCAGGATTGGGATTAATTCAGAATTTCCGAATTTGCTGAAATTAAATTCAAAGAATTAGAATTGGAATTGAGAGACACAACAGGAAGCAGAATTATGTCTAATAAATTCAACTGACTCATGATGTAGCAAAAAAGTTTTAAGTGAAATGTATTATATGTTATGTGTTTATTATATTATGTTGTTTTTATTATTACTTATTGTGTAATTTAGAAGTTTAGGTTAATTGTCCAATAATTAATGCATGTGATGATATTAACACATGGAAAACTAAGAGAAATAGTCCAGGGTTCCCACACATTTTCACTCTGTCATGGTTTTAAGCCGGATTGCTCTTTTCTGGTGGTTGTGGCGACTTCTGGCCGCTAGAGGGCACTCGTGTCGTTTTTTCGTCGCCTTGTTGAGACCTAATTGTCTTAATTGGCTTCAGGCGCGTGCCTCTATTTAAGCCGGGCGTTTTCTTTGTTCTGTGCTTTTGTGTCAACTCTGTTTTCGCACAAGCCAGGTAATTCGGTATAGGACTTCAGAACACTGTGTTTCTTTCTGTCTGAAAGCAGTTTAGTTTAGAGTTTTAGGTTTAGTTCGTTCTGACTTCTCTTTCCTATTTTCTTTCTCTAACTAAGTTCTTTCCTCGGTTTCCTTTCTGTCCTCTTTGAGGCCGTACGTTGTTTACCTTTTTCTTCTGTTCCTCCTTTAGAATTGCTCAATTTACTTGCATTGAGCTGGAGGCCTTTCCTTTTCTTTGCTGTCTAAACTCACTCGTGTTTTCGAGTTCACTTCCGCCCTCTTTGTTTCGATCCTCAGACTGACTGGACCCAAAAGCAAGACTCGGAGGCAGACTCAATGGCAAACTCAGAACCGGAGCAAATAATTTATTAGTAGCAAGCGAAACAGTGAACAGGGGCGCTAGGTGAGGGTCAGGATGCGGGGTTGGCAGGACTAAGGGCTGGGCAGGAACAGAGCAGGAACAAACAGGAACAGGGCAGCAGACAGATGGACTAGGTCAGGGGTTCCCAAACCGGTCCTGGGGCCCCCCTGTGTATGCTGGTTTTCGTTGCAACCACAGTTGCAATCCCAGAATTTTAACAAGCGGTTAACCTTTCTTAATTAGGTGATTTTCATGTTTAGAGGAATTATTCACCCACTTAAGCCAAATTATGTCAGACATAGCAATGCATGCCATGGAGACTAAACTCCCCATGTTTAAACTGTGCTATATACTGTAACAACAATTATATACAAAGAGGTTACAAAATTATGTATCTTAACTGATCAAATTAAAGAGTGAAGTGAATCAATAGGCTCCTAATTAGGTCGTTGAACACGTTAAACTTTCATATTTTTTTTCTTAAGCTAATTAACACAATGCAGGTTTGGCTCGTTATCATTTGCTTTGTGTTTGAATTCTTCATTATCTACCAAATGGTTAGTTTTAGTGGCCACGTGTCCACACTTTCACCAATTAGGAGCCTATTGATTCAAATCAATCTTTCAATGGATCTGCTTAATAATTTTCCTATCTGTTTTAAATAATATAGCACAATAAGCACAATGTGAACATGGGGTGTTTATTCTACATGGCATCCACAGCTATTTCTGATATAATTGGCTTAAGAGGGTAAATAATTACTCTAAACATGAAAGGCACCTAATTAAGAAACATTTACCGCTTGTTAAAGGTCTGGGATTGCAACTGTGGTTGTAACGAAAACCAGCATACACAGGGGGGCCCCAGGACGGGTTTGGGAACCCCTGGGCTAGGTGACAGGCTGGATGCAGGGCTGGAGAACACAGGAGTACAGGTACGGGGAAAGCAGGCTGGACGGGCGAACTGAAAACAGGCTGACAAGTTAGCACAAACAAACAGAGTCCGAGTAACACGTCAAACACTCAAAGAGACGGAACAAACTGGCACAGAACAAACAAAGAGAGCTAAATAAATAAGGGGAGAAACAGGTGAATGGGAGATCAGTAATGAACCGGGCGTGAGGAATGTGAATGAGGTAATGAATGTGAGTGCGGAATGCGGGGAAGGTGAGTGATTGGCTGGGGGACAACTAGGGAGAGAATGAGGAAACGAGCGGGGAAACCACGCCCAGCCTGCACAACACAGAAGGACAGACAAGGTAAAAAGAAAAACATGACATGAAACAAGAGGAATGGGGAAAACAGGGAGAACGATAGGAAGATGGACTGGAGGGAAACGGTGGATGTAACACTATTTTCTGGGTAGTTTTCTGTTGGCAGATCGCCAGGAGTTTTTCTCCCTTTTTGTTTACCTTTTCTCTGTCCCATTCGTGCTGTCTGTTCTCCTCCCCTGACTAGTGGTTATTCCACGTTTGTGGGTAACTTTTAGATCCCTACGGTCGCACCTGGTTCTCTGACCCCCTCCTTCACAGTACACAAAAGCCTAATGGAGGTACTACCTGGCCACACAGCATGTGGCCTTAGCCGCTCATAACATTTTGTCTATGTTCGCTTTAGGTTGTGCATCATGGTTCAAAGAAAGTTCCCTTAACATTCTGGTAACTTTCAGGGGGTTCAGGCCCGGTTTTTGCCCAATTTTCCTTCTGTTTCTCTGTACAGCCTCTTTGTGACAGTTATCTGTAAAAAGCCCTATAAAAATAAAATTGAATGGAATGGAATTTAAATTCCTGGAACCTTGTTGCAACCTTCCGGGATGGTTCTGATAAAATTCCTCTAACTTTAAAAATTGTCGTAACCTTAACTCTATAGGCTTTGGCCCCCTAGTGGTGGGACGCATGCGGTCCAATTTTTTATAGTGTTCATATTTCTCTTAAATTCTAAATTATAACGTTAATAAAACACGGAACTTTCGACGCAAAATTGTTAAAAACAGTCACAGCCTGCGAACACATTCGTTTATATGCTTATCAGCTCTCAGGTTACACTACAGAGCCATAAAGCAGCAGGGTGCTAATAGCCCAACCCACTTTTTTTATTTGTTTACAGCCTTCACCTCGCCGCAATCACAGGCAATAAAATGCGTATCACAAAAGCTCTTGGTACCATTTCAACACGCTAAAAAATCAAGATCCGATTCAGGAACAATTGTATATTATTGAAAAGTTGTATAAATAAACATTAGGTGTTTTTTTCCCGTGCTCACTTCAGTATGCATACAACCGATATACTTCCGGTTTTTTATTTTCTACAAATTCTCTTGATAAACATGTTTAAGCAAACAAATACGATACCTGGTTATGCAGTTATAACCCTTTTCTGAAGAATCCTCAACGTTTTTTTCGTAACCCATTTATCCATTATCCAGGAAAGTCTCAATTTCCACAGTGCGTACCCTTCGCTTTTGCGTTTGTACTACGTTACTACCGTTGCGTAAAAGCATTACTAGACTGCTACAGGAATGATCTAACGTAAAACACGTAGATTATCTTCTACGGGGGTTCCTGCCCTTTCAAACGAAGTAAAATATGTCATATTCAAGCGACTGTGAACGGCGCTGTATCCACGCGTAACGACAACCCATAGGGCAATCGGCTGTGCGCTCCTGACTGTCGACAGCATCAGATGACGCCTGTGGCCATTTTGACTGAGTTTATCCTGTAAGGGATGGGCTGGATTGCTGTTACAAGTAAGTTTGTAGTCTATCCAGATGTATTTAGCAATGTGTAGCTTTTTTGTGAGCTGAAAAAACGTCACAGACCAGTCTTTCTCTGTACGCAGACACGGGCAGCTGTATTGGTGCAATTGCGCTGGTGATGTCTTTGCTGCTTCAAAGTTTACGATTATTTTATACATTTATACGCGAACGTGGCAATCAACGGTGGAAAGAAGAGCGCTTATTTCACGGTTGCTCAGGTTTTGGAGGTGAAGAAGTGTCCCAGAGGCGAAGAAGTCTGTGTTCTGGCAGAGCAATGACTCTGGCATGGACCCGTGCCTGGACATGTAAGTGTTTTAAAAAAATATATAATACAAATTATTATTATTATTGTTATTATCATCATCATAATCATCAACAGTATGGAGCGCTATTATCTAGAGTATTTTTAGTTTGGTGATAAATGGATTCTCGCAGGAGTTCGCTAGTTTCTATGGTGTCACAGGCTTGTAAGGAGCGCCTGCTGTTTGTTTGTTTTCTAGCGTTCATTCGCAGTTTCTTTGTGCAGCAACCAACACAAGGGCTAGTTGTTGAATTTACGCATGAAACGACATCCATTCTCAGTACTTTATTTCACGGTTCAGTCAAGACATTACAGTATTATAATAATGTAATTTAGTTCGTGCAAGCTGACAAACGAATTCATAAATCCTAGTTAGCTATGATTGCTAATTATGTTGGAGCTAATATCAGACGTACTGTGGATGTAAGATTTTTTAATGTATATACGTATATATAATATATATATATATGTGTGTGTGTGTGTATATATATATATATATATATCTATATATATATATATTTTTTTTTATAAAATAAAATTTTTTTTCCACTTAATTGTAATACTTGCCATATGTCTTTTTGAGATAATTTGTGTTCTCATTTTTTAGTGATTCTACTTAGTAATGTACTTGAATCTGTCTTTTTCAGGGAGGACAGTGAAGACACCCCTCCCCCACCTAACACCTCTGTCGTAGGAGGTGGTAACAGACAGGTTTGCCAAATAGTGATGTATAATTCATTACTTTTGCTGTAAAAAGTCAAGTTGAAGGCTTGTTATAGATAAACCTGTTATTCTGCTGGCTTATGGGGCTCTGGTAAATCTAACTTTGAAGTACAGTGCCATTTTAAATGTAAAGCAGATTGGTTGGATAACATTAGGGTAAGTAATCCTTTTCGGAGAGGTATTTGGGCACTTTTGGGCACGCTTTGTAAGAGAATACCCTCATACACATAAACACAAAACATGTGTAGGTTAATTTTCTTCACATTCTGTATTACAAAAAATGTTTTAAAAGAAAAATAAAGTTTTCTGATGATTGACATGCCTAGACAGAAAGATATGCGCATGTTTTATATTTGGCGACGTTTGGAAACGTTTTGGGACACCCGGGCCCCGTTTTGGTAAAAATACCAATGCATAAGGAAAGCCTGTAGATATCTTTACCAAATTCTAAACCCAAGTGGACAACATATCAGTGCACTAGTGTAAGGAAGTCTGGCTTGCTCCAGTACTTTGAAGTTGAAATATTCAGTGCTAAACTGTAAAAACACAAGGCGTTTTGTACTTTTTTTAGTTTTTTTATGTGTATTATGTATAAACTGTATGTGACCATTTTTACATAAATTTATTCTGATGCAAATTTCTGAATGGTACAAGCCTCTTCTTTCATTGAAACTTTCAACCATGGATGTGCAGTGAATCGTTTTTGAGATATTGGCACTTAATTGACACTAGTAAAAACTAGGCGAAAATTGTATAAAATAGGCCAAAGTAAATAGGGTTAAGGAAACCTTAACACCGTTGCGCAGAAGGTGGCACCGGCGCCACCTTTTTGCTCAACTGAGACATTCGTTGCTACTGCAGCCAAACTATTATTGGAAATCACAAACTCTGTGTTTTAAATTTATTGGTAGACGGTTCGTGACGATTTCTGCCGAATATGTAGTTTCTAAGTGTCACTATTTCCCTGTAGCAAGTCCATTTATCAAGCAACCCCCCACCTAGTCTATACCTACCTATGCATGACATAGTGGACAATAGCGTCTATGTTTGAGTTCATAAATATATTTATGCATCATATAAAATTAGAATAACGTCATAGCAACGAGATAAACCCAACACTAGCCTGATTGTATGCCAGAAAAGCCGTGAAACGCCCTGCTCACTCAAATGCAAAATAAACTGTGAAAGTACTATCTCATTCTACCATGTATTCTACTAGCAATATATGCTGCTAAATATGAAATAAATATACAATCCTACCATTGGTTTTACACATCGAGAAAAATTCAGTTGTCATTTATTGTCTGGTACAATCGGTTTGAGAAATATACAACACTTTATACCGCTATTACACTATCTGAAACGTCGCCGCGTAATAGCCCCATGCCCTGTAAGCCTGTCTCATGCATTACAGTTCATTCGGGTTTAATTGTGGGCTTTTTTATCCAATAGAGTACATTATAACCTTCGCAACGGTATATGCCAAGTCTTTTTGGGTGCTTTGAGCAATTTACTACAGCCCAGCATAACGGCAGTTTTCGTTTTAACTGTCTAGTATTATGCAAGCGCTATAGAATACGCATTATGCAGGGGAAATTCTCTTTTGCGATATGTAAGTATTTTTGCGTCTAAAATACCGTTGGTCTCGCTGGCTACATACGTACGTTCGTGTTTCCACTCGAGCACTGTCTTTCCAATATGTTTGATAGCCCTATTGTTATTTTCGCATTTTGAGTGCATTTCACTTACTGTAGTGCAATCGTTAAATGTATTTTTGAAGTAGACTAATGTTCATTGAAGATAGAACATTTGGCAGCATTTTACAAATGGTGGAAAACTATTTTATGTTCATGTTATCATACACAATATAGGCTATGGCGTATACTTGTCTCTTAGGGCATGACAATGATCATTCCAATTTACTGTGCGCTGATATGTGGTAGATTAAGGTAAAAATCTCCTTGGAGTCATTATGAATAGGGAAACTTAAAAGATTAAAAGAATACAGAAAAATGCAATCCCAGGACAAAAGTATACATACTAGTGTAGAGTACAGGGACAAGTGATGTTTTATTGAGGTACAAGAGTGAATGATTAGGCAACATATTTAGGTGTATGTAACACTGTGATATCAATGTTTTTTTTAATCTTAAGCCACCAGAAGGAGCAAATGTGTATGCGTTATAATGTACAAAACTAATTTTATTCATTTTATGACATGTTTTGCATAGGGGTTTTGGACCCATAGATATCTACCCCCCTATACTGCTGAAAATATATAATTCTCACTTGGAAATTATGCAAAAGTGAGTTTTATGAGCCCAAACTGTTGATTTGTAGTTAAATATATCATAATTTTTTGCAGCAGTGCACAATTTAGCCATTTGGATAGATTTGGAGACACTAATGGACAACAGGATACACTGCTATATTTTACATCATAGACCTTTAGTAGTTCTGCATATCATCCTCAGATTTTGCAAAACTTGTGGACATGGAGCTTATGATCCAGGAAATGTATATATATTACCGATTTCACTTATGTAGCTCTCAGCAAAATTTAAAAAAACTATTTAAAATTATTTTTTTTCCAAAGTTTCTTTGCATTTGTGGCACTTTATTTTGACTTAAATTATGAAAATAAACAAATCTAAGTTTGTATTGTAAATGGTACACCTGTCTTCTTTCATTTAAGCCATTTACCAAGTTTATGTGATGCTCACACCTGGAGTTATAAAGCCTTAAACAGAGCACCCCTAAATAGGTGAAATTTGCCATCTGTGCCAAGGGGTTAATGTTCCTAGTTGGTTATCATAACGTTCCCTGAACTGTAGTTCATTGTTTATACTGTATATAAAATTATTAAGCAATGAGACCTGAAAGGTTCATTATTTGTATTACATTCATAAAATTGGGGAAATGTTCCAACAGTATTTCTCCTTATATGCTATATCACAAATGTAATACAAACTAGATTAACAATTCCTAAAGAAATTGTAGGGGTAATTGCTGGAAATGGTATAGAAAGATGGTAATATGGTATAGTGTGAGGTGGTAAATAAAAGGTGGAAATCGTATGAAGTGGTAATGCAGTATAAAGGGATCTAAAAATGGTGAAAGTGTTAAAATATGGTGATGTATTTTATTTATTTATTTTTTTATGAGGGGTCCCGCCACCGCCCCCCCCTCTTCGGAGGTCAACTTTATTTTTATAGTGTTATGTACAAAAAAGTTTTGTGCTGGAGTCTCTCTGAGGGAGGGAAAACTAAATTAAGTAAACAGTAAAGTTAAGCAAACAAAGTGTCAAGACAAAAAGGGGATAAAGGGAGATGTAATAATGTAGAAATAAAATAATAATAATAATGAAATGTTTTTTGTTTTTTTTTCGCAGAAAGGAGGGATAGATTAAAGGGAGCTAGTGGGGGGGGGGGCATGTTTAGTGTGGATAGTGTACAGGCAAAAAGGTGATGAGTGAAATCGGTACTATAATTAGGGATTTAAGATACAGATGAATGTATTGTAGTCCAGATTGTGTTAAAATCAGCGGTTTGTTTTTTGATAGCGGCAGATAATTTTTCCAATGATATGTATTTGATTAGTAGGTTTTTCCAAAGTGTAATATTGATTTTTTTTTCCTTGATTTCCAGTTCATGAGGATGGTTTTCTTGGTGATGATTATGGCTGCGGAAAGTATTCTACTGTATGTGTTGTTTATGTTGATGTTGGATATGTCTCCCAGTAAGCAGAGTGGAGGGGATAGTGGGATGGGGCAGCCTAAAAGAAGAGAGAGGTTGTCAGTGATGTCCCACCTGAATTGTTTAATTGGTGTGCAGTCCCATGTGGCATGCATATAGCTGTCTGTGGTGTTTTGTGTGCAGTGCGGACAAATTTCAGAATCTATAAAACCCATTTTAAACAACCTTTTCCCTGTGTAATGTACTCTATGAATAATCTTGTATTGTATGAGTTGGATATTTGTGTTGGTAGATATAGAGAAGATGTTTTTGCAGATTTGGGTCCTGAAGTCAGCATCAGGGATGATCTGCAGGTCTTGTTCCCATTTTTCTGAAGGGATGGATACTGTTAGGTCGGACGTGGAAATTATCTTGTAGATTTTGGATAGTATTTTTTTTTTAGTAGTGATGTTGATCAGGTCTAAGGTTAGTGGACAAAGATCTAAATTAGATGATTTAATGTTGATTTTGGACTGAATAGAGGATTTGATCTGGAGAAATTCTAAAAAGTGATTCTCCCCAATGCCGTACTTCTGGACCAAGTGAGGGAATTTATTTATTTATAGTCACACCATCACAATTTCTGTAATATGCCCTGAACAAACACAGTACCTGCCAAAAAGGGATACGGGAAAAAGCAGACTGCTTATCAAAGTCCCGCCCCAATTCCCAACTCAAATTTGAATGTTCACATTATACATTTGTTTAAAACAGATTATTTCGTATCACAACAGCATAGCTGAATTTTCTTTATAACAAAACAGACCGAGAAAGAAAAAATAAGATAAAATAAAATAAACAAAATAATAAAGTCCAAATAAGTCGAATTTAAATGTACATGTCATACATTAGTCAAAACAATTTGTTTCATTTCAACAGCAAACAGTCCAAAATATTGTTCAGATAATGTCCAAATAAATGTGTCCGTTTCTTCGTTTTTCTGATGCTCTAGTGTCCCCTGTAAATTCAGTGCATTATGCGTGAGAAGGTGTGAGTGCCAATCGCAGAGTTCATTACCCATCACTATTATCTGCACTGGCCCCCGGAGGCTTGATGATTTCCGCCTGTAATTTGGCTATTTTTTCCTTGTTTTTAGAGATGTCAGACCTCATTTTTCTCAATATGGTCAGTACTTCCTTGTTTCCAGAGACGTCAAACCCCATTTTTCTCAGCTGTCGGTGCACCAAAAACAGGCCAAATCCCAGGCCGAGTAGGCCCAACATCATGAATCCAAACAGGTACACATCTTCCACATCTTCTATGTCCAGTACTGCAAGACACACTACACGCCATTTGTCCCACCCATCCTTAGTGTACCCTGCCAGAAAGGTCCCATCAGGACATGAAGGCTCGCCAGTGCCCTCACGCCTGGTAGAGAATACCTTATCAATAGCGTTAAATGACCAGTTTAGAAGTTCCATCCTGAGCAGGTTGTGCGGCCGGTGTCTGATGTCTTGTGTTGCAAGATCCAGGATCATGTATAAACCGCTTACAATGTTTTTGCACATCGTGACATTGTTTTCATTTCATGATAACCCACTATTGTTTATATTTGGTAGTTTCCTACCATCTTACATTTTATCCTACTCTTGAAGACCTTCAAATTCGTAGACGATTTAATCTCATCATGTAAACTGTTCCAAAGCTTAACCCCCACAATAGATAAAGAATGACCTCTGAGAGTAGTATTTATCAATTTTTGTTTGTAAATCATGTTTCCTCTCAAGTTGTGTATGTCATCTCTCTTTAAAAACAGATCCTGTATATTTACGGGTAAAAGACTTTTGGAGGCTAAGAATAATATTTGTAAGGTATTATACTTAATTATGTCATGCAACTTGAGAAACTTTGCCTTAATGAACAAATCATTAGTGTGATCTCTATATGGGACACAATATACAACTCTCAGTGCCCTTTTTTGGAGTTTAAACAGCGGCTCTGTAGTGTCTTTGTAAGTGTGACCCCACACTTCGACACAGTAATGAAGGTGGGGTGTTATGAGTGCCGAGTAAATTGTCTTAAGTGAATGTTGATTGAGTAATTTCTGCATTTTCCACAAAATAGACACGCTTTTGGCCAACTTACATTGAACTAGCTTCACATGTGGTTTCCATGTCAGAAGGCAATCTACCGTAACCCCCAGAATCTTGTGTTCGTTCACTCGTTCAATGATGGTACCATTGACCTTTAAGTTTATGTTTTCCTTCAGGCCTCTTTTCCCGAATAATATGAATTTTGTCTTTGAAAGGTTTAGTGATAATTTATTAATATTAAACCACGTGTGAAGCTTTGACATTTCATTGTTAACTAATTTGACCATTTGATTAAGATCATTTCCAGAGCAGAGGATATTTGTCTCGTCCGCGAATAAAATTAATTTTAGGACGTCAGATACTTTGACTATGTCATTAATATACAGTATAAATAATTTTGGTCCTAAGACTGAACCCTGCGTGACCCCACAGGTGATGTCCAGGCATGTTGATATGCTGTCCCCTATCTGAACAAATTGAACTCTATTTGATAGGTAACTCTTTATCCATTGTAATGCGATTCCTCTAACTCCATATCTGTACAATTTTTCAATCAATATGCTGTGGTTTATCGTGTCAAAAGCTTTTTTCAGGTCAATGAAGATGCCTATAGTGTATAATTTCCGGTCTAACGCGTCCTTGATAAATTCTATGGATTCTGTTAGGGCCAGTGCTGTTGAATGTTTTTTTCTGAACCCGTATTGGCTGTCACATAGCAGTTTGTGCTTTTCAATGAACTTATCTAATCTGACATTAAAGAACTTTTCAATAATTTTTGAGCACTGTGGTAAAATTGAAACAGGACGATAATTTGAAAACTTATGTTTGTCTCCACTTTTGTACAGAGGAAGAACTCTTGCTATCTTCATGTTATCTGGAAACACGCCATTACAGAACGATAAGTTACATATATACGTTAGCGGAGGTATAATCGCTTTTGATATACTTTTTAACAACGTCATGTCTATCTGGTCTACGTCAGTGGATGTCTTAGCTGTGCAATCTCTCAGTATTGCTTTGATTTCAGTTTGTGTGACAGGATATAGAAATAATGACTCTGTTTTTATCTCACCGCCCCTATCAAAGTGATCCCACTGCAGGAGTGAGGATGGAATGGCCTTGGCTAGCTCCGGACCAACGCTAACAAAGTAATTGTTGAAACTATCACCTTATTATCTTCTTCCCTCCTGTTGTTTATATTGAAATGATCAGAGAATGTCCGCTTGGCATTTCGCCCAGAGACAGAATTTATTATATTCCAGAGATTTCTGGTGTAGTTTCTATTTTCTGTTAGTAACTTGTCATAATAATCTTTTTTATGTTTCCTCAGCAAATATGTCACTCTGTTTCTGAAACGTTTGTACTTTGCATATGATTGTACACTCCTTTCCTTTATAAACTGGAAGCTGTTTTTTTTCCTGCAGGCGTTCGCGATGGTCTTAGTAAACCAAGGCCTTTTTTCTTTGGCTTTATTATCTTTGCTCGAAGTTTTGACTACCGGGCAGTGCTTGTCATATAGTGAATTTATTGTGTTTAAGAAGGCCTCATACGCTTTGTTTGTGTCCCTTTCAGTCAATACATCATTCCACTTTTGTTTCATCATATCTTGTTCAAGATCTTTGAGTCTCTTTTCGTTTCTAATTCTTTTTAAGGTTTTTGGCACTGGTTTCTGATCCATAGTGTGTTTCCAGTCACAGATAGCGAAGACTGGAAGGTGATCAGAGATATCATTTATCATAATACCACTTGTTATTACAGTGTCCAGTACATTTGTATAGATATTGTCAATTAGTGTGGCACTATGTTTAGTGATTCTGCTTGGCTGGGTGATTAGAGGTCGCATTCCGCACGCATACATTGTGTTAACAAAGTCCTCAATCAACTTGTTATCGTTAGGATTTAATATGTCTACGTTAAAGTCACCACATATGAAAACATTTCTCTGATTCATTTTTGCTAATGAGATCAGAGTGTTATTATAGAAGATATGTTTGAGGTGTGTGATACCTTTACTAATCCATGTTGAAAAGTTTAGTGGTTTTTTGTTCATTAAGAAGTCAGGATTGTTCCAGATGGCAGTTTGTTTGGTAGGTCAGAGTGTGGTGTTAGTTATTTGATGACATTTCCACCAGGCTGTCAAAGTTGTAGCTATGGTAGGGTTTTTGAAACAAGGATGTGTAATGGAGCGGCCTATGAATGGTAAGTCTGAAATATCGATTTCTTTACATAAAGTTTGTTCTATGTCTGTCCAGGAGCTGTCGGATTGATTGGGATTGGTCCATTTGTGAATGTATTGGATTTGGTGGGCAATAAAATAGTGAAGAAAATTTGGTGCTTCCAGAGCTCCTTGGGTTTTGGATTTTTGTAAAGTGGCTAGTTTGATTCTAGGTGTCTTGTTTTTCCAGTAGACTTTTGAAATGATGGAGTCTATGGATTTGAACCAGGATGGTGGGGGCTTGATGGGGATCATTGAGAATAGGTATTTTATCATGGGGAGTATGGTCATTTTGATTGTAGCAATTCTGCCTATGAGGGATATTGGTAGATTCATCCAAAATTGAAGGTTGTCCTCTACTGTTTTGAGAAGTGGGTTGAAGTTGAGATTGACTAACTCTGACAGCCTAGGGGAAAAGTTGACTCCTAAATAGGTGATATTACCAGTGTGCGGAGAGTGAGGTGGTGTTTGGACTGCCTCATCCCAGCTATTATGGCTGAGAGGGAGAATGGAGGTTTTAGACCAGTTGATAGTGTACTCTGAGATTTTAGAGAAGGTGTTTATGAGGTGGATAGTTTCAGGTAATGAAGTAAGTAAAGTAAAATGTCGTCTGCATAAAGGCTGATTTCATGGTGGATATTTTTTGTTTGAATTCCTGTGATGTTTATTTTTTGACGGATAGCTGCTGCAAGTGGTTCAATGAAGATGGCGAATAAAGATGGGGAGAGTGGGCATCCTTGCCTAGTACCCCTGTGCAAAGTGAAGCGTTGTGATATTATTCCATTGGTGGTGATCGTGGCCATTGGTGATGTGTACAATACCCTTACCCAGTGGATAAATGATTCACCGAAACCAATTTTATTTAGTGTAGAAAATAAAAATTCCCAATTTATTTTATGAAATGCCTTTTCTGCATCCAATGAGGCTATGGCAGTTGGTGAGTGTGTGTGAGATGTATAATGTATTAAGTTAAATAGTCTGCGAAGGTTTTTAGATGAGTGTCTCCCTCTAATAAAACCAGTTTGATCTGAGTGGATGATAGATGGAGTAACGATTCGTGAAGCTAGGGCTTTGCCAATGGCGGAGTGGCTAATAGGGAGAATCGGGAAGAATCCCGGTGGGCCGCTGGTTTTTGGGCTGGTGGTGAGATCGGTAAACACAATAATTGTAGACTTGCTGCAGTGTGGGCCGCGTGAGCTCTCACTCGGCCCCCTCTCCTCCTCACACACGCACGAAAAGCAACCACGGCCCACACCAGAAACTTGGATGCTGATAGGGGGGATGAGAGTGGCCCCTCCCAAATTCCATAATTGGTTGAACCCAAGTTTGTTTTATATTATGATTGATCACCTGATGTAATTAGCTTAGTTTACGAGTTTGTGCCAGACGAAGACGCTAAAATGGAGAATAAAATAAGAAAAGGAGGAGCAGAAAAGGTTAGGATAAAAAAAAAGAAAGGCAATGGAAGAAGAAGCTGGCAAATGCGCCAAATTAACTGCCATATTTCGAACAAAAACGCAAACACAGCTGATGATGAGAAAGGTAGTGTATAGTGTTAAGATGTTATAGGCGTGTAAAGCACAATATCATTTCATGCCAACCACAATTAAAAGTTTATTGTTAAGGAATTTTAAAGCATGACTGGCGTATTTACGAATAACTGCTTTGATAAATGCAAAATGGTTATGGAATCATCTAATTGTGAATGGCATTTTGCTATATAGTCTCTGAGCAGTCAGGATTTTTTTTTTTTTTTTAAGCGAGGGGGGAGTTAATTGTGTTAGAAATTATTATTCTTGTTTATTATTATTATTAGGCCATGAAAGGTATAATAATAATAATAATAATAAGTAAATTATTAACACTGTTTTAGATGTAGCAACGTTAGCTAGCCTACTTGCTGTATCTTGCTGTTGCTTCTTGTTGGTTTTGTTAGCTAACGTTATTAACTTTTTATTTATTTGACGTCTAATGTCACCCTTAACCGTGAGGTAACGTTAGCTATCTAGCAAAGGTTAACAGCCAAATTAAGTTAGTTTAACTTGATAACTTACTGGAGATTTAAATGTTACATTCAGAGAGCTAACGTTAGTTAATCGTCATGAATGGAAGTTTTATATCTTTCTGGCCATTGTCAGGAACGTGAACATCTGCCAAGTTAAGAGTGTTATTTACTAAATTAGAAAAACTATGACTAAAACAGCTATTAAAGGCCTTATGATAACGGTCACTTCTTAACGTTCAAAAACAATAGTTGCAGCAGTTTCTATTAACCTCTTAATGCCAAACGCCCCCTAGCGGTAACGCGGGCGTGACGGAAATTATTAAATTATACATTTCATTAATTTAATAATATATAATAAACTGCTCACCTCAATATTTTGATTAAATATCCTTATGATATATCCATTCCTTCTGGGAAAGTGGTTTTTAAGCCCAAAACGTCGAGATAAAACTTTGTAAATAACGTTGGAAACTCTCAAACATGTATTGCAGCTTGATGTCACACCATAAACAATGTGCTGGTAAACTGTTCTGCTTAATTGTATTTCACAAAACTTTGGTTTAAAAAATCATTATACCTTTAGGCTTCAAGAAAAAATACTTTAAAACTTTCATAAGGCTGTACATGATTTTTTTCCAATTTTAAACCGACTTGTGCTTTTTTGCACTTGATTACGACTCGTTCGGCTGTGTTCACTTTGGCGTTGTGAAACTCAGCCAGTTTCTGGAGTACCAATCCAACGGCTTAGTATATGTTAGCCAGAGTGGTTTTGAACTTGTTTGCAGAGAATTATGCAAAACCGTCGTCAATTGGATGTATTTCTTTGACTGATAGCACAATCTGAAGTGGGAAAAACTGTCTTCGACCTGCCTCCACTCCGAGTATTATTTGCTTTCCATTGGGTTTTAAAACTGTCTGTCAAATATTCCAGCCAATAGCCAAGACTCTTATCTTTCAAACGAGCCCTCATTAAACACATTTCCTTAGTAAATGAAGGCGATAACAGCACTGCGTATGAGGAAGTGGCACTCACGCGTAATTATCGAGCCAAGATGGCGCAGTGTTTTTACCTTGTAGCGTAGCTCGCTACATTCCGTTTAGCAAAGCACAATTAATTAGGTAAGGCCCGCAGTTACATTTTTTTACTTTAGAGTAGTTTTGATACAGTTTTTGTGTAGTTATGTCGAGATTTTTGAGGCGTTTATCCGTGCACCAAGTGCTAGACGAACTGGATAAGCCAGAAGATGTTTTTGCCGAGGGAGACTCATCCTGTCTCAGTGACGCTGAATCCACTGATGACCGAGATGATGTTGCTGACATGTAAGTTGTTTTATCATACTAACAGTGTTATGCTATAAACGCATTGAATTTCGCCATGGCAGGTAACGTCGTTAGGGCTGGTGGTATTACCGATTTTTCGATATACCAGTGTGAATTCACGCAATGCCATGCGGGTTCGTAATTACATTGTCAACTGTATTTTATTGTTTTTCATACAATTAATATTACAAATTGCACATTCCAACGGTATGATAAATAATTTATGAAGTAAACTTAGGGTGTATTGTCTGTGTTGACAAACTCGCACGTGTTACGTGGCGTTGCCAACAACACAGATGTTTGTGGAAACTGTAAGTTTGGTGTAAGCATCGAAGGAAATGTGCAATTTAGCTGCAATGCGTGAATCCCTGTGTTTCTTCTGTGAAGCTAACTAACCTTATATACTTATGCATAAAATCGGTCCCTCTCAGCTAAATGAATATAGATAGTATTACCTTTACAGTGGCAAGCTAGCAAGCAAAATTACAGGTAACAAGCAGCTAGCTATCTATTTGTGTCTGAGATGAGCTACTAAATCGATTTTTTTGAGTGTGAAATGGCTTCTGGAAGTGTTTAGTAAAGTCACTGTTCCACATGAGTAAATTGTTCTGTATGCAGTACAGAAGGCTGTGCAGGTAAACAAAATGGCAATTTATGCATGGTATGAGGGAGAGAACATGATAACATGAGGGAGTACTTGTTTATTATTATTATTGTTGATTGTTGTTGTATAAGGGGGACTAATGGGTATATCAACATGGTGGACAATTCCATGGACAGGGTTAGTGGGGTTTGTAATGATGCAGATTGCTCTCCTGAGGGAATGTGTAGTCTAAATGGCTTCTGTATGAATGGTTAAATAATCTCTCCTCACCCTCCACCCCCATGTTTTGATCCTTTGCCTTTTTTTGTTTTTAGTTAATTTTTTTTAGCTTTTTGGACCCTGCCACTTTGTACTTTCTTTGTGTAAATACGGTAACTTCAGCAATTAGAGGGCAAGGATCTTTTTATTTGTTACAGCAGGGGTGTTTTTATTTTTTATCTAGGAAACTGGTGGACTTTTGATTTTTTATCCACTGCACTTTTAGTAGTACACCTTAGTGCACTTGTATATAGTTGATATATGTTTGTCATGTATAAAGTTTTGCCTCCTAAAACCCAACCCCAACGTCCCTGTCATAGGAGGTGGCAACAGAATAAAGGACAGGACTGGCTAGCAGTAATGTGTAGGGAAGTTTCATACTATTCCCATTATTCATTTGAAAACCTGTTTGCACATTCCTGGACTCATTTCTGGCTAATGGGGCTCTGGTGAAATACACAAGATTCACTGTGCTGCTACATGGGTTTTGACAGCTTTTTGTGACCTCGGGTAGTTAGTTGTGTAATATGAAGAGCAACAAGAACACGTCTAAAAATGAACTTTTATTGCCAATATTGACAAATTATCTCATTGTTTTGTAAAAACCTAAAAAATAAATCATATTGAGACCTTTCTGGAACATTGCCATTTTTGGCACATTTGGCACCATTTGGATAACGAAAAAGGTTCACCTGAAAAAAACCCTGTAAAATTTGAATGGTTTGAGATATTGACACCAGATTGTTACCAGAGGTAGGCAGCATATTGATGAATCAGATAGAGGAGTCATTTCCTTGATTGCATTTGTAGCTCCCCAGGTAAAAATTCTTAAACTTGAATGTAGGTACCCGTTTTTTATTTTTTTTATTTTTTCTGTACATAAATTGTTGTAGTTAAGTATCAAAAACTGGATTTCTATGAGTTCTCACTGCTTAGTCGTAATACTGCAGGTGTCTTCTTTAATAAAAGCCATGACCCATATTTGTACCATTTATAGTTTTTGAGATAACCACCTTTGTTTGTCACTAGTGAAAACAGGTGAAAATTGGCCTATTTTGCCCTCGGTAGGAAGAGGTTAATAGTCAGTGTTAACATTATTCCAGTGAGTCATATATATTGTACGTGATTCGATAACGATTTCATATTGAGTACACCTGAAAAATATGGCTTTATTACTTTCCCAGACATTAAATGCCTAACGTTAGGACGATATGCTTTATTTGCACAGCATTAGCCTACTTATTGAAGTTGTACATTAGTATTAGGCGATGAAAGGTGGTATTCTTAATTAATATTATTATTATTATGTTTTAAGTGACAGAGCAGAGTCTACTGTTAGGCCAAGTTATTGATGAGGCAGTGCCAGGACCAAGCCATGAGCCCAGAAGGATCCCTGCTGTGGACAGCACAGGTAGAGCTGTACCACAGTGTGTGCAAAATCTAAAAAGTCCAGACAATTAGTTCTAATATCACCACTATACATACCTATTTTACTAGTTATCTCTTGTATATACGTAACTTATAATTGTTCTATATTTTAAAAAATGTATCATAAAAAGGTCATCAAAAGAGCTAAAATGGTCTATTTTTCATTGTGGAACAACCCCCGTCCAAAGTGTGCTGCTCTGAGACATGAAACTCCCGGGCTGAAAATGAGTCCCACTCCGACCCTGGGCTTTGCTAATGATTTTCGTGTCTGTATTGATGAGAGATAGGGGGCGATAGCTTGATGGGGAGGTGGGGTCTTTGTCTGGTTTTAGTAAAAGAGAGATTGTAGCAGTGTTCATGTCTATGGGAAGTCTGGATGTTTGTTTAATTTCAGCTGTTAATCTGTTGAAAACAGGGGCTAGAATATTCCAAAAGTGTTTATAGAACTCAGCGGGGAAGCCATCAGGTCCTGGTGATTTATTGTTAGGCATGAGTTTGAGTGCATTGTAGAATTCTGTTATTGTATACGGTATTTCAAGTGCATTTGCTTGGTCTTCAGTAAGTTCTAGTAAATCACTATCGTTTAGGAATGTGTCAATGTCTTCTTGGCTTGGTTTATGTTTTGATGAGTATAGGTTGGTATAAAAATCTTGGAAGGTCTTATTTATTTCCTCAGGTGTCTGCACGATCTTCCCCGCTGAGTTCATAATTGCTGAGATTGTTGTTTTTTCTTTATTTCGCTTGATTTGGTTGGCCAGGTATTTTCCAGATTTATTACTGTATTCAAAATTCTTGTGTCTGAGTCTGTGTATGAGGAATTGAGTTTTTCCATTTGTGTGTTCTTTCAGTTGTAACTTGTATTTACGTAAATCGTTCTGGATTTGTGCTGTGGGATTATTTGTGTTGATGTTCTCTAGTTCTTTAATCTTTTGTTCTAAGTACACTTCCTGTTCATTGTCTTTCCTTTTTTTTTGTGTGGAATATGATTTTTCCTCTTAATACTGCTTTCCCTGTAATGGTGCTATTTCCGGTGAATCATTTATTTCAAGGAAGGAAGCCCACTCTCTTTTATTTAATTTATTTTTTTAATTTCCCGCCACCACCCCCCCCTCTTGGGAGGTCAGCTTTATTTTTATTTGTAATTATATTTCATAACAATGTTGTGCTAAAGCCCACTCTCTTTTAATATAATTATCAAAGTCTGGGTCATCAAGTAAGGATGTATTAAATCGTCATCTGTTGGATGGTTCGCCAGAATTGATATTGATATCGCGAGGTTGATATTCCAAGTGAGGGAGACGGGAGCATGATCGCTAATGGTAATGGGGTGTATTAGTATGCCTAAGATTTGGGAAATAATTGAGTTACTCGTTAAAAAAAAGTCAATGCGAAAATAGGAGTGATGAACCGGTGAGAAGAAAATTCTCTAGTGGGCGGGTGTTTTAATCACCGACCATCGCCAAGACCAAAATCACTCATGAACTGTTTAATTGTTTCTGTGCATTGGCAGTTACGTGTAATGTTTGAGTTGTTAGACCTGTCTAATGATGGATTCATGACTGTATTGAAATATGGTGATGTATTTTGTGGTAAACATACCTGCCAACACTCCCGTATTTCCCAGGAGTCTCCTGTTTTTAGACCCATTTCCCCACCTCCTCCCGTATGGTGATTTCTCCCCTATTTTTCTTGTATTTCACCAATAGTGAGTTTTTGCTACAAAACGTAATATGAGCTGTACAACAAACCAATGAAGGTCAAATGCGTCATTGCCAATGGTTTAGAATATGCACATTTCTGAATGGATCAAAAAGAGTAAATCTTTTATCAGAGAGTGTGGCAACCGTCCGTAGCTATGACTAGATACTGAGGTAACCCACTGTATCGAGCGCTCCTTCTTGCAACGAGTGTCAGTGAATGGATAGGCTACATAGATAATTGTTTAAAGCAACAAGCTAGCCAAGCTCTCGATTATGTTACAATATAAATTTTTCATAAGCTAACCTAACAAGGTTATCACTTTTGCTAGCAATATAGTGGCTATAATACATTTGTTATCTCGCTAGCTAACCATAAAAATAAGATTAAATAGCCTATATCCCAGTACATGTAGGCTATAGCTATTCGTACCTATCTCCTGGAATATAATAACCTACAGACATTGTTCAAGGAAGATATCAGCATAATGTAACGCAATGCAAATCTATTGCAAAATGCAACCTGCTGTGTTCAAGACAGGGTTCTCCGTTTCCCTTCAGTGCAGATTCTCAGTTTTTAACAATCTCTGTTGTGTCGACTGCTCAATTGGCTTCTACGTCATATAACAGCATCTACCTTTTTAAACTGATTTACTAATAAAAAACTGAGTGAAGACGAAGAGGAAGAATCAACAGAGATAGCAAACATTTAATAGCAAACTAATTAGATTCAGAGGCTTTATTGTCAATAAACAAACAAGTATTACACTTGTTTTTTATTGTAGCTTTCAAGTTCAATTGCACTTAAGATAGGGCTGAGCTTTGGGGCAGAAACAGGTTAACATGCATTGTGATGGTTTCTGTACAGTCTTGTCCACTGACAAAACGTTTATGAATATGTTTCATCAGACCACGTTTCGGTATGTTAGACATTACATTACATTATAGGCATTTAGCAGACGCTCTTATCCAGAGCGACTTACACAACTTCTTATTACATTTATCCATTTATACAGCTGGATATATACTGAAGCAATTCAGGTTAAGTACCTTGCTCAAGGGTACAACGGCAGTGTCCTACCTGGGAATCGAACCTGCAACCTTTCGGTTACAAGTCCAGTTCCTTAACCATTATACTACACTGCCGCCTACTGTTCAGCCAAAAAACTGTTCACTAGCCAAAATTCTACCTATTTCACATGTTCCGTTTCCCATGTTCCAATCAAGAAGAATTATGGATCTAGTCTTTAAATTCTAATTCAAAGTGCACCAAATTGATACATTTAGCTGTTAAAATTGACTAAATTTGCCCCCGAACCCCCCTAGACACTTTGGGGTCCACCCACCACAGTTTCAGAAAATCCCTGATCACCCCCCTGGAACAATCTCCCTTATTTTAAAACGTAAATGTTGGCATAGTAGTCTAGAACCTGGAAGTGATACAAAGAAGTAATAAATTGTGATGAAAGCACAAAGGTAATGTCAAAGCATCTGGGATAGTATTGTAGGTTCATAACTATCTTTGAAGCTTTTTTTCCCCAATGGCTAAAGAGTAAACTGCAACGCCTGGTTGCAAAAAGAACTTGAAACCCCACCCGCCCCATTGTAAGTCAATGGAGAAAGCCAAAAAAGGCCAATGTTCTCTATGGAAATATTCCATTATCTGAAAATTCTTTTTACACAAGAAATTATTTGGGTTCATTCCAGTCGGTCCAATGTGGCTTGACATATTACCATAAAATTACTATATTTTACACATTGGGGCAGGGGCAGTGTGGGGAGCAGAAAGTAAATTTCAACTGTTAGAGGGCAGCACAAAGACGCTTTTCTACCAGTTTCTTATGATATACAATATAATTTCAGAATTGTTGAAATAACGGAATGGATTCATTATAAGTGTCAGGATCCTGTACTTTGTCTGTTTATTCTGTGTATTTATGTTTCCTGATTTCTTTTGCTTATTTCCCCGCATTGCCCTCGCGATTGTCTGTTTATTTTCTCACGTTTATTCTCGGTGTTTATTATTTTCCTGACTTTGTGTATTTAGTATTTTACCATCACTTGTCAGTCCGCGTTCCATGTTTCCCGAGATTCCACTCCCTGTCTTTGTCATTGCACTTTTTGGGAACATTCGGGTTTCCTCTGTATTTCGTATCTTGTTTTCTTCCTTCTGGCTTTCTTAATATTTGTATATAATACTAATGTACTAATCGTACTAACTGTTAGATTAGATTTAATTAATACTAACCTGCTAACAAAGTAACGTGTATATAATACTAACCAGCTAACCTACTAACATTAGTGTTTTAAAGTTCGCTACTAATATTACTAATTACTAATTCATCTTGAGTTTCTACCTGCAGCTGTCATTTCCCTCCTCGTTATCCTATCCCAGCATCTATCTGTGATTTCGCATTCTCCGCACGTGTGTCTACTTCCACGTTCCTCCCCTCCGAGCTGTGCACGTGTCTACCTGCTAACCCCAGGCCATTTGTTATCATTGTGTATATGTGCATTCCAGTTCGTGTGTTACGTCCCCCCCCCCCGTTATTGTATTATTGGTCCTTGTTAACTCTCATTGTTCTCACCTGTGTACTCTCCCATTTCCCCTCCTCTGCACACCTGATTCCTTTTGTGTAATCTTCCCCCAGTGTATTTTAGTCTCTAGTTTGCACACGTTCTCTGTCAGACTGTCTTACATTTTTCCCCTGTGCCAGTGTGTTTCTCCTAGCCTGTGTTCAAGTCCTGAGACCCCCTTCCGTTTTCCGATTCCAAGTTTTGCCTTTCGATTCTGTTTGTTTGCCCTTGTTGTTTTTCTGGTTTCGACCTTTTTGATTGTTTTGTGACCTTGCTTCTGCCTGCCGATATTCGTACATCTGCCTATGATTACGCAGTTTCAGATTTTTGGACTATTCGACTATTCTCCTGCTTTTTGATTTGGCACTGTCTCTGCATCTGATTATCTGGCTTCTGACCTTGGACTGAATAAACCATTTTTTTGCCTCATCCTGGTCTGCGATTGGGTCCCTGTCCTGAACACCCTTACATTTAGGTAGGCATACAGAGTAAAAATACCCAAAAAGTATTTTTAAGTGCAATCTCTGCCTAGGTTTTAACTAAATGCTCATCTACTGATCACTCCATTCAACATTATTCAACAAATTCTGATTCAGGTTTTAATAACATTAGCACTGACTACTTGCTAATAAATCATGACTAAAAGCATAAGATTTCAAAAACGGTCTCGCTAACAAACAGACCGATTTATTTTTTTATTATTAAACAATGGTATACAGGCTTGCATCAATCGATTTCAGATGCTTAACCCACAGGTTGGCTGCTTGCTCCGAGACGCTGGGCCTGTAGTGTCGTAAATCAATTCTAACTGCTGCAACATTCTCCACTGTCTCATCTCACAAAAAGTATTTTTTTTTGAAGTAGACACAATATAGCTCGCTCCAAAATGAATATGTGATGACAAACATATTTAAGATGAGCAACAAGGCAGTCAATTCATTATTTTATGAACTGTGTCCACAAAACAGAAGCTTGTTCAGGGTACTAAGGGATGTTCTCCATTGACTTCCACTCAAAAATACAGCCTGTGGTCTCCCTGTCCAGACCCCAGGTGTTACGTGTTTTAGACCAATGATTGTTGTCCCCCCCTGGGGGAGGGTCTCTGCACTGGCCTCTTGATACAGAAAAGAGCGGCGGAAAGGGCGGGGATTTGGGCAGTTGGGTGGAGAATGCTGGCTTCATCAGAATTAATGGGAGAGATCCAGCTTGTTGTTTCTAGTTATCTATATACACTGCCCGGCCAAAAAAAAAGTCGCCATTGCACCCGTCATGCATAGTGCCCACTGTACAAGCCTCTGGAGGCAGTATTATGATCTGGGGTTGCTTCAGTTGGTCAGGTCTAGGCTCAGCAACATTATGCAGCAATAAAATGAAGTCAGCGAAGTACCTGAATGTACTGAATGACCAGGTTATCCCATCAATGGGCATATGCCAGGATGACAATGCCAAGATTCATCGGGCTCAAATTGTGAAAGAGTGGTTCAGGGAGCATGAGGAATCATTTTCACACATGATATAGCCACCAGATTCCTGACATTAACCCCATTGAAAGTCTTTGGGATGTGCTGGAGAACACTTTACGGAGTGGTTCGACTCTCCCGTCGTCAATACAAGATCTCAGCCAAAAACGTATGCTACTCTGGATGGAAATAAATGTTGTGACATTGCATAAGGTTGTCGAAACAATGCCACAACAAATGCGCGCCGTAATCAAAGCTAAAGGCGGTCCAACGAAATATTAGAGTGTGCGACTTTTTTTTTGGCCAGGCAGTGTAGTTCAGTGCACTCACCCCACAAAGTATTTTTATACATTGTGTAGTAGGCGGAGACAGGCTGAGACAGTGGGTGTACTTACTATGAGCTGTCCAAATCTATTATAAAAAATACATTATGTCTGATAAGGATTGTTGTTTTGAATTTAAGCCTATTAAGGACGTGGATATGGAAAAGCTTCTCTTTACAATTAAGAGTGATAACCTAGATGGTAGACTCCTTCAGCTCTCAGCTAAGGCAGTGGCAAAGCCTTTATGTCATATTTTTAATTTATGTTTAAGTGAGTGTGTTTATCCTGATTTTTGGAAGATTGCAAAGGTTATTCCTCTGTCTAAGAATTGTAGAGAGCCGTTTGCAGGACAAAATAGTAGGCCTATAAGTATTTTACCTGTCCTAAGTAAACTGTTAGAGGGAATTGTGTTTAAGCAAATTCAGCATTATTTAGCAGAAAACGGCATTAACTCTGATCTCCAGCATGCGTATAAAGCAGGTTATTCCACTAGCACTGTGCTGACATCTCTAACTGATGACTGGCTTAAACAGATTGACACAAAGTCAGTTGTGGGTGTTGTGCTTCTGGATTTTAGTGCAGCCTTTGACATCATAGATCATGAGCTGCTACTCATGAAGCTATCAGCTTATGGATTCAAAGACCCTGCTATTCATTTCATGAAGAGCTACTTGACTAGCAAACAACAATGTGTTATGTTTAATGGTGCTCTTTCAGACATCAAAACACTTCAGTGCGGTGTCCCTCAAGGAAGCTGCCTCAGGCCTCTTCTCTACTCTATTTTTGTAAATGATATGCCATATGTATAAAAAAATGCAGATATGGCGATCTACGCGGATGATACAACTATGTATGTATCTGCAGAGAGCACTGAGCACGTCAATGAGATGCTTCAACAAGAGTTACTGCTGGTTTCTGAATGGGTCATAGAGAACAAGTTAAAGTTGAATGTCTAAAACAAGATGTATGATACTGGGCTCTAAACATGCTCTTAGGTCAGATCATACGCTGTGCCTCTCATTGCAAGGTGCTGCTATTGAGCAGGTTAAAGAAGCTAAATTGTTGGGTGTCACTATTGATGAAACACTATCATGGTCTACTCATATTAAGAATATAGTAATGAAAATGAGTAGAGGCATCTCCAGAATCAGAAGGTGTGCTAGCTTTTTGACTGCCACAACAATTAAATTGGTTATACAGTCTCTAGTCTTGTCCCATCTCGACTACTGCCCAACAATCTGGTCGAGTCCATCGAAACAAAAATGAGCTGTACTCCAGATCGCTCAAAATAGAGCCGCACGCCTTGCACTTCGATGCTCTATTAGAAGTAATGTGAATGTAATGCATGCACGGCTGTTGTGGATGAAGGTAGATGAAAGACTGGCATGCAACCATATTTTGTATTTAAAGAACATTTGTACCTTACGTAAACCCGTTAGCCGGTTTTCACAGTTACTACCCACCAATGATAGACATGGCCATAATACCAGACAGGCCTCAAGCTGTCGTTTTATCTTACCTCGGCCTAGAACCAATGCACTAAAGAAAACTGTTTTATACAGAGCTGTAGTATATTGGAATAGACTCCCCCAATATCTAATCATTGTTAGGAATAAATCCAGTTTCAAAAAGAAGCTGAAAGAAGCTGTCATCCATAAAGAATTTAGGTTTAGCCCAGTTTGACTTTTTGCCTCTGGCTATGATGCAGATAGTTTCTGTATTAGCTCTTGTTTTGTTTTTCTATGTTGATGCAGATCTGGTGGTTGTAGCAAATACAGCTCTCAAATGAGCTGCTACTTGTATTTTTAATGATGTTCTTACTTCTTTTTTTTATTAATTTTTCCTTGGTTTTAACAAGTGAATGCTGTTCACTAATTATTTTCTTGTTGATTGATATTGTATAATTTTATGTTTTGAGTGTCTGTCTTTTATGTGGACCCCAGGAAGAATAGTCTTCACTACGGTGACGACTAATGGGGATCCGTATACAATAAACAATAAACCTACTCTTTAACAATTGTGTTTTGTAACATAACGTTACGTGACAGCATTTGATGCTTTGTGATGGTGTTGATGGTCTTGTCAAACCATAGCTGCATTTACTGGATTATAGGGTTATCACATTGCCCCAAAAATGTAATTCTAATTTTTAAATGTAAAATACATATTAGTTGGAATAATTTTAAATATATATTATTAATAATAACGATATAATTAATAATAATTAATTTAAATAGTGTCAACAAAATTCTCTTAATTTTTATGTAATGCTCTGATATGTCCACCAGAGGGCCATAGACGTTCTTAATGGATAGCAAAAAAAATAAAAATAAAACGCTATATTGATAAGATGCATTCAATAAACAATGTGGATCCTTACAAACTGCCAGCTAAGTTTTGTAGTGTAGATTTGTTGTTTACAATTTAACGTTAGTTGCAAGTGTTAGTGTTTCCCATCGCCTAGCTACAGTAGCTTATGCTTTGTGTTTCCCATAGCCTAACAACAGTATGCATTTGACCTTTTAAAGATTAACTTATATGATTTGGCCTCAGCTAAAAATGAGCAGACATGGGATGGTGTGTCATTTAAAACATCTCTGCGCAGTGTGAAGAGCTCCTCTCTCTTCTCAGGAGAGAAACGAGCAGCGTCAAAAGTTACTGAAACTGAGACAATGTGAATATGACAACGTTGTGTTAGCGTTGACTAAACAATATTGCCGACAGCACTGGACATTGATAGCCTGGATCCAGACCCCGAATCGCTGTGTCTGTATTACCGTTTTCTTTTTCTGGCGAGGAAAAAGAAAGTGACAACTTATGATCTGGTGAGTAGCTGGCTAATAAGTTCAGGTAAATTATTCAGGTAATTAGTACACATCTGCAATGTAGAGAATGGATAAAAGCAGTTTTCATTGAGATATCATTCATTACTAGTCTAGAATGATACACTTATCCGCACCTCAGAACGCATCGCGCATGACATCAACTTCTTTTTTTTCACTGAATCTCTTCTTTGATATTCGGATATGGCCCTCAATGTACCTATTCAAATATGATTCGAAGTTTGAATGTAAATGTGACAGCCCTACTGGATTGATTTTTTTTTAAAGTTCTTGTGACAGATAAATTAGACAAACCGTCAGTTTTCCACATTGTTTTCATAACGTTCTTAAAACCTATTCTCAAAATTCTAAGAGTTACTGACTTTATGGATAGGAGACCATTCACAACGGTGCCATAATATTGTAGCCTTTTGACGTTGTTTAAATACCACATCAAGTGACCTGGGCGGGTTGGTCTTAAGAGCTTTGCTCTGTTTCGCTACAAGCCTTTCTCACCCATGTTTTGCTAGTTTCTTCGTGTGCTTGATTGCTGTTTTCCTGACCTTTTGATTTTGTTTCTTCACTTCGCTTTTTGGATTGTGTTTTTGTACTTTTGCAGTGATCACCAGGTTTTGACTACTGCCTGTTCCTGACTACAATTATGCCTTTTCCTCGTCGCTTTTGCCACTAATAAACTTCATTTATTTTTCAAGTACTGTCTGCGCTTGAGTCCCTACTGCACCCTGAGAGCGTCTACATAGGTGCAGGGCTGTCTTTTGGGGGGGGGGGGGGGTACGACCGCCCCAGGCCCTGCACTTTCTGTGACAACCATTTATTTTTTTCTTCTTTTTTTATAAAATAATATTTATCTAAAATAGCCTATATATCTTTGTGAAGCACACCCAGACACACGGAAATACATTTAGCCTAAATGGTGTTTGGGAAAGTTGACGTTATGTGGGAAGTAGCTATAGGCTTACGTCCCTACAATGCATAGCTATTTGCAGCTATGATATTTTCAAGATCACTTAAAGTTTTTTTTTTTTCCCGAGTCGGTAGGTAACTGGCTAAGTGGCAAGCTCAAACAGCTGAGACCGAAACAAATTCAGAATGTATGCTACGGCCCGGGAGAGTAAAAAATAAACAAGAAAAAGGAAAAAGATTAATTAAATGTAAAATTGAAAGCTTCCTTGGAAAGATTCATAAAGAAAAACATGGAGCAGGAAGAGCAGGTCAATGCTGCTGAGGCAAGTTTGCTGTTTTTCGACTGCCCTGCAGATTTCAACTCCCCTTCACGTGAATGCGCTCAAGCTAACATTACACGAAATGCACTTTGCTTTTCTTTTGCTCAATTTCTCCAGTTAACATTTAAAAACGATAATACTGTGGATTGTGGTACGACCATAGCTATGAACCTCGAATTGTAGATTGTTCTTTTGATTGTGGTGGAGCAAAGAGAAATTGCAAAGAGTCACAATGTTGAACACTATCTTTTTCATTGTAAAGAGGCAAAAGGCATGCAGAGGGTGGGATATCATTCAAGTGCCTGTAAATCCTTCATTCATAGTTATATAATAGATACTATTTAAGCCTATGACGGGTTAGCTATGATGTTGTAGGGACCAACAGCCAGCTGACAGTCCTTACACAAACACTGACTGTCACTTTAAGAACATGGAGGCGCGTCTGATGACATCATCTGCGCGCGCGGCTTTTAAAATCCTCATCAGTGAACCGGTGTGAAGGTCCCCTTCCCCCCCACCAAGTTAATAAAACTGAGTGACGACCATCGCCCCCCTCATTCTCGCCCTTGCATCCAGCGGACTTGGTCACTTTTCCCTGAGACTCCCACAACACGGTGGAGTTCACAGAGCTCCGGAACTCCCACAATTCTGTGGAGTTCTCCTAATACTGGAGTTCACAGAACGCAGAGGATTTCTGTGAAAACAGAGAACGTGGCTCTCCAAGGGGCCGCTGACTTAGCTCGCCTTGCGGTGACTGAGTTTATTTCATCCCACGTGGAAACTAACGTGCGTGCACTGCGCTAGCTGACCACAAGAAACTTCAGCAAAACAAACTTTTCAAACAGCGAGAGGGACACCCCCAGACGACTGGAGGAGACCAGCTGTCATCGCCACCCACGCCGCGAAAAGGACACCGGCTCGGACTGCTGGAAAACCTTCAGAATTCAAATTTGTCAGGAGAAACAACCCTTAAAGTGATTCATCCATATCTACTGCATATCTGGCAGCAGAGTGATGGTTTGAGGCTTGTTTGATACCTCAGACCCTTGATGACTTACATCCATTTAGCCAACCATGTGTTTCCATACTGTTCCCGTGTAATTTACAGCTTAATCTAGTCCCATCCCCCAATTCCCATAGAGATCCATTCAAATGCAGAGTCGTTATAGTATCGCTTGTAAGAGTACCAGAAAATAAGATATCAAGAGTCTTTTGATGTTGTCAGGTCACAGACATTTGGGTCCAAATATAAAAAATTTAAAGGCAGTCAACTTAGTGTATGTAAACTTCTGACCCACTGGAATTGTGATATAGTGTATTAAAAGTGAAATAATCTGTCTGAAAAATTACTTATGTCATGGTCTTGCCAACACTATAGTTTGCAAACATGAAATCTGTGGAGTGGTTAAAATTAGTTTTAATTACTTCAACCTAAGTGTATGTAAACTTCCGACTTCAATTGTACTTCTTCACAGAGTAGTCACTGTGTGGAATAGCTAGCCAGGTCATGTAGTAGAGGCAGAAACTCTGGGTGTTTTCAAGACCAGGCTTGATCTGGTGCTGGACACTATCTTGTTTGTAGGGGAGCACTAGGTACCCTTTAGTGGTAGGAAGATGACAAGCATGTTGGGCTGAATGGCCTGTTCTCATCATTAAGTTATGTCATGTTATGTTAAATGCAGAGATGTTATAGTATCGCTTCTAAGAGTACCTGGAAATAAGATATCAAGAGTCGTTTGATATCCTTTTATGTTAGTCATGATAGCATCACCTGTTTACCTGTGGAATATCTGTTTACCACAGAAGTTGGTTGAGAGAATGGCAAGAATGTGCAAAGCCGTTATCAAGGCAAAGGGTGGCTACTTTGAAGAATCTAAAATATAAACACAGTATTTAAATGCATAGTAGACACTGCCTACGCTAGTCCTGTGTATGTTACCATATTTGTACTAACAGACTACTAACAGGGACCCAACAGGTTATCAACAATGTATTAGCAGGGTAAAAACAGGCAGGTGCAGTGCAATGCACTCTGGGGAATGCTCCCATTTGGTTTCAGTTAGGAATTTAAGGAATATTGGCATTTCAATGCAAAATTGCCCTTGGAATAGAGACTAAGAATGCAACATCTTGATATCACAGTGGCATTCCTGTGGAATGTTTGTTTCAATAGCATACCTCTTAAACTCTTAAGGAAAGGAAGTGCATGTTAACCTTTTAGATTTTTGTCTCAATTCCTTTCACAAGGGTTTTTGTTGCCCATTAACTTACACTTCATTCAACCACTGAAATCTGCAAGTCTGTGAAAGCAAAATGTGAGGTCATTCCCCCAAATTACAGTGTGGTGAGAAGCTGGTTACTACAAATACAAGCCAAGAATACGGCTTTCACCCTGCCTTTTACTCATAGTGCTCACAGTTACTATGGCAACACACCACATGATGAGGTGTATTAGATTGCCTGGGACAGCGTGCAGTGAGGCGTAGTGGGGGAGAATGTGTTCACTCCCCTGCTCAAGTGAAAGGACGTCCCAGTTCTGTGCAACTTTTTGAATGGACTGAGAATAAATTCCTCTCCGTAACTTTATATTGCTTAGATTTGCCGAACTGTGTCTGCAGGTAAGCCATTCATGTTTTACACAGTTAGACTAAGCATGTGGTGTTCTGATTCCATTTTGGGGTTCCAATTTGTCTCAGGTCTGAATTTAGAGCATGTGCCAGGAACACCTTGTCTGTTTTCTCCATTTGTCCAAAAAATATATTTATCAAAAGTCTGTCATTCTCCTGTATGTTGTACTAGTGTGAATGAGCTAAGCACATCCTTGTAGTTTAGGTCTCTTATATTGCTGGAGACCTATAGCCTGTTGGTAGTCTGGTAAATACAGAGGTAAATGTTGCTGTGTTGTGGTGCTGGATGGTACAGACTGCAGAGAAGCTGATTTGTAATATTAATTTTGATTCTGGTCAGTGCAGAGGTAAATGCTACTGTGCAATATTAGCTGTGGTGCTGGTCAGTGCAGAGGTAAATGCTGATGTGTAATATTAACTGTGGCGCTGGTCAGTGCAGAGGTAAATGCTACTGTGCAATATTAGCTGTGGTGCTGGTCAGTGCAGAGGTAAATGCTGATGTGTAATATTTACTGTGGTGCTGGTCAGTGCAGAGGTAAATGCTGGAGTGTAATACACTGTGGTGCTGGTAGCTGTGTACTGGGTTCTCTCTCCTCTCTCTTTCTGTCCTGGAATGTATGCTTTGAAAATATTTGTAGAGGGAGAAAGGGGAGGAGCATATCCCTTTTGAGTAAGTGCAATTACTTGGGGCCCACAGATTTACAAATAAAATACAACAGGAAGCTATATTCACATGCAGGTATGTGACAATGTAAAGTCCGCCCATTGACTTTTAACAAGTTTACATGATTTAAAATCTTTCAGTGTGATCTTTCATTGTGCTTCTCAGCTTCTGAGTAGAAGAAGTTTCCTTTTGTGCAAGAGTTCAGCCCAAAAACCAACCAGGCTTTTTTGTTGAAGTAACTTTACCATTACAATAGCATACAAACAATATAAAGAATGGCATACGTAAAAACAAAAGGTTACTGACAATTGAGATTTAACTACAATGGAACCATATGGCAAAAGAAAGCTAGTTGCTTCCCTAGCTTCCCACTGCTTCCCCCCCCCCCCCCCCCCCCCCTTTACTCTACAATTTTTAATGTCCTAACCGCAGGCATTGCTGCAACATCAACTATCAATTTGGGAGAGCGCAGACAAGCGTGCTGTCCTCCAAAGCATGTGAAATTGCCACCATTTCTTATCACGTCACAGTTCAGAAGTCGAGCTCACACAGAGATCAGTCACAGGAAGACGCTTCATGTGCAACTAAACAGGCAGGCTTGTGGCCACTTGATTGATCAGCAAAACCACAAGCCAGCGAATAGACGCTGTAATCCCAGCCTATTGCCAACTGTAACCATCCAATCCATGGGCAATGCTAGAGCCAATCATGCATTACCATGTGGGGCCACAATCAGCACCTGCATAGTTCGAATTCAAAAGCAGACCATGGGGCCCATCCATGTACTAGAACAGTACCTTAACTGGATGGGCAACCCAGCAGCCCAATACAAAGGTTTTTAAGTGACTTAGAATGTAAGTACTACTTACATTATTTTGGAAAACAAAGCTTTTCAATGTAAAAACAAAACTCCCAAGTTACTCATTGGTCAACTAAGTATACAGTCAACTCTAGTATTATTGGCACCCTTCATGAAAATGAGAAATTATGTATAAATAAACAATTCACATAATGATTTAAATTTTCTGCTCAAACATTCACTCCTATAAACCATGTTTTTTTTTTTGTAATAATATTTTTCTGAAAAACATAGGGGACAAAATTATTGGCACCCCTAAATAATATTTGAAGTAAAACCAAACAAAGTGGCCTGTGATGAAATTCAATAAAAAAAAAAAAAATGTATCTCCGTCTCCAGAAACTATATTACTGTCTTTCACCATTTCCTGTTTAACTAGGGTATAAATATGAGGTTGCACACATGTAAAATCCCTTTGGTTCTGTCCGAATCAGAGCTCTTCCATACTATTCAGGGCTCTAGATTGCGACCAAAATGGTCGCGTGTAATACCTTTTTTTTTTTTTTGGAAGTGCAAGTAAATACTTGACTTGGTAGCATTCATGTGAGTGGGTAACAAAAAAAATTATTTAAACAATGATGTGCATTCATTTACCATAAAACGTCCAATTATCACCAGTCCCAAATAAGCCTGGTCTCTTATAAATGCCGGGAGGGAAGTCATGTTTTTGCAAATAAATGGCGCTGGTTACCTTGGTGCTGGTTGCCATTGGTAAACTAGCCCAGCCAGTAAAACTTGTCACACACCAGAGGCATCATGCAGACAAACATTTAAGGCACAAGAAAAGACAGTAATAGTGCAGCTCTGACTACAGACAAACCCTGCAAAGCACACCCATGAGCAAGGTACTTCACCTGCATTGCTTCAGTATATATCCAGCTGCATAAATGGATACTATGTATAAATGCAAATGCTGTGTAAGTCGCTCTGGATAAGAGCGTCTGCTAAATGCCTGTAATGTAATGTAATGTAATGTGAAAGAAACCAAGGTAGCCTATCATATGTCTATGCAAGCTATGTGTGATCTTATATTCTTGTTAACTAGGCAACTAGCCATTTAGCCATTTCAACTGGGCAAGGGAGACATAGCTATCTAAATAGCTAGTTATAGGCCTAAACTAGCTAGCTCATAACTAATTATGGAGTTAGTGAGCCATGAAAACTAATATATTATTTCCGGCCGATTTTAGTAATTAGATGAATACTAATACATAGAATTACAGACAGAGCAGGAATATGTAAAACACATCACAAAATATCAGTTTACTGTCTATCATTAGCCTATTAATATATACAATATGTATTTTACTGAATTTTTGACAACTTTTGGGAGACTTGCCTGTCCACAGTCTTATGACGCATGTTTAAGTCCAGACGGAATCGGTGGGCTTTTTTTGGGATTTTCTGCTGTATTTCAGGGTGCGGGGTGAATTTTTTTTCCCTCTGGAAGTGTTAGACAGTCGTTCACTACATGTGGTTTGACCAAATATGGCTGTGCTAAATATGTTAAAGGGTAAGTAAACCCCAAAAGCACTTTTTTTAAAGCTGATTACTGATATATTTGATATATTAGCAGTCTTTAATAACGTTAACTGAAACGTAAAAAAAAAAAACTATGGTGTGGCTTGTTAACTCGAGCCCAACCCTTTCATGGGTACCTTTCCCACCCCTGATTTTGGCATTTTTTGAACCGCAAATGGAGGCGTGGTCGCCCTGAAACAGCCCGTTTAGTTACCCTTTTATGCAAGCCGAGAGTACCACAGTGTTACAGGAGGTAAAAAGAAAAATCCATTAAGTCGGAAACTTTTGAATTTGACATTTTATTCAATTACCAATAATTCAAAACTCTGTGTGAATGAATATATATATATATATATATATATATATATATATAAATATATATACAGTGCCCTCCACTATTATTGGCACCCCTGGTAAAGATGAGTAAAAAGGGTTATAAAAAATTCACCGTTTGGTGAAAAATTTGAAAAATCCAACCTTTAATTGAAGTAAATTTATTATGAGAAAAAATAATCCCTCATCAAGAAATTATTATTTTTAACAAAACCACGTGTGCCACAATTATTGGCACCCCTGCATTTATATATACAATAAAGTAATGATTTTTAATATTTGATCCATTCAAATGCAGAGATGTTATAGTATCGCTTGTAAGAGTACCAGAAAATAACATATCAAGAGTCTTTTGATGTTGTTGGGTCACAGACATCAGGAAGTCATGGGATGCAAAGGATATGCGACCAAATATTAAAAATGTAAAGGCACAGTCAACTTAGTGTATGTAAACTTCTGACCCACTGGAATTGTGATATTGTGAATTAAAAGTGAAATAATCTGTAAACAATTGTTGGAAAAATTACCTGTGTCATGCATGTCCTAACCGACTTGCCAACACTATAGTTTGCTAACATGAAATCTGTGGTGTCGTTAAAAATGAGTTTTAATGACTTCAACCTAAGTGTATGTAAACTTCCGACTTCAACTGTATATATATATATATATAAACAGTAGGGTCGGAGAGTATTCGGGCAGTGACACAATTTTTGTTGTTTTGGCTCTGTATTCCAGAACATTGTATTGAGTCATTCCGTGTCAAATCAACCAGTGGTCCCTGCATGACCCTCTCAGATTTTGATGAAACTCCATTCATGAATGATGAAACTAATAATCCATTGTATGAAAAATGAACACACACAAAAAATTTGCCTCATACAACATGTCGTTTCCAAGATATGGCCTATTGATTCTTGTAATTTGGAAGAAAGTAAGTTAGGATACCAAGTTTCAGCTATATAGTTGTTACCAGTCCCAAGTTATAAGCTTCCAAAGTCAGAAAAAATCACATTTGCGCGTTTTCACGACTCACAAGCGCGAAAGACGGAGGTTTTGAGCAAATTTCAGGAGGCCATATCTCGGAAACGACATGTCGTATGAGGCTAATTTTGTGTGTGTGTTCATTTTTCATACAATGGATTATTATGATGGAGTTTCATCAAAATCTGAGAGGGTCATACAGGAACTTTTCAGAAAACTGGTTGATTTGACACGGAATGACCCTATTTCAACAGATGTCAAAGTGCAGACTTTCAGCTTTAATTTGAGGGTTTTTACATCCATATTGGGTGAACCGTGTAGCAATTGTAGCCCTTTTTATACATAGTCCCCCCCCCCCCATTTTAGGGGACGTAAAGTAATTGTACAAATTATAAACTTTATATATTTTTTTATTTATTTCTGATTTAGCCTATTCAATTTCCCCCCCATGTAGCAACCGCTTGAAATCGCCTCGGCAGAACCCCGTCAGCCGGTAGTAGGAAGGAGGGCACCACGTCCTCTACAGGGCGCGACTCCTCGAGTTCCTGACCGCGATCTAACTTGCCCGAGGCCCTTGTATGCGCGACAAATTTCACTGAGTCCCTCCCACCACCCCGGGAGCAGCCGCCAATTGCTGCTCCCTCTGGACACCGGCCATACTCGGATCTGGCAGGACTGGGGTGTAAACCCCAATCCTGGGAGTACAACTGCGCCACTGTACCACCATGCCGGCCTGGACAAATTATAAACTTAAATAATATTTGGTTGCATATCCTTTGCATGCCATAACGTCCTGATGTCTATGACCCAACAACATCAAAAGACTCTTGCCATCTTATTTTCTGGTACTCTAAAAAAAAAAATGCATCAACAGACATACAATCATGTATAAAATATGAATAAGTACAAAATAGTTTACAGGAAAAAAATGAAGAGCGAGAGAGATACTTTCATTCACCATTAAAATAACAAGCACGATGAGCATTTTTTGGAGCCCATGGATTCTAAATTCCAATTAAAATTTGGTGTAAGATTTTTGAAAGTGCTATCTTGACTTTCCGTTATATGGGTTGAGGTATGAGGTTCACTCAGTAAACTCGAGAGCATGCTGAATTCTGTAGAAATAGCCTGTTTTGAAAATTCAAAGGAAAACCTCAGAAAATGCAAGCGGGGCAGAATTTTCATTTATTATACCAGTCCAATAAAGATCCTGAAAATGTTGGCTATATCTCTATTCAAGTCCATATAACTTCCTCCAAATTTGAGGCACGAAAAACCCAAGAACACAGCCCTAAAACCAGTCCCCTCTGTCAGCTGGTCCTGAAATTAATCAACCGGCACCACTGACCAAACTTAAATTAAGGTAAACCAAATCAAAAACTCCTATTTGGAACATTCGGACACTGAATCAAAATCTCAAAACAAATAACTTTTTACAAATGCTACTGGGCCATAAAAATATGAATTGGCAGAGATTCAGAGATGGCAGTTGAGGTAGAGACAGAGATGCAATTTCTCCTTCAATGTGAAAAATTCAAAACAGCGAAATTTAATCCCATTTGTTCTCTTCTTGATTATTTTTTAAAATTAACTTGTATATTCTTTTCTGAATTTATTTGACCTTTCTTATTGTTATTGACCTTTCTTATATATACACTGCCTGGCCAAAAAAAGTTGCAGTTGCACCAGTCATGCATCGTGCCCACTGTACAAGCCTCTGGAGGCAGTGTTATGATCTGGGTTTGCTTCAATTGGTCAGGTCTAGGCTCAGCTATGTTATGCAGCAATAAAATGAAGTCAGCTGAGTACCTGAATGTACTGAATGACCAGGTTATCCCATCAATGGGCATATTCCAGGACGACAATGCCAAGATTCATCGGGCTCAAATTGTGAAAGAGTGGTTCAGGGAGCATGAGGAATCATTTTCACACATGAATTGGCCACCAGAGTCCTGACTTTAACCCCATTGAAAGTCTTTGGGATGTGCTGGAGAAGACTTCACGGAGTGGTTCGACTCTTCCGTCGTCAATACAAGATCTCGGCCAAAAATTCTGGACGGAAATAAATGTTGTGACGTTGCATAAGGTTGTCGAAACAATGCCACGACGAATGCGTGCCATAATCAAAGCTAAAGGCGGTCCAACAAAATATTACAGTGTGCGACTTTTTTTTTGCCGGGCAGTGTATATACAGTCAAGCCGGAAAGTCTCCCCACCCCTTTCACCTTCTCCACGTTTCATTACGTTACAGACTTATACTACAATAGATTGAGTTAATTTTTTGCCTCAAACATCTACACACAATAGCCAATAATGACGTGAAAACAGGTTTTTAGAAAATATGCAATTTTATTTTACTGACAAAAATAGGTTATTTAGGGGTTACATATCTGTACACACCCTTAGCCTAATACTTGGTTGCTGCACCTTTGGTAGTGATTACAGCTTCAAGGCATCTTGGGAAAGAAGCTACAAGCTTGGCACACTTGTTTCTGGACATTTTTGCCCATTCTTCTTGGCATATCCTTGCAAGCTCTGTCAGGTTGGATGGGGAGCGTCGGTACACAGCCATTTTCAGCTCTTTCCACAGATGTTCAATTGGATTCAGGTCTGGGCTCTGGCTGGGCCACTCAAGGACATGCACAGACTTTCTCCGAAGCCACTCCTTTGTTCTCTTGGCTGTGTGCTTCGGGTCGTTGTCATGTTGGAAGGTAAACCTTCGCCCCAGTCTGAGGTCCAGAGCACTCTGGAGCAGGTTTTCTTCAAGGATCTCGGTGTACTTAGTTGCATTCATCTTTCCCTCTATCAGGACTAGTCGCCCCGTTCCCGCTGCTGAAAAACATCCCCACATCATGATGCTGCCACCGCCATGCTTCACTGTAGGGATGATATTAGCCAGGTGATGAGCGGTGCCTGGTTTCCTCCAGACGTGACGCTTGGTATTCAGGCCAAAAAGTTCAATTTTGGTTTCACCAGACCAGAGAATCTTGATTCTCATGGTTTGAGAGTCCTCTAGGTGCCTTTTGGCAAACTCCAAGCAGGCTGTGATGTGCCTTTTACTAAGGAGGGGCTTCCGTCTGGTCACTCTACCATAAAGGCCTGATTGGTGGAGTGCTGCCTGGATGGTTGATCTTCTGAAAGGTTCTCCCATCTCCACAAGGATACGCTGGAGCTCTGTCAGAGTGACCCTCGGGTTCCTGCTCACCTCCCTGGCCAAGGCCCGTCTTCCCTGATTGCTCAGTTTGGCCGGGCGGCCAGGTCTAGGAAGATTCTTGGTGGTTCCAAACTTCTTCCATTTATGAATGATGGTGGCCACTGTGCTCTTTGGGACCTGTAAAGCTGCAGAGATTTTTCCGTACCCTTCTCCAGATCTATGCCTTGACACAATCCTGTTTCTGAGGTCTGCAGATAATTCCTTTGACCCCATGGCTTGGAGTTTGCTCTGACATGCACTGTCAACTGTGGGACCTTATATAGGCAGGTGTTGGCAATCTCCAATCATGTCCAATCAATTGAATTTATCACAGGTGGACTCCAATTAAGTTGTAGAAACATCTCAAGCAGTATCAGTGGAAACAAAATGCACCTCAGCTCACTTTTGGGTGTCATATCAAAGGGTGTGCACACTTGTGTACATATGATATTTTACATTTAGATTTTTTATAAATTAGCACAAATGTCTAAAAACCTGTTTTCACTTTGTCATTATGGCCTATTTTGTGTAGAATTTTGAGACAAAAAATTAACTCAATCTATTGTAGAATATGTCTGTAACGTAATAAAACGTGGAGAAGGTGAAAGGGGTGGGGAGACTTTCCGGCTTCACTGTATATATACATAATATATACAGTTCCCAACACAATTATTGGCACCCCTGGTAAAGATGAGTAAAAAGGGTTATAAAAAATGTACCTTTTGGTGAATTAGCTTAATCTTACACTGAAAAAATTTGAAAGATCCAACCTTTAATTGACGTAAATTTATTCTGAGAAAAAAAATCCCTCATCAAGAAATAATTATTTAACAAAACCACCCCGAGAAATTCTTATGAACAAAATATAACTGAAGCATTTTTTCCATTTATATTTTACTTTTTAACCTCTTAATACCAAGGGCAAAATATACCAATTCTCGCCTGTTTTCACCAGTGACCAACAAAGCTGTTTATCTCAAAAACTGTAAAGGCTACAAATATGGTTCATAGCTTTTATTAAAACAGAGAACTGCACTATTATGACTAATCAGTCATAATTCATATACATACACTTTTTGCTACTTAACTACAACAATTTATGTACAAAAATTATGAAAAAACAAAGAAACGGGTACCTACATTCAAATTTAAGATTTTTTACCTGATGAGCTACAAGTGCTATGGAGGAAATTACTCCTCTTTGTGATTCCTCAATATGCTGCCTATCTCTGCTAAAAATATGGTGTCAATATCTCAAACCATTCAAATTCTACAGAGCTTCTTTTTTTTTTTCAGGTGAACTATTTCGGTTACCAAAGTTGGCACAAATTGTGCCAAATTGTGCAAAATGGCAAGGTTCCAGAAAAGTCTTAAGTTATAAAAATAAAATTTGATAATTGGCAATAAAAGTTCATTTTTAGATGTGTTTTTGGTGTGTTTCATATTACCCAACTAACTAGCCTACCCGTGGTCCCCAAAAAGCTATCCAAACCCATGTAGCAGCACAATGAATCTTGTATTCCACCAGAGCCCCATTAGCCAGAAATGAGTCCAGGTATATGCAAACGGGATATAAAATCAAATGTCCACCCTAGATAAAATAAACCCCTGCATAATAATCAACAACAACAAACTCATCCGCATTATCTCTCCCTCATGTTGCATCATGCATAAATTGCTCATTCGTTTACCTGCACAGACTGCTGTACTGCATACAGAACAATTTACTCATGTGACACAAAACAAACCCTTCAGACGCCATTTCATTCAGAAGAAACTTGGAACAGCTCGTCTCAGACACAAATAGATAGCTAGCTGCTATGTGTAATTTTGCTGGCTAGCTTGCCATTGTTACAATATAGTAATTTTAGCTATATCCATTTAATTCAGAGGGATTTTATACATAACAGTGAATTCGCACTGGTATACCGGCAAAAAAAAAAAATCTGTTACCTTACACCACTCAGCGTCACTGAGACAAGATCACAAAACCATATTTGGGCTAGGACCTGCTGCATGGAGGAACTCCTGAATAACCCAGACATAACTAACCAAAAACTGTATGAAAAAGACTGTAAAGTAAAAAGATAAACAGCAGCAGTTCCCTAATGAATTGTGCTTTGCTAAACGGAAAGTAGTGAGCTACGCTACAAGGTAAAAACACTGCGCCATCTTGGTTTGATAATTACGCTTGGTTGCCTCGTCCTCTTACGCGGGGCAGTATCTACGTGAATTCCTAGGGCTTTGTGTTGAATGAGGGCTTGTCTGAAAGATAAGAGTCTTGCTTATTTGCTGGAATATTTGACAGACAGTTTTAAAACCCAATGGAAAGCAAATAATACTCGGAGTGGAGGCGGGTCGATGCCAGTTTTTCCCACTTCAGATAGGCCTATTGTGCTATCAGTCAAAGATATACACCCAATTGACGATGGTTTTGTGAAATACAATTAAGCAGAACAGTTTACCAGCACATTGTTTATGGTGTGACATCAAGCTGAATTAGTTTGGAGTTTCCAACGTTATTTGCGAAGTTTTAACTCGACGTTTTGGGCTTAAAAACCACTTTCCCAGAAGGAATGGATATATCTTAAGGATATGTAATCAAAATATTGAGGTGAGCAGTTTATTCTATATTATTAAATTAATGAAATGTATAATTTAATAGCTTCTGTAACGCCCACGTTACCACTAGGGGGCGTTTGGCAGCAAGAGGTTAATAGACTTAAAAAAGCTGTTAAGTAACGTTAAGCGACAATTCTGAAAATTGAGTGTTCTTAATATCGCCGGATGATATAGGCTACTTATTTCCAGGTTTTCGCTGATAATTCACTCTGATTCGGACACAGCCACAGAGAGAGAGGCAACCTGCTATTATAACTATGAACAGTATTAGCTTGTGAGCTAGCTCAAAGAATGACGACACCTTTCGGCACCCTTTGAGCCCGAATACACAGACAAAGGTAGCTGAATGCGCTGCCGCCCCAGGACTGGTTGAGCTGGGTAAATGAGTGATGTAGCCTACATGTGGTAACTGTCCTGCAATGTCAACTGAAATGGAAATGTTTCCTGCAATGAGTGGGACCGGGCACGGTGTCATTTGTCATCTGTGGAGCAAGAAACAGAGGAAGGGAAGAGTCTGTCGGACTAATGTTACACCCTGATTTTGAACACCACATGTTTTGAACCCGCCCAGTTCATTTGCAATGGGCGCAAGTTCAGCTGCTATTTAACCAACTTGAGTGCTGGGCGCTAAAATGACACCTGCGCCGCTCTCAAACTAGCAAAGACACTTGCATTTGGGTTAGCGCCGAGTGTAAGATAGGGCCCCCAGGCCTAAGTTAACATTAGAGGTCCAGGAGGAGAAATTAGCAAGTGTTGCAGACTTCTGGCTAGGCTACCTAGTATGTTTTCTAGGGATGTCCCGATCCGATCCACGGCATCGGTATCAGGCCGATACTGGTCCGGAACGCTGGATCAGATATCGGAGGGGAGAAAAAAAATATGATCCGATATGCGCAGCGTGTCACATGATAACAACAGTAGTAACTGTTGCTATGTCCGTCAAGCTTTGTGTCCGTCAAAGCAAACATGGCGTTCTCAACCATGAAAGTAGGCTACTGCCCTTTTGGAAAAATGGTAACTTTAGGAACTTTTGGAAAAATTTATCTTCAATTTCATATTTGTAGTGTAGTTTAAATGCTAGCTGAAATGATTCAATGTAAATTTTATGATGCTAGGCAGCATTATTTCCATCACAGCGTGCTGTCTCATTTGCTAGATAGCTACCACAGTGTCAGTGGAAACGGAATAGACATCAGCAGAGGGACTAGCTGGCTTGGCATAAAATAGCAAACCATATCTGATTCATGAAAACATTATTATCATCGGTTTGTTTACGAGATGGAGTCTGGTAACGTTAATGTTATTCAACGTTAGCGAACATTAACGTTTTAAAAATAGATCTGCAAACACTAACATATGGGGCTCTGGCGATCTTAGTACTTCATCTAAGCGCATGCCGTTAAGTGCATTTAGGGCGTGTCCAAGTCCACTTTTGCTATTTTAACGGCATGATTTTTGGGCGCTAAGCACGGCGCAACGTGTAAATGGGCTGAACCTAGTCTCTTCATTAATTATAAGTGTGTCTTCGGCGTCACATGCAATAAACCATTCAAAATGTCATATCCCATTCCCTTTAAAAGCCTGCTTTTCCACCTTGGCTGATTGCTTATATGATGGCGAAACAGACATGCTTGTGAATGTTTAGTGCGATCAAGGAATAGGCTATATGGATCAATAGTAGCCTATGATCATTATTATTCGGACTAACCATTATGAGTTCCTGGTCATTCCTGACAGTGCTGTTTACAAAATATATGCGGTTAAATTGCAACAGCTGAGAATAAGCTACCAATGGCTTCCGTCTCACCTTAGAAAACACCAAATTAGCCGGCTTGCTTAACGAATTTCATTTGATTATGCAATGAAGCAATGAACTCATGTTCAAGCTTCATCCAAAGTTCATTAGTCTACCTGCATTCTAATTTTGATTAATAACATAAATAAATACAATAAAGCTGTCAGGTTGGCAACCGATAGGTTCACGCATATTTTCCCTTGTTTTATAATGTCCTGCTTATGGAAATGTAACCAACCTGTTTTACTGGTATAGCGTAATGCTTTAAAAAAATCCACTTTCCCAGGAAGAACGTGAAAAGTGCAATTTACAGCAGGGGAAACAGACCTGCTCCTGTAAAGCGCACATGCAGATAATGGCATTAAAATAAATTGTGAATTAATTGTGTAACCTGCTGCAAATTTGTTTACGTTTCTAATTAGACGCTTAGTTCTCTTTAAAATCTTTTGTTCAGTAATGGAATAACAGGTAAAATCAGCTGAGTTTTAATAAGCTGAGAGTATGGAAACCTTGTCACTGTAATTTAAAAAATATGAAGGACGAAGAATAGCTAAGGTTTACAATTCAGTTAACATGGTGACATTTATCTCCGTTTTTTAACCATAGGCTATCAAAAAAACCGAATCCGCTGTAGCCTAGGCTATTTGAAAAACAATAAATGCAATATTCACTGGACAAGGTTTTGGACTTTTTTCAGTCACAACCATTCTATTTACTTACAGGCTGTATTCCTAGATAAACAGAGCTGTATTGTAATGACATCTGAAGCGCATTTTCAGAACTCAAATTTCCGTCTATTGCAGTGCGCAAGTTTTACATTGAATGACAATTCACGCATTAGGTGTAAATGACAATTCGTGCATTAGGCTTGATATAGGTGTTATCAGCTCCTTTTTAATGGATAGCCATTGTCCCGTCCCATCGCACATCGCCTGGATGTTGATGGAGTGGGCTGAAAGCAATTTAATGTGGCATTCCCCTTCGCTGAGTGACAGGTATGTGGTCTTTGACCTATGGACCCTTTTATTATTATGCATTTTTTTGATATAGCCTACACAATAATAATATTTCACATTGTAATCTTGATATTTTAGTCATGCTTGTGTGCGCCCCTGTGTGTGACATACAGGAGGGTGTAGGCGCGTTGTGCACACGCCTATGTAGATGGACACGCCTATGTAGATGCACTTGTATGCGCCGTTAAAATAACATAAAACAACTGTGACATGACTTTAGACTAGGTTTGTGGTGGTTCTAGCGCAAGCACTTTCTGCTGGCTCAAGATAGCAATATGCCAAAAATAATCCTGGCCATTATCCCAGCGCCAGGTGTAAGATAGCAAAGACACTTGCATTTGGGTTAGCGCCGCTTAGCGCCGGATGCAAGATAGGGCCCAAGGTCTTTTATACCAATAAGCTAACCAAACGTCCAAATAAGTCCAGTTTCAGCACAGTAGCTAAGTGGTAACTAGCCAGCTAACGTTAGATGCACTTGCTTTGGCTTTAAAATGCCTAATTACAACAGCACAGTATTGATTTCACGCTACGTAAGTGGACATTCCTTTGTATTAAATAAAAATTCTGTTAATTTACATTAGAGGTGAGATTCAATTTACTGTTTCAAATTAAATGGCTCAAGCAAGAGTTTGATATTATTTCACAAATTATTAAATGTTCCAATACTTTGTCTATTTAGTGGCCATTACGTTATTGCATTATTCATGTTTTTAGCTTACTAACATTTTAATTGGAGGTGGTCGGCATGTAACTGCTGCTCCACTATCAGCAGTAGTTGCACAGACAGCAGCAGCAGGTGTTTGGGTAACGTTACTTGGGACTTGGCTTCCCACTAACAAATTGCGGGAATAACATGTTTGTTAGAGAACAGTGATTTTCTTTTAAAGTTAAATTTATTGTGTCCCTTTTTAGATAGAGCTAACATACACAGTAGCTATAACAGCTGATGTCCATTACGAAAGGATGCAATTAACGTTGTGTTGTTAGACCATGGAAACCGGTGAAATAGATTTAGATTTTGATATATTTTAAGTCAATTGGCTACCATTGTGTAGCTAGTTTCTTTTTTCAGTTATGGTAGCTATTAACACCAAAATAAGGGTAACGTTGATGTTAACAAACGTTAGCTTTTTACCTTGGAGTAAACATAATGTTAGATCTGCTACATCATCTCCAAGGGGTTCAATTGTGAATGAGGTCACCCACAAAATTTTATCCACAGTGTAAACCTTTCCTTGTTTGATTCGGGTTTTGGAAATGGGAAAATGGTGAAACTGTAAGTTATAGTTTTGTATTTGTTTTTTTTACAATGCTGAATGCTGCTGTTTAAATAGTTTTAACTTTAAATCTGTTGGTCGCTTTAAGTTTTTTTTTGTAGTGTTTGAATAAAGGGTGGCAGTCTTTCATAACCAACTGTTGTTGTGGACTATATACTGGGTAAAAGTATTTGTTTGTTCTCCATTTGAGTGATGTTTTTAGGTGGCTAACTGGCCATCATGAGCAAAGTGCTTCCATATATTTTATTACTATTATTATGGAGACTCCAGCAAATGGTGGTGGTATTTTTTCAGTAGAACTGTAACGTTAGTGGCAAACTTTCCAGTGAGTAATGTAGACTCTCTCGAAGAACCGCTTCCGGACTAGTAGTAAAATGCCCACTGCCCAGCCCCTCCAGTTGTATTCAGTGGGAGTGGCAACCTGTGACTGGCGTTGTCTGTCACCGCCCATGAACGAAGCGCTCTGCCGTTGTAGTTGACAGTAAAGCAGGTATGTCATACATGCGCAGTAGTTTGGGGCTATATCTCTGCTCTCACTACTGGTACAGAGTTGGCTGAGAGCTCATTTTAATCAGGAGGAGAGCTACTTTTTATTTATTTTTAATTTTTCGGTGGAATTCCCCTTTAAATTAACTTGCTACAGGACAATAGTGACACTTAGAGACTGTATTCGGAAGAGTTGTCACGATCCATGTACTAATAAAGTTAAAACACAGACTTTGTTGTTTCCACTCATAGTTTGGTTGCAGGAGAAATTAATATCTGAGTTGAGCAAAATCTTGGGGCCGGCGTAATGGCCCCTAGGTTAAAGGTTTATTCAATGTTTGTTGTATTTTGGTAATATATAGGCTACATACATCATAGCCAATAAAGCTAATTTGATTGTGAGATTGAGATAGAAATAGATGTATGGAGTACTTAAAATCAGATTTTATGCTTATTTTTAAGTGTAAGTGTACCCCAGGTGATATACAGTGAGCACCATAATTAATTGGACAGTGACACATTTTTTGTTATTTTGGTTCTATACTATAGCACTTTGAGTTTGAACGGATACAATGACAATGAGGTTGAAGTCCAGACTGTCAGCTTTAATTTGAGGGAATTTTTATTCATATCGGATCATCCGTTTAGAAATTATAGAACCTTTAGTACATAGTCCCCCCCATTTTCGAGCATCAAAAAATATTGGACAGTTTAACATAATGTGGAATAAAGTAATCATTTTAAATATTTGGTCGCATATCCTTTGCATGCCATGACTTCCTGATGTCTGTGACCCAACAATATCAAAAGACTCTTGATATCTTATTTTCTGGTACTCCTACAAGCGATACTATAACCTCTCTGCATTTGAATGGATCTCTGTGGGAATTGGGGGGTGGGGACTTGATTTAGCTGTAAATTACACTGGAACAGTATGGAACACATGGTTGGCTAAATGGCTCTAAGTCAGCAAGGGTCTGGCGTATCAAACAAGCCTTAAACCATCACTCTGCTCCCAGATATCCAGTAGATATGGATGGATAACTTGAAGGGTTTCTTCCCCTGACCTATTTTTCCATAGAAAATTTGTCAGTAGAAACAATCCATCCATATCTACTACATATCTGGCAGCCTAGTGATGGTTTGAGGCTCGTTTGATATGTCAGACCCTTGATGACTTAGAGCCATTTAGTCAACCATATTGTCTACAACCTACATTGTCACTGTATCCTTTCAAACTCAAAGTGCTAGAGTACAGAACTAAAATTACCAAAAATGTGTCACTGTCCAATGAATTATGGTGCTCGCTGTAACTTTAATGCATTTGGAGACGGGGACTGCCTCCTAGTCGTCAATGAGGGAAGTAAACTACCTTGGGCTAGAGAGGTTCACAGAACCGTGGCCTGAAACCTGCTGTGATTCGTCTGAGTAATTTGGGCGTTAGCAAAAGGATGTCTTAAAATCTGATTGGCTGGAATAGACTCAGTTAAATCCACAGATATGTGTTTTTTTTTTCCGCACATCTTGTTGTGAGGATTGTCTCAAAAATCCGCAAATCAATGCACATGATTCCACACGTTATTTTGTGGATCAGTTTAATTTATTTGTGGATCAGATGCATTTATTTGTGGATCGGTTACATTTATTGGTAACACTTTATAATAATGTCTTGTAATAGGTGACAGGTGCTGATAAAAGGGTCCACAAGTAGCACGGGGACATTTTTCTGTCTTTTATAGTTTATGAAAGTACAGATCCTGAGTTTTCAAATGATGTCTCATACACTGCAATATGCAAATATTTGAAGAAGATATGCTTCTTTGAATGTTGGTACACCTTAAAACACTTTACTGAGGAAACGGCTCTCAAAGATTTGCAAAGATTCACACCTCAGGCTGGCAAACTTAATAGGTGTGAACAGTAGCTGGCTACTGTGGTGGGGGCATGTGATGTCTTGTGCCTCATCAGCAGATTGTCAGCCAGGCTGGACAATGGCGTGGTCCATGGTGGTACTGCACCATGCTCCTTGTAGGGATGGTGTTCTTCGGCTTGCAAGCCTCACCCTTTTTCCTCCAAACATAACGATAGTCATTATGGCCAAACAGTTCAATTTTTGTTTCATCAGACCAGAGGACATTTCTCCAAAAAGTAAGATCTTTGTCCCCATGTGCAGTTGCAAACTGTAGTCTGGCTTTTTTATGGCAGTTTTGGAGTAGTGGCCTCTTCCTTGCTGAGCAGCCTTTCAGGTTATGTCGATATAGGAATTGTCTTACTGTGGATATAGATACTATTGTACCTGTTTCCTCCAGCATCTTCACAAGGTCCTTTGCTGTTGTTCTGGAATTGATTTGCACTTTTTGCACCAAAGCATGTTCATCTCTAGGAGACAGAACATGTCTCCTTCCTGAGCAGTATGACGGCTACGTGGTCCCATGGTGTTTACACTTGCATACTATTGTTCGTACAGACGAACGTGGTACCTTCAGGTGTTTGAAAATTGCTTCCAAGGATGAACCAGACTTGTGGAGGTCCACAATTTTCTTTCTGAGGTCTTGGCTGATTTCTTTTGATTTTCCTATGACGTCAAGCAAAAGGGCACTGAGTTTGAAGGTAGGCCTTAAAATACATTCACAGGTACACCTCCAATTGACTCAAATAATGTCAATTAGCCTATCAGAAGTTTCTAAAGCCATGACATAATTTTCTGGAATTTTCCAAGCTGTTTAAAGGCACAGTCAACTTAGTGTATGTAAACTTCTGACCCACTGGAATTGTGATATAGTGAATTAAAAGTGAAATAATCTGTCAATCTGTAAACAATTGTTGGAACAATTACTTGTGTCATGCACAAAGTAGATGTCCTAACTGACTTGCCAACACTATAGTTTGCTAACATGCAATCTGTGGAGTGGTTAAAAAACAAGCTTTAATGACTTCAACCTAAGTGTATGTAAACTTCCGACTTCAACTGTATATGTAAAAGAGAAGTTACAAATCACTGCTTCCTGCTTTTATGTGCATTTTACATACTGTCCCAAGTTTTTTGGAATTGGGGTTTGTACATTTCAGTGTCTTCTTCAAGACTTCTTCAAAGACCATGTCGTGCTGCATTTCTAGTTTTAAATAGTATTTAACAGCATTTACCCTTTTTCTGACAAAACTGAGCAAGAAATAGCCTCACAGAGCATAGTGCAAGAGAAATAGCTCTGAATGGCTTATAATCTAAGCCTCCAAATATGAGACTCTCAATAGTTTCTTGCTGAGATCTCTTCTGTCTCTTCCACTACAGAATGATTGAAGGTAGTAGGAGAGGTGGGGATACCATGGCAGAGAGAAGACAACTGTTTGCAGAAATGCGTAAGTACTGTGGGGCATCTATTTCTATTATATTCATACGCGTCGTTTTTTTCTGAGAGGGCTGCATTCTTAATTAGGGCTTAATTATTAGCTTTCCCTATGTTTGTTTTGGTCGGGACTTGCATGTTAAAACACAATTTTCGACCGTCGTTCTCCGCCGTTACAGCGCGGATTTTCAAAATATTTGGCAGCGTGACTGATCACATCGATTTCTCATCACTAACCAAAATGGGGAAATATTAGTTCAGCCATTTTCATTTGGTGGGATACATTAAAAAATTAGCATAAAGATATAGGGCCCTATCTTACACCCAGCGCTAAGCGGCGCTACCCCCAAACACAAGTGTCTTTGCTATCTTACACCCGGCGCAGGAGTCCTTATAGCGCCCAGCACTCACATTGTTTAAAAACCAGGTGATCTTGCGCCCATAGCAAGTGAACTGGGTGGGTTGGTCTTAAGATGAGGTGTGGCCAGGATCATTTTTGGCGTATTGCTATCTTGAGCCAGCAGAAAGCGCTTGCGCTAAAACCACCACAAACCTAGTCTAAAGTCATGTCACAGTTGTTTACATGTTATTTTCATGGCGCATATAAGTGCGTCTATATAGCATGTGCACAACACGCATACACCCTCCTGTCTGTTACACAGGGGCGTGCACAAGCATGACTAAAAAAGATTACAATGTGAAATATTATTATTGTGTAGGCTATATCAAAAAATGCATAATAATGAAAGGGTCCATAGGTCAAAGACCACATACCTATCCCTCAGTGAAGGGGAATGCCGCATTAACCTCTTCCTACCGAGGGCAAAATAGGCCAATTTTCGCCTGTTTTCACTAGTGACAAACAAAGGTGGTTATCTCAAAAACTATAAATGGTACAAATATGGTTCATGGCTTTTATTAAAGAAGACACCTGCAGTATTACGACTAAGCAGTGAGAACTCATAGAAATCCAGTTTTTGATACTTAACTACAACAATTTATGTACAGAAAATATAAAAAACTAAAAAACGGGTACCTACATTCAAGTTTAAGAATTTTTACCTGGGGAGCTACAAATGCAATCAAGGAAATGACTCCTCTATCTGATTCATCAATATGCTGCCTACCTCTGGTAACAATCTGGTGTCAATATCTCAAACCATTCAAATTTTACAGGGTTTTTTTCAGGTGAACCTTTTTCGTTAGCCAAATGGTGCCAAATGCTGCCAAATGTGCCAAAAATGACAATGTTCCAGAAAGGTCTCAATATGATTTATTTTTTAGGTTTTTACAAAAAAATGAGATAATTTGTCAATATTGGCAATAAAAGTTCATTTTTAGACGTGTTCTTGTTGCTCTTCATATTACACAACTAACTAACTACCCGAGGTCACAAAAAGCTGTCAAAACCCATGTAGCAGCACAGTGAATCTTGTGTATTTCACCAGAGCCCCATTAGCCAGAAATGAGTCCAGGAATGTGCAAACAGGTTTTCAAATGAATAATGGGAATAGTATGAAACTTCCCTACACATTACTGCTAGCCAGTCCTGTCCTTTATTCTGTTGCCACCTCCTATGACAGGGACGTTGGGGTTGGGTTTTAGGAGGCAAAACTTTATACATGACAAACATATATCAACTATATACAAGTGCACTAAGGTGTACTACTAAAAGTGCAGTGGATAAAAAATCAAAAGTCCACCAGTTTCCTAGATAAAAAATAAAAACACCCCTGCTGTAACAAATAAAAAGATCCTTGCCCTCTAATTGCTGAAGTTACCGTATTTACACAAAGAAAGTACAAAGTGGCAGGGTCCAAAAAGCTAAAAAAAATGAACTAAAAACAAAAAAAGGCAAAGGATCAAAACATGGGGGTGGAGGGTGAGGAGAGATTATTTAACCATTCATACAGAAGCCATTTAGACTACACATTCCCTCAGGAGAGCAATCTGCATCATTACAAACCCCACTAACCCTGTCCATGGAATTGTCCACCATGTTGATATACCCATTAGTCCCCCTTATACAACAACAATCAACAATAATAATAATAAACAAGTACTCCCTCATGTTATCATGTTCTCTCCCTCATACCATGCATAAATTGCCATTTTGTTTACCTGCACAGCCTTCTGTACTGCATACAGAACAATTTACTCATGTGGAACAGTGACTTTACTAAACACTTCCAGAAGCCATTTCACACTCAAAAAAATCGATTTAGTAGCTCATCTCAGACACAAATAGATAGCTAGCTGCTTGTTACCTGTAATTTTGCTTGCTAGCTTGCCACTGTAAAGGTAATACTATCTATATTAATTTAGCTGAGAGGGACCGATTTTATGCATAAGTATATAAGGTTAGTTAGCTTCACAGAAGAAACACAGGGATTCACGCATTGCAGCTAAATTGCACATTTCCTTCGATGCTTACACCAAACTTACAGTTTCCACAAACATCTGTGTTGTTGGCAACGCCACGTAACACGTGCGAGTTTGTCAACACAGCCAATACACCCTAAGTTTACTTCATAAATTATTTATCATACCGTTGGAATGTGCAATTTGTAATATTAATTGTATGAAAAACAATAAAATACAGTTGACAATGTAATTACGAACCCGCATGGCATTGCGTGAATTCACACTGGTATATCGAAAAATCGGTAATACCACCAGCCCTAACGACGTTACCTGCCATGGCGAAATTCAATGCGTTTATAGCATAACACTGTTAGTATGATAAAACAACTTACATGTCAGCAACATCATCTCGGTCATCAGTGGATTCAGCGTCACTGAGACAGGATGAGTCTCCCTCGGCAAAAACATCTTCTGGCTTATCCAGTTCGTCTAGCACTTGGTGCACGGATAAACGCCTCAAAAATCTCGACATAACTACACAAAAACTGTATCAAAACTACTCTAAAGTAAAAAAATTTAACTGCGGGCCTTACCTAATTAATTGTGCTTTGCTAAACGGAATGTAGCGAGCTACGCTACAAGGTAAAACACTGCGCCATCTTGGTTCGATAATTACGCGTGGGTGCTACTTCCTTATACGCACGGCAGAATCTCCTTGATATACGACGGCTACAGTGTTCAATGACGGCTCGTTTGAAAGATAAGAGTCTTGGCTATTGGCTGGAATATTTGACAGACAGTTTTAAAACCCAATGGAAAGCAAATAATACTCGGAGTGGAGGCAGGTTGAAGACAGTTTTTCCCACTTCAGATAGGCCTATTGTGCTATCAGTCAAAGAAAGACACCCAATTGACGACGGTTTTGCATAATTCTCTGCAAACAAGTTCAAAACCACTCTGGCTAACATATACTAAGCCGTTGGATTGGTACTCCAGAAACTGGCTGAGTTTCACAACGCCAAAGTGAACACAGCCGAACGAGTCGTAATCAAGTGCAAAAAAGCACAAGTCGGTTTAAAATTGGAAAAAAATCATGTACAGCGTTATGAAAGTTTTAAAGTATTTTTTCTTGAAGCCTAAAGGTATAATGATTTTTTAAACCAAAGTTTTGTGAAATACAATTAAGCAGAACAGTTTACCAGCACATTGTTTATGGTGTGACATCAAGCTGCAATACATGTTTGAGAATTAGGTCAGAGTTTCCAACGTTATTTACAAAGTTTTATCTCGACGTTTTGGGCTTAAAAACCACTTTCCCAGAAGGAATGGATATATCATAAGGATATTTAATCAAAATATTGAGGTGAGCAGTTTATTATATATTATTAAATTAATGAAATGTATAATTTAATAATTTCCGTCACGCCCGCATTACCGCTAGGGGGCGTTTGGCATTAAGAGGTTAAATAGCTTTCAGCCCACTCCATATAAACATCCAGGCAATGTGCGATGGTAGGCTACGTGTAAGGTTACATGTAGACTATTCGCAATTATCCTGGATCAAGCTATGACTTAGCCTATATTTGCCAATAGTTCCTGTAATCTTCCGGGGGGACAATCTTCTGTTACGGGACAATGGCGTATCTGACACCTATATAAAGAAGGGTTTTAAGCTGGAGAATTCTCGCCTCTGGTCGGATGAAGATGATGGAAATAATCATGCAAAGTCTTGTTTTCAGTTTATCCTTTTATTGAGCACTGGTCAGTGGAAGGTCCTTTCTCCTACGCAGAGGGTTCAGGAGCTCTCAAACAAAAACAAACAATTGCTTATATACTTTCATAACCCCTCCTCTTCCTAGCTAATAAACCAATGAGTTAAGGTGACACCCTTCCATCATAATTTCTTTTAGTCAATAGATGAAAAGGCAAAATTAAGCTTGTTGGATAATCATTTCCTACCCTATGCGCTTGGGGGCACTCATGGTCCACTAAATAAAGTTATTTTTCCCAATTTTTTCTGGGTCACCACGATCTATCTTATCTTTGTTATTGGTACATCCCATTGCTTAGCCCACACATGATCTGTTCTATCTCTGTCAAGCGTCAAAGCCCATTGCACAGGCTGTGCATGAGCTGTTCTTATCTTTGCTATCGGACAGCCTAGGAGACAGACCCTTCACCTTCTACTCACTAATCACCCCCCACCCCCCCACCCCCCCACACACACACTCCATATTTCATTTATCTTTTGCATATGTGGCTTTATGTGGCTTTTGAACTAAAACATCACCAGTCTGGACTGGCTGCAGTTAAACAGGGTGTCCCTCAGGGGTCAGTGCTGGGCCCACTCCTATTCATTATTTATCTCCTTCCCCTTGGCCGAATCATGCGGCATCATAACATTAATTTCCACTGTTACGCCGACAGTACACAACTCTACATATCATCCAAACCCAATGCCCCTATGCCCCCCTCCTCCCTCACCAGCTGCCTCCTTGACATCAAGGCCTGGATGGCTACCAATTTACTCAAACTCAATGCCAACAAAACTGAAGTTATGCACATAGGTACAAAATCCACCCTGTCAAAAGCACCCTTTTGACTTTTATTGATGACCACCTTATTCCCCTGTCACCCTAAGTCAAACGTCTTGGGGTTATTCTGGATAATACCCTCTTCTTTGTACCCCACATCAAGAATATTTCACGCACTGCATTCTTTCACCTCCGCAACATCTCCCGACTCCGTCCCTCACTTTCTCACTCCAGTGCTGAAACTTTTGATCCACGCATTTGTCACTTCCCGACTAGACTATTGCAATGGTATACTCTCAGGACTCCTCTTCAAACTTATAGATAAACTTCAAATTATCCAAAACTCTGCTGCACGAATCCTCACATATACTAAACCATCTGACCACATTACACCCACCCTCATTCAGCTACACTGGCTACCAGTCCACTACCGCATTAAATTCAAAATCCTCCTGTTGACTTACAAAGCCTTACACAGCCTCACACCCCCCTACTTTTCTGACCTCCTTTAGGACTACATCCCAACCCGCACTTTACGCTCCTCCTCTGCTGGTCTACTCACCATACCCCCCACCCAACTCACTACTGTTGGTGCTCGAGCCTTCAGCGCTACTGCTCCTGTTCTCTGGAACTCCCTCCCCACTCACATCAAACATGGAGAAAAAAAACAGCTCAAAACACACCTCTTCACTCTGGCTTATAATATATAACACTCTGGTTCCCCCATGTTGTCTCTATATTGTCTCACTTTTATTATGATTGTGATTATTATTGTATGTCTATGCTCTTATGTTCTTCCTTTTGATGTCTAGGTCTGTATTGTGTCTGTCTCATCCAATTGTTTTAATTTTTCTGATCCATTTTAATTATACGTATATGTACTTTTAATGTATGGTGACCTTGAGTGTCCAGAAAGGCGACAATCAAATAAAATGTATTATTATTATTAATTTGAATAATGTTGAATTTGAATGTTGCTGTCCATTTAGCATTTGGCCAACCACTCCTTCGTGGGAGTAACGTTAGCTAAAACGTTTACACTACCTGGCTGCAATAGGTCTACATTTCAAATCAGTTTAAAACATTTTTTTTATTGAATTTTTCTGTCCTCCAATTTTGCACTTCAGTAGGCTACTGTTTAAGCTGCCACACTTTGGATAAGTTGTAACGGCCTGCATATGATCTGCCTATGAACATCTATTAAAAGCAAGCATTAACAAGTCATTTTGTGTGTTCCATTGCTTTGAGCCCTATTTATTAATAGCCTATGACTGTACTAGTAGTGCGTCACTGAAACGTAAGATTGATCTTTCTAAAAGCGTATTTTAACAGGCAGGTTTTTACTGAGCAAAAGCAGGACCAGGTCATCATTAAGTCATGTTGACTCCATCTTTTCGTTGTGCAAATTTTTTTAAAGAACATACCGGTCTATAACTCATTCCAAAATCGCATTGCTAACTTGTTGGCTAGCTGCAGTAGCCTAAGCTCACGTAAACATGGCTGAATGTTTTTCTCACAACGCTAACGCAGTAATTTTTTCACCCTTGGTCACACTGCCATCTTCTGGTGTATTTTGCCAACTACAGCCAATCAGATGTAGCTGCTTGGTTGAAATTTAGTTTTTAGTGTAGTTTCTGCTGCAAGCCCCCACCCTCATACACATGTACACTCTGATATGACTTATCAGCTATAAAATAAGATTGGCACTAAATAACTTGCCATTTACTAATACAGTAAGGTTAACCAATAAAGTAGTGTTATTTTTTGTATATTTCACAAACTGCCCCGTTATAAAATGCCTGTCAGTGAGGGCAAAAATTGCCCCCTTTTTTATTTCCAACACTGATGGGAGTCAATTGAAGATGGGGGGTTTTCAGAATATTGGGGGGTAGGCTAATTAATTCAGACATCTGTCATCACTGAAATCCATACATGGCAGTGAGTCAGTTCTTTTCGTTCACCAAACGGATTTGAATCGTTCACGAAAGACACACCACTAATGGCAGGATTCTTTTTAGAGGGCGAGAAAAATGAAATGTGAAATGGATTTGCTAACATTTTCAAATTGTCAGATAAAGTAGGATACATACATTAACTTGAAAATGAAAACGCAAAGGGGTCTTTTGCATTTTAATTTGAATTATGTTAGGTTTTTGCGCTCATCGAATGAAAACGAAATGCAATCGCGATTTGTATTTTCATTTGAATTTAGGCGCGGATATGCTTCCATAGTGGAAGGGGTGAAGCAATACTGATCAGATAGCGGGGTTGATTAAATGCGTTTGGCCACATGATAATTAATTTAGCTATATTTTGCTCAACATGGTATTTCACACAAGGTAGTATCTATTCAGCTAAGTCGAAAGAGAGCACCCCAGACCATTACAGATCCACCGGTCAAGTTGGTTAGCAGGTAACATTAGAGGAGGTTGAGAGAGGGAGATAGCAATGACAGCTAATATTAGCTAAGTTTTATAACATTGTATCCTAACTTATAGCACGGATCAGAGTCTTTGGCTGTGAACTGACAGTCATGTCACTTCAAATATACACTTTGAACATAGGGCCTATAATTATATATAATTACAGATGAAACTGAAAATAAAGTTATGTAACGTTGATTACCATGTGGTTGCTAACACGGAGAAGGCAAATCCAGGAATGGCTGCAGGGACAAAATGTCATTGGATGAGCACGGCGCTAGCGTTGGTATGCCGGTGCCCCGATCGAGCTCTACAGGCATCAAAACGACTGGAGGCAGGAGCGTTAGTACGCCGGTCCACTGATGCAGCTCTGTAGGTGTCAAACTGACCAGCTGAAAGACCCATTGAGCTGATGGTGCACAGGCAATATTTTCAGGCAATATTGACAGGCAGTGATTGCTGGCAATTTTCCTATTGATAAATCAAGATCTGAACAAGTTTCATCGAGGCAAGCAATATTTTGCTACCATCCAATCACAGGCGAGAGTTTGGGTCATGTGATAACCGAGTCATCCAAAAATAAATTTCAACAATGGCTGCCAAGAGGTGCGAGGAAATCGAAGGGATGCTGATCTCTTATAACATTATTTATTTATTACTGAGGTAAGTTATATTGATGTATTAGTCTAATGTTTAAATAAAGACCAACGTTTCATAAGTTATGGTATTCTTGACTTTTGATTGTAAATAATTGGTATTACTTATCACCACCATACTGACTAACCGAGTGACTTTCAACTAGCTAGCTAACTTTATTCAGAAGATCTAATCAGACTGCCTGCTTACTGGTGAATACATCCATGAATGCTTTCGTCAAATTTAAAGATATGGTCGATTGAATTACATTGGCAGAAAACTGTGGTTCTTGCCTTTTTTTCAGTTATTTTTCAGTTATTGCCCCATTGCCCATTGCTATAGTGGCCCATACCCATTGCCCATTGCTGGCAATATTGTACAAATAAAAATATTGCCTGTGTACCATCAGCTTTAGTGTGCTGGGTGCCAGCTTCACTATGCTCGCAGACTGCTGCCAACTCACCAGATGCAATCCTCCAGCTTATTTACTAACACTGCCCTGCTGGCGCATCGGTGGACGAAAAACGACCAGCAAAGTCCGACTTTAATTGACTAATGGCCTGATATCAGCATGCTATCTGGGCGGAACGGCAAGAACCACAGCTTTCTGCGAGCGTAATTGAATTGGCCATCTTGCTAAATTTGACGGAATCGTGAATGTATTCAACATTAAGCAGGCGTTCTGATTAGGTCTACTGAATAAACCTAGCTAACGTTAGCTAGCTAAAAGTCACTTGGTTCGTCAGGACAGTGGTGACTGAGTAATACTAATTAAAATCAAAAGTAGTCAAGAATAACATAACTTATGAAAAGTTGGTCTTTATTTCAACATTAGATGCATTATTATATTAATACATTAGTATAACTTCCCTGAGTAATGAGATCAGCATCCCTTCGGATTCCACGCACCACTTGTTGAATTTTATTTTTGGAAGACTCAGGCATCACGTGACCCAGATTCTCATTGGTGATTGGATGGTAGCAAAATATTGCTCAACTCGATCAAACTTGTTCTAATATTGATTTATCAATAGAAAAATTGCCAGCAATCATTGCCTGAAAATATTGCCTGTGTACCATCAGTTTAAGACTACAAATGGAAATAGGACACGGCAGATTTTTTTTAAGGTAAAACAGCTGTGATTTAATACTCTGGAGTACAGCAGTATAGTCTGTCCATTTAAGCGCCAATCCTTTTATGGACTTTTCTTTTTTTGAGTTGTACTAGTTAGCTATAGGCTATTCACATTGTGTCGATTTGTATGAATAAGTTACTATTGTATTTATTCTTAGTTAAATTACCATTGCAAATAGAGAACGGTAACGTAACCTATTTTACTGCATTAAAAGCCCAATAAATGACAGTCAGGGCCGTCTTTTGAGGGGGGCAACCGGTGCGACTGCCCCAGGCCCGCACTTCACAGGGCCCTGCGGTGAGAGGGGAAATTAATTTAAATAACAACCATTTCTTTTCTTTTTTTCATTATTATAAAATTATATTTATCTAAAATAGCCTATATATCTTCATGAAGCACACCCATACACATGGAAATACATACATTTATCTGAATACATTCAGCAGTTTTGGAAAGTTTTTCGCTTAAAGTTGTTTTTCTTTCGAGGTGGGTGGCAACTGGCAAAGTGGCAATCTCAAACAACAGAGAGCAAGACAAATTCAGAAAGTAGGCTACAGCTCGGGAGCATAAAAAAGAAACAAGAAACATAAGAGATGAATTAAATTTAAAATTGAAAGGTTCCTTGGATAGATTCGTAAAGAAAAACATGAAGGAGGAGGAGCAGGTCAACGCTGCTGAAGCAAGTGTGCTTTTTTTTTGCTCTATTCTTTTGCGCAATTTCTCTAGTTAACATTTAAAAACAATAATGCTGTAGATTGTGGTACGAGCATAGCTATGAAACACAAATTGTAGATTGTCCTATTGATTGTGGTGGAGCATAAAATAATTGCAGAGTCACGAAAATTACTCTGCAATGTTAACACGTCGAACACATATGTATTCACAAACATTGTCATAAACATAGGCCTACTATAATGGGAATAATGATTAGAATCATCCGGAGAAATATGCGTGAAAAAATGCTGACTTAAATTCTGGTAGGTGCGACTTGCTGCGATGCATCTCTTAATGCTGTCAGTATTTATAAACTTTTATATATCCCACCCACTGCCTGTTTTTTCCTCTTTACAATGAAAAAGCAAGTGTTCAATATCGTGAACATTTGCAATTATTTTATGGTCCACCTCAATCAATAGAACAATCTACAATTCATGGTTCATAGCTATGATATACCACAACCCACAGTATTATTGTTTTCATTTTAATTGGAGAAATTAAGCAAAAGTGTGGCGAGTTATTGTTAATTACAATATTTTAATTGAAGGGCAGAGTAATGGCATAGGCTAATAATTCTTCAATTGGTTGGTTGTATATGGTTGGTTTGTGTGATGTCGTAGCCTGTAAATCCTTCTCGTTCATAGTAATGTAATAGATAATATTTAAGCCTATGACGGGTTAGCTATGATGTCATCGTGTTAACAGCTGGGGCCCGCGGAGGTTGACTCGCCCTGGGCCCCGCCCACCCTTGAGACGGCCCTGATGACAGCTGTGGTTCGTCTTAGCTTGAACACTTAGCATATCTTATCTTAACACTCAGGATATCTAAGTGTTCTTAAGAACACTTAGATATCCGCTGCAGCTCACCGTGATATCACCCTGACTCAAAGTGTTCGAAAAATCAATCAATCAATCAATCAATATTTATTTATATAGCGCATTTCACAACAAGTTGTCACAATGCACTTCACAGCAAAACCCAGCCTAAACCCCCCACAAGAGCAAGCCAAGGGCAACAGTGGCAAGGAAAAACTCCCTGGTGTAACTAGGAAGAAACCTTGGAAGGAACCAGACTCAATGGGGGAACCCATCCTCCTCTGGTCGGCTCAGGGTCTAGTGTCATAGTCTGCAGGCTTATTTTCCTTTTTTACTTGCTCGTCCCCTTTAAGCGCCTTCACTACGTCTTTTTTCTGTTTCATTGTCCGTGTCGGGTTTTCCTTTCATTTCGCTACTCAGTGATTGCACTGTTCGGCTCTTCCGCTGCCTATTTAAACTCAGCATCCTCCTTTTCCGGCGCTTCCATGTTATCTTGTATTTCTGGTAGCCGGTAAGGTATAGGACTGGGAGACTGGTTTTGCTTATTATTTCTATTAAGCAAAAGCAGGAAGGTCCCGTTAGTAAGTTAGTTAGTAAGATCTTATTTTCCTGCTCCTCTAACTCTCTATCCTATCTATCGCCTTATTTTTTCTGCTTTAATCAGTTCCTCTCGTTGGTCTAGCTCATCTCCATTGAGCTAGAGAGGTTCTGCTTTTCCAGCTATCGGTCTATCTTTTCCTTTTCTCCTACACTCAAGCCTACGAGTGCTACTCACCCTAAGTTTTAGGGTTACTATCAGTTATTTCGTTTTCCTTTTATTTCTCCTCCGTTTTTGGAGGTTTACAAGCCTCGCTTGTTATTTTTGTTTATTTACTCGAAGTTACGAGTTCCTCGTCCTTTTGTCGGGGAGACTTTTACGTTTTCCAGTCTCTACCCTTATATCTCTGTCTGAGAGAGAGAGGGGGCTGTCTTCTGTTCTCGTCTTTTGTGTTTTCTCTGTTCCCTTTCCCCTACGGAATATATTCCGTTTTGTGGTGTCACGTGTGACACTTTTAGAGACCCCGTCTATCGCCCCTGGTCCTCCATAATATTCTCTGTGTCTCAGGACACAGGAAAACCCCTTATATCTAGGGCTTAAAGACCAACATGGTCAAAACAGCCAATGTCCATGATAATATAATTTGCAGCAGCTAGATGACAGTCCAGATGTGGCGGCAGTGATGGTGGGGAACCGGGCGCCGATGGCGGCTGGAGCAGCTGGCAGCGGTGGTAAGGAGGGAGGGCCAAGCGGCAACGGACAGGAAGCCAGACAGCAACTCTCGAGATGCGGGGCATAAGCCCCGCCGGCAGAATGTAGAAAGAGAGAGAAAACAGTTAGGGAAAGTGTAATAGAGCAGCAGGAGCACCAACTGGAGGGGTGGGGGGTGGGGAAGGGGTAGGAGGGTTGGACAAGTGCCCCCGCCAGGAGTAATCTATGGCTGCATAGCTATGAAGACAGAGTTTGAGAAACCATGCAGTCATGAGAGGGAAAACAATCCTACCCACCTATCAAGAGCCAGCCCAGGAAGATGGGGTCACAGCTGTTGACAGGTGACAGTAAGGAAATGCCACCCCACATTACTCTATGGCTAAATGCTTCTCTGGTCCTGTCTCCAGACTATAGCTCATTATAAGCCTGATCATAAAGGTGCGTTTTTAATCTAGACTTAAATATTGAGACGGTGTCTGATTCCCTTATAAATTTTGGCAGGGTGTTCCACAATAGTGGCGCTCTGTAGGAGAAAGCTCTACCACCCGTCAAGTTTTTAGATATTCTTGGGACTACTAGGTAGCCTGCGTCTTGGGAACGAAGTGATCTTTTTGGCTTATATGGTAAAAGCAGATTACATATATACACTGGCGCAAGTCCATTTAAAGCTTTAAAGGTCAGAAGCAAAACCTTAAAGTCTATCCTAAACTTAATTGGTAGACAATGAAGCGATGCTAGTACTGGGGTAATATGCTCATATTTCTTAGTTCTAGTTAAAATGCGAGCGGCTGCATTCTGCACAAGCTGGAGATTATTTAGCAAGGACTTAGGGCAGCCAGATCAATTCGTCTGCGTCCCCTATTGATAGGAAGTGCCTTATTTTAGCTATGTTCCTTAACTGAAAGAAAGCTACTCTAGATATGTTTTTTATGTGCGTGCTAAAGGTTAGATCTGGGTCTATAGTAACACCTAGGTCTTTCACAGCTGAGTTTGGAACAACTAAACAACCATCGAAATTTAAAGTAGATGTACCCAATTTCTCCCTTGGTCTTTTCTGAGTTTAGGAGCAGGAAATTGGAAAGCATCCAAGCTTTAATATCTGCAATACAAGCCTCTAACCGAGAAAGTGGTAATGCCTCGCCGGGTTTCATGGAAATGTATATCTGCGTATCGTCCGCATAGCAGTGAAAATCTACCCCATGTGCCCGAATAATATCACCAAGGGGTAGCATATATAATGAAAAGAGTACTGGGCCTAGCACTGATCCTTGTGGAATACCATATTTCATTACTGAGTAACTGGATGATACTTCATTTAATTTAACAAACTGCTTCCTATTGTATAAGTATGATCTGAACCATGCAAGAGCTTGACATTTAGTCCAACACAGCCCTGGAGTCTGTTCAGTAGAATCTCATGATCTATTGTATCAAAAGCTGCACTTAGGTCAATGAGTACAAGAACAGACACAGAGTTTTGGTCGGCTGATAATAGTAAATCGTTAATAACTTTAACAAGTGCCGTTTCAGTGCTATTGTAGGGTCTAAATCCTGACTGGAACATTTCATGGATATGGTTTGAGCTAAGGTATGCACCAAGTTGCTTAGCAGCAGCTTTCTCTAATATTTTTGATAGAAATGGAAGATTTGAAATGGGTCTATAGTTTTCCAATTTGTCAGATTCGAGGTTTGGTTTCTTCAGTAATGGCTTAATAACCGCCATTTTTAGTGGCTCTGGTACATATCCTGCTACTAAGGATGTGTTCATGATTTTTAACATATGCTGGCCTAGTATGGGGAAAAGTTCTTTAACTAATTCTGTAGGGATTGGGTCGAGTAGGCAGGTAGTCGGTTTTGAGGACATAACCAGTTTAGACAGCTCCTCCATGTCAATTGGCCTAAAACAGTTTAGTGCCACTGTTGATACATCTTCCTGTGTTGACCAAGATCTGGGCTGTTCATTGATTATAGGAGGAGTGATGCCTAGAGGAGGAGGCAATTTGTAGATCTGGTTTCTAATAGCTGTAAACAGACACTAGGAAAAAGGACGGCATGTTACCCCTTATTTTAGCTAAGTCATGCGGTACATAATTCATAGAAAGAACTTCAAAAGATGAGAACGTATCTCCACACTTAAGGTGGTTAAGCTTAAGGTGGACTGATAGATCGCTGCAACACCACCCCCTCTTCCTGACTGTCGCGATACCTGAGTACTTAAAAAACCTACAGGAGACGCTTCATTAAGTGCGACATATTCACCAGGTCTTAGCCAAGTTTCAGTCAGACACAGTACTTTCAGATTATGATCTGTGATCAATTCGTTTACAAGAATTGCTTTAGGAGCAAGAGATCTAACATTTAGTAGTCCAATTTTTAGGAGTGATTCACAACAGCTGCTAGCAGCAACATGTTTTAATTTGAGAGTAATAAGATTATCCGCATTGATACCACGGTTTGCTTTACGTTTGGCATATATGCGTGGGGCAGACACAGTCTCAATATAATAAATACTCATTTCTAGCTCAGATATGGGATGAGGATGAGTACTATTGCCAATTTCTAGCTCTGAGACGCACCTTGCGGACAACGGCGTTGGGCCATGTGTCTGAGTCACGGGCATTGGGAAACGCGTTGGGAAACGCACAGGCTCCGATGTAGGATCAGAGGCCTGCTGCCTGGCAGCATCAGCAATGTCTCTTTCCAAATATAGTCAAACAGAACTAGTGAGTTCTCAGTGGAACTACCTGGGTCAATAGATAGCACTCCGGATTTGGAGAAAGTAAATGAAAAAAGTAAAAGTAAAGAATTCAATTTCTGGGTGAACTGCCCCTTTAAGCTATAAAGGGGTAACACAGATGTAAAGTGCAATAGTAAGCGTTAGCTACATGGAAAAAATATAAATTAATTGCCGTAATAATGTAGATGGATCATTGGTTGTAGTTAAGGGGCCAAGACTGGGCTTTCGTTTTGAAGCTCACTTCCTGGTTGGGCTGGGAGCGGCAATTTTGCCGTTGCTCACTAGCGCCACTGCAATTGGCTTCAGTATAGGTCTTTCACCATGTAAGTCAATGGCAGCAATGTGGTCAAAATACTCAGTCAAAAAATGTAATTGCAATAGGTGCCTTTCCTTAATCTAATGCCTCTGCATGTGCTGATTTTCTTTAAATATTGTGTCGTTTGGACAGGGTATTAACATTTGTTCAGGACCAATCAGAGGGACAGGCTGAGTCCTCTTCGGCTCCACGGAGCAGACGCAGTTTGTACAAACTGGCGGCGAAAAATGCATCCAGAGCTTCAATTCGGTTTTTACGAGGCCTTGGGAAGACAATGGATGACATCACAGTGACTTTGTCCATATTTTTATATAGTCTATGGTTGTAGTTAATAAAGACATTAATTAGATAACTATTCCCATATCTACAACTATTAGCATTGTTCTTACTATAAAATCCTGAGGAAAATGCATGGCAGGTAGAGAAAATGTGAAATAGTTTTTATATCAATGGCTTAATGTCACATTCTTTAAATTTGCACTATGCAGGATTTGAAAATATAAAAGAATTACCATGCTCAGTCATATCTATGATGCACTGACTCCACTGCCTGTATTTATTATTCAAAGATTTGTGCGTGACATTTCTAGGTGTGTCTCTCTTTTCTGTGTGGCGAAGGGTGGATGTGGCTACAAAGCCTGTGGGGTTTCAGTGGAGCGTTTGTAGCTAGCTAGCTAGCTACTGCAATGGCTGAAGTGAAGAAGCACATTGGTGAATTGGTTCTGTACTTTCTTTTAGGGAAAAGTGTAGTGATGCGGACTTGGTGTGTTTTCTGTTGGACCTGTAAGTAATGTTACCTTGAGCTATCCAGCTAGCTACATTAGGTAGCTAGATGGCCAAAGTTGGGTATCTTGAGAGGGCAGGGTTGAGGATGGAGGAGGAGACTTCTTTGATTGTAAACAGAGGACCACAGCAAGGCTACAAATCCTGCATAGTGCATCTTTATAGCCGCCAGGGGATAGGATGTCAAATGTTAAAGCCCAGTATGTTTCTCTTTTGAATAGCAACAAATATGCCCCTATAGTTGTGTTTTCCAATCAATCCCAACATAGTGTAAAAAAGCAATGTTATGTTTTCCATGAAAGAAATTTGCCACAATTCATTTTGTAAAACATGTTGATATAATGCCACAACACAAAACATAACATGGTAAAAACAACACAAGACATAACATGACAACTCATAACATATCCTGAGCTGATACGTAACATAGCACACACATTATGATACATAAACATAACAATATAATGGGGCCTGGCGATACACCATAGGGAGGCTGATTCTCAAACTGAGTCCCCCCACTTAGTTTGGGGTTCCATGCCCTCCATGACACTTTTTCAGCTGTGGTCCCTTCTATATCTAATACCCTCTTTGGTTGCTATCTGTCTGAATAGGTTGTTTGCATGTGACGTCATGTCACTGCGTTGCAGTGGCGCGAACTGCAGATGGGGGGCAGGAAGTGATTTGCAGATTAGAAAAGCACTATTAAAATGCCAAAGTTTTGCGCGGTTTATGGCTGTACCAACCGATCGAATCGGGAAAAAACGGGCTACTTTCGAGTCCCGAAAGTGGTTACACATAAAGGTATTATTTTAACTTGCGTCGCAAAATTGTGCACATTTTAATCAACATTATAATTGTGGATACATGTGCTCTTCGTTCTCCGCACTCTTAATTCCGAAAATATTAATGGAAATTAAACTATCTTAAAGCTCAGCTTTTGTTAGATTATTTTTTTATTGCAGGTTGTGCTAAATAAAAAAAATAATCTAACAAAAGATGAGCTTTAAGATCGTTTAATTTCCATTAATATTTTCGGAATTAAGAGTGCGGAGAACGAAGAGCACATGTATCCACAATTATAATGTTGATTAAAATGTGCACAATTTTGCGACGCAAGTTAAAATAATTTTATTACTTGCCTAATAGCCTAATTGAGGAGAACCGGCTACATTTTATGGCATTGAGTAATTGGTGAATTAAACGCTGATGTAGCCTATTGTTAATCAAGGAAACGGATTGAAAAATTATTAAGAACAATAATAATCAGTTTAAAGGGAAGTTTTCCGCTACCCAAATTTTCAGCTCAGGAGCCGCCACTGCATAAAGGGGAGAAGTTTAAAAAACTCAGAGAAACGGCGGCAAACGTGGATCAAAAATCTCCGTCTTAAGTCTGGAGGAGCTGAGTTAGACAACGCTCATATATGCAGTGACCACGTTGTGAAAGGTAAGGCTACAGTAATTTAGCTACTTACATAGCTGGCTAAAACTGACAAAAATACAGACCAGGAGGCAATATTGCTGGAAACATAGCTAACGTTACATCTGTGATATCACCCTGTGTGTTTGTGTTTCGCAGCTAGATAGCTAACGCTATCTCCCGGTGTCTTTGTTTTTAGCAATGCTAACGTTAGCTAGCTATCACGGCCAGTGGTTCTCAACGTGAGGATGTGAGGTCCTTGACTGGGGTCCAGGGAGTCCACAGCAAGGTCGTTGACCCAACCACACACAAAATAGTTATAAGCCTCCAGACTCTTGTACGCCTTCATCTGGCTAGCCGTGTAGTAGGAGGTCTGGAGGACGAGGTAATTTGTGATGTCGATCGCCTCCAAGACGTGAGAAAAGACGTGAGAAAAATCGCTTTTCCTCAGCGTGTACGGATCATATCCAATATGTTTATATATTTTGTGATGATACCTCCTGCGTGTAGGCCCGTCCAACGCTTTTGTGTATTGACTTTCCATCATTTCAAATCAGTGTTCTTCACTTCCTGCCCCCCATCTGAATTTCGCGCGTCATCAGAATCACGTGACTGCAAACAAGCTATAAGGCAAAAAATATGAAAGGAGGGCAGACGGTCCTACTATCCGTAGAAAAATGATAAAATAATGGTGCCTACACAAATACAAACACAGGCAGATAAATATTAATATTTCAATTTAAAAAATGTAACATTTAACTCATTCAGTGCTGCGGGTGACTTAAGTCGACAAAAATACTAATGGTCCGAAGCGCCGAGGGTGTTTACAATTACATTCTTTTACCCGGATTTGCTCTTTTTTTACATGGTTCTAGAAGTTATATTCATTCCATGTTTTTAAAAAAAAACCTCATGCCTAACCATCTAAACCAACATCGGGGCGTGGGAATAACGCCTCCCCGTCAATTTGTACCAAGATGTTTCTGCACCAGTGACCAATAATATAAAGAAATTGAACACAATCAAGTGGAAAATATAACAAACTACTGCTATGCTGCTGTCTCAGTAATGGGATAAAATTAACAAACGCACTTGATCATCACTGTATCTCTGCAGCGGGAGTAAATGAAACGATATCAAAACCAAAGCGAATGTAATCCGCTGTACTGCAATTGCCGTTACAAAACTTGCTGTTTTGTTTTGTTTGCTTTACTGCCCTAGCTTTAAGTCGTTCCACGATCGCCTGGTAAACGTTTGAATCACAGACAGTAGCCTACCATCAATGAGTCTTCTAATATCCCTTTCCTGACTTATATTTAATAATTCTCTGATTTCCACTTCTGTCCAGTTATTTTCAATATCTCTTCCAGGTGACCATCGTTTTGTTGGTTCCGTTTTGAATTAGTCCCTCACACCACAGATTTTAGCCTACGTTATTTTTCCTTCAGGATAACTGTTTCTGTTTGAAACTGTTGATACAAGGTAACTCACATGGACAGCTGATTTGCACATATCTATACAAATGACCAGTGATTGTGTTTATTGTTCATTTTTACATATCTATAGTTATGCAAGAGATGATTTTTATGGAACACTGTTTTCACTATTATTACACATCACCAATGTAAGAGTCATGTTTACCAAACTAAGAAGCACTGAAAATAAATTATTTATATTTACATCCATATTGTTTGGTTGTTCTAATAGTGAACTGAACTAGAAGGTGGGCTATTTAGTTATTTAGCTACCTATCATCATTAACAGAAATTCTGTTCATTAGGTAAAATAATGTGTTTTATTAGAAGTTTGCACATTGACAGGATAAATCTAAAAGTTTTGAATGTCGGCAGCCATATTGGCTTGGCACTGCTGAAGCTTAGTATTCCAGAACACTCTGTCATTGAATGAGTTAAACAACCCCTACACAATTATGTAATATATTGTGGGTTAATATAATGTGGACCCTAGTACTTTGGCCAATCAAATGACATTCTCCTGATCGGGGAATAAAAACTTTCAACAATTGTGGACTCATTTGTTAACAAATCTGTATCATATTAAATGATACAGTTGTGTGATTTAAACAAATATATTGCTTACCAGTGGCAGTGCAGTAATAATAGCAGCCAGTGCTCTCCCATCACAAAGTATAGCGAGATTAATTGTTAGGATCCTGTAATCTGTGTTTATTCTTTATTATTTTTCCTGTTTTCTTTCCCTCGCGATTGTCAGTCCGCATTCCATGTTTCTGAGATTCCACCCCCTGTCTTTGTCATTGCACTATTCGAGTGATTTTGGGAACATTCAAGTTTCTTCTGTATTTCGTATATCTCGTTTTCTTCCTTCTGACTTTATTTATATTTGTATATAATACTAATGTACTAATCATACTAACTGTTAGATTAGATTTAATACTAACCTGCTAACAAACTAACATGTGTATATAATACTAACCTACTAACATTAGGGTTCTAGAGTTCACTACTAACATTACTAATTCATCTTGAGTTTCTACCTGCAGCTGTCATTTCCTTCCTCGTTATCCTATCCCTGCATCGATCTGTGATTTCGCATTCTCTGCATATGTGTCCACTTTCGTATTCTTCTAATCTGAGCTGGGCACTTGTTTACCTGCTAACTCCAGGCCGTTTGTTATCATTGTGTCTATGTGTATTCCAGTCCGTGTCTTACGTTTCCCCTGTCATTGTTTTATTGGTCCCTGTTAACCCTCACTGTTCTCACCTGTGAGCAATCTCCCCTCCCTGCTTCTACACACCTGATTCCCATTATGTCTGTCTCCCTCTGTATATATATACCTTGTCATTTCAGTGTTCTTCGCGAGTTCCTCTTATGATATTCTGCTTCTGTGTTACCGTCTGTTTTTCCGAGTTTCTGCCCGAGCTGTTTTGTTTATTCTGTTTTCTAGTTTTTGTTTCCCAGAGTCCTTTGCCTGTTGTTGTTTTGTTTTGTATCCAGTCTGTTTTGTTTTCTTTGTGTTCCTCTGACTCCCTGGTTTGGACCCCTGCCTGTGTTCTCGCGACCCTGTTTTTGGATCTCCCTTTTGTACCTTTGCTGTGCCTTCTCGGTTTTGACCCCTGCCTGTTCTACTTCGGATTGCTGCCTAGCCCTTATTAAACTTCGGGTTTTCCCTTACTCCTGCCTGCGTTTGGGTCCTTCCCCCACGACACCTAACATTAATGATTTTGCTTCTTGGTCAAATGCCCACAAATTGCAAGTTCCTGTTAACATGGTGGACTTACCAGGAGAGCTCAGTCTGTGCTGGACACCAGCTGACTGTGTCACTCATAATGATGGATACATTTAGCGTTGAAGTATGTACCCACTTAAACCACCCCTTATGTGGTCTGTCACAATGATATCATCCTGCTGGCTCCACACTGCCTATCACCAGCAAGCAGAATGCCGTTTCTAGCATACTCATTATTGTGCTTGTTTATTGTATTTTAATAAAAGATGCTTGTTAATCCTCTTGTTTTCAAATTTTTTCACAGGGGCTCAAGACTTGGATCGTATTAGATTATCAACCTACAGAACAGCTTGCAAACTCAGATTTGTTCAGAAGAAATGCAACTGTGAGTATAAGGCATTCATTGGTTGATGGCAGATTCATACCTTCTGTGTCATAAATACCATCTGCATGAGGAGGAAGAAAGTTTAAATCTCTTTTAGCTTTATACATTTTTTATTTTTTATTTATTTTTTTACTATGTGAATGAGGAAAAAAGAAGGTGGTCTGTCCGTCCCATAAGTCAAACAAGGGAAAACCAGGGAGAATATGTTCTAGTTAAGCAGATGCGTGAAATGGTGGAAGAAGACATGCATTCAAAATATTTTAAGATTGTTGGCCATGAGTTAGCTGGCATTTCAGCGTCTTTATAATCTTTCAAAGAAGAATCGTACAGATGATGATACTTTATTTCTTCTGATAGTTTTTCCTCCATCCTCCATGTTATCAACACCAATCAAAACCAAAATAATGATCCATGCTATTATTCATGCTGCCTTGTACAGTGCATCTGGTGGACATCTGGAATGTCATCGAGGCTTTTCGGGAGAATGGTCTAAACACCATGGACCTCAACACTGAGTTCTCTGTGACTCGTCTGGAAGCAATACTGTCCACTATTTTCTACCAGCTGAACAAGCGTATGCCCACCACCCACCAGATCAACGTTGAGCAGTCAATCAGCCTTCTGCTTAACTTCCTACTGGCAGCATATGATCCGTAAGTCCTCCCCGTTACCATCACCCATCAAAAGTCCATTTGCGTGCTAAATTCCTCATACAGTGCACTGTGTAAGTATTTGGATAGAGACACAATTTTTGTTGTTTTGGCTCTGTACTTCAGCACATTGGATTTGAAATCCAAACCAAAGTGCAGACTGTCAGCTTTAATTTGACCGCATTTACATCCATATTAGGTAATCCGTGTAGGAATTACAGCCCTTTTTATACATAGTTCCTCCTTTTTAGGGGAGCAAAACGAATTGGACAATTGGCTGCTCAGCTGTTTCTTGGCCAGCTGTGTGTCTTTGCATCATTAATTCATGCTGCTGTTGTATCTCAACTTGAGGACTAAATTGTATCTATGCCAGTGAAGCAGGCCATAATGAGGAAAATCAGAATAAATCAATTAGTGACATGAGAAAAACATTGGGTGTGTCAAAATAAACTGTTACATTGAACTGTTACATAGGAAGCAAGAACGCACTGGTGAGCTCAGCAATAGCAGCAGACATGGCAGATCACGGAAGTGTAGTGGATGACAGAAGAATGCTTTCAATTGTGATAACCACATTTTCAACTGTTGAACACTCTCCAGTCTGTAGGCATAGATGTGTCATTTTTGTCTGCCACTGGAACTGGCTTACTTGTCATCATTGATGATGTAATCTCTCTTGACAGATGTTCACATAAATATAAACATCTGTCGGTGCACGTAAAAGCTGGCATTACCTAAATTAAAGCAGAGATGAGAACTTCCTGTCGGAAGCTGCGATCACTGTTGGGTGGTGCTCACATAAACAGAATCGATGGGAAACACCACATGGGTACTAATGTACCAATAGCCTACAATGAAACCTTTTGTAACGGTGGAGATATGATCGGTACAAAATGGATGAATCACCTGAGAAAACAGAGAAAAAGCATAAATGTGGACGAGGAGAAAACTATATAACCATGCAACTTCACACAGAAGAGACTAATCTATTGCTCGCAGTAGATGGCCTAATGTTAATAAAAAATTTTTACATTGCACATACACCGATCAGCCACAACATTAAAACCACTGACAGGTGAAGTGAATAACATTGATTATCTCGTTGTTATTTTGGTTCTGTACTCTAGCACAACAATGATGTTGAAGTGCAGACTCAGCTTTAATTTGAGGGTATTTTCATCCATATAGGATGAACCATTTAAAATTATAGAACCTTTTGTACATAGTCCCCCCCCCCCCCCATTTTTGGGCATCAAAAAATATTTTACAGTTTAACATAATTAGCATCGAATTAGCCGGTTATGGAGCAATAGTTACCAGGGAACGTCAGGTTATTTATTGAACTTCTATATCGATTTTATATGTTTAATGTGAGTCTTCGAGCTTACCGCAAAAGATTCCCAGTGTCTGGTGATGTCTATGGGCTGCAGACTTCAGGCAACCATCAAATGCAAAGGATTTGCATCCAATTAGTAAATATGATTACTTTATTTCAGATTATGTTAAAGGCATACTGAAGTTTGTTAGAACATAATGTTGTATAGCTGCCTGGCATCGATATTAGCCATAATATGTACTCTCACCTTCATGAGTTGCTCCAGTGGTCAGCAACTGACTGATGAAGAATTATGTTTTTTCTCTCTCCATTGCATGGCGAAATAGGTCTCAAAAGCACACTTTTAGCACATAAACGAATACAAACAACGCAGATTATCCCAATATTGAAAATCACGACATCCAGAACTGGGCGTTTGAAAAGATTAAAAAGCTTAATTTATGATATTTTACACCAAACAAAGGTTTGGAAGAAGATCTGGTCGTCAGCTTATTAACTTCCTTGTTTTGTTAATGTGCCGTAACGGTCCCGGTCCCACTCACTTTCTGAAGCATGCGTCACTAAACAAACCGAAGCTAGCAAAGAAGCTAGCAACAGTTTCTAGTTCTCAGAAAATAGTTCTTCAAAATAAAATCTATCAAAAAATGTTTCGAAAGTTTCAAATGTTCAGTTCCGGATGTCGTGATTTTCTATATCCGCGTTGTTTGCATTCATTTATGTGCTAAAAGTGTGCTTTTGAAACCTATTTCACCATGCAATGGGAGTGAATGGAGAGAGAGAAAAAGTAATTCTTTGTTGGTCAGTTGCTGACACCACTGGAGCAACTCATGAGGGTGAGAGTCCATATTCTGACTAATATCGGTGCCAGGTAGCTATACAACATTATGTTCTAACAAACTTCAGTATGCCTTTAATTTGTCCAATTACTTTTGCTCCCTTAAAATGGGGGGCTGTGTATAAAACGGGCTATAATTCCAAGCACTGCACTGTATCTGTTCATTAAAGCTGGAAAAACCAGTGGGACAGCATTTCACTGGCTGCCCCCCATCATATTGTTTCTGACCCCTTGTGCTGTGAGAACACAGATTGTGTTTCTGTCTTGTGATTTTGCTGTGTTTTCTTGCAGGGAAGGCCTCGGTAAAATCTCAGTCTTTGTCGTGAAGATGGCCCTGGCAACAATCTGTGGAGGAAAGATTTTAGACAAGTTAAGGTGTAAGTTATAGTATTATTAGTTTCTTTGGTACAGATGACAAAAAGGCACCGTCTGTAGTCTTAATTTATTAATGCAAGCCATGCATAGACCCAAATGTGTGAGTACATGCCTGGCATAGTGTCAGTAACCCCTTTGCGCAGATGCCAAATTTGGTCAATTCTCACCTATTTAGGGGGTGTTCTATTTAAGGCTTTATAACTCCAGGGGCCCTATCTTGGCGATCTTGGCGCTTAGTCTAAGCGCATGGCGCTAAGTCCATTTAGGGCGTGTCCAAGTCCACTTTTGCTATTTTAACGGCGTGTTTTTTTGGCGCTAAGCACGGCGCATGGCGCAACTGGGCTGAACCTAGTCGCTTCATTAATTATAGGTGTGTCTTGGGCGTAACATTCAATAAACCAATCAAAATGTCATATCCCATTCCCTTTAAAAGCCTGCTTTTCCACCTTGGCGGATTGCTTATGATGGCGAAACAGACATGCTCGTGCGTGTTTAGTGTGATCAAGGAATAGGCTAAATGGAGTATGATCAATATTATTCGGACTAACCATTAGCCTATGAGTTCCCGGTAATTCCAGACGGCTGTTATTTTACAAAATATGTGCGGTTAAATTTCGTTAAAAGGACCTGCAACAGCTGAGAATAAGCTATCAAAGGCTTCAGTCTCACCTTAGAAAACGCCAAATTAGCCTGCTTGTTCAGCGAATTTCGTTTGATTATGCAATTAAAGGTGTCAAACATCAAGTTCAAGCTTCATCCAAAGTTAATTAGGCTACCTGCATAGTAGGCTAATATTGATTAATAACATACATACCGTTGTTTTGCCTTAATGATGACACTAAATAGCCATACAATAAAGCTGTCAGGTTCGCAACCCATAAGTTCACGCATATTTCCCCTTGTTTAATAATGTCCTGTTTATGGAAATGTGACCAACCTGTTTTACTCGTAGCGTAATCCTTTAAAACAATCCACTTTCCCAGGAAGACCGTTAAACGTGCGACTTACAGCAGGGGAAACAGAACATGCAGCTCACGTGCAGAGAATGGCATTAAAATTAATTGTGAATTAATTGTGTAACTTGCTGCAAATTTGTTTGTTTCTAATTAGACGCTTAGTTCTCTTTAAAATCGTTTTGTTCAGTTAAGGAATAACGGGTGAAATCAGCTGGGTTTTAAACGGTGAGAGTATGGAAACCTGGTCACTGTAATTTCAAAAAATATGAAGGACGAAGAATAGCTAAGGTTACAATTTAGTTAACATGGTGACATCTCCGTTTTTTAACCATAGGCTATCGAAAAAAAACTTATGCACAGCGAATCCGCTGTAGCCTAGGCTATTTGAAAAACAATAAATGCAATATTCACTGGACAAGGTTTTGAACTTTTTTCAGTCACAAACCATTCTATTTACTTACAGGCTGTATTCACAGATAAACAGAGCTGTATTGTAATGACATCTGAAGCGCATTTTCAGAACTTAAATGTCCGTCTATTGCCGTGCGCGAGTTTTCCATTGAATGACAATTCACGCATTAGGTGCAAAGACAATTCGCGCATTAGGCTTGATAGCTATAGGTGTTATCAGCTCCTTTTTAATGGATAGCCATTGTCCCGTACCATCGCACATCGCCTGGATGTTGATGGAGTGGGCTGAGAGCAATGTAATGTGGCATTGTTTCCCTTCGCTGATGGAAAGGTATGTGGACCTATGGAACCTTTTATTATTATGCATTTTTGATATAGCCTACACAATAATAATATTTCACATTATGATCTAGATATTTTAGTCATGCCTGTGCACGCCCCTGTGTGTAACAGACAGGAGGGTATGCGCGTTGTGCACACGCCTATGTAGACGCACTTATATGCGCCGTTAAAATAGCATGTAAACAACTGCGACATGACTTTAGACCAGGTTTGTGGTGGTTCTAGCGCAAGCGCTTTCTGCTGGCTCAAGATAGCAATACGCCAAAAAGAATCCTGGCCACTCCTCATCTTAAGACCAACACGCCCAGTTCACTAATGATGGCGCAAGAGTTACGCCGTCAACATGCTAGTTTGACGGCGTAAGCGTTAGGCGCTATTATGGACCTAGCGCCGGGTGTAAGATAGCAAAGACACTTGCGTTTGCGTTAGCGCCGCTTTGCGCCGGGTGTAAGATAGGGCCCCAGGTGTGAACATCACAGAAACTTGGAAAATGGCTTAAAAGACAGTTGTGCCATTTACATTACTAATTCGGACTAGTTTATTTTCATAATTTACCTCAAAATAAAGTGCCACAAATGCAAAGAAACTTTGGAAAAATGCAAAAAAATGAATAAAAGTTTTTTCTTTAGTTTGCAATGAAATACTGAGAGCTGTGTGAAACAGGTAAAACTAGCCATTTGGGATAGATTTGGAGACAATAAGGGACAACAAAGTACACTGCCTACATTTTGCGTCATAGATCTTTTGTAGCTCTGCATATCACCCTCAGATTTGTGGACAAGGAGTCTACGATCAATGAAATGTATAGTTTTACCTGTTTCACATTTGTAGCTCTCAGTATTTCATTGCAAACTAAAGAAAAACGACTTATTGTATTTGTGGGACTTTATTTTGAGCTAAATTATGAAAATATACTAATTTTTGTAAATAGTTGCTTTATTTAACTCATTCAATGCCAGAGTGTTCTGGAATACTAAGCCTCAGCAGTGCCAAGCCAATATGGCTGCCGACATATTAGATTGATCCTGTCAATGTGCATACTTCTAATAAAACACATTATTTTACTTATTCAACAGAATTTTTTGTTTATGAGGATAGATGGCACTAAATAGTACACCTTCTGGTTCAGTTCACTATTAGAACAACGTCAAACAATATTGATGTAAATATAAATAATTTGTTTTCAATACTTCTTAGTTTGGTTAACATGACTCTTACATTGATGATGTGTAATAATAGTGAATACAGTTTTCCATAAAAATCAGCTCTTGCATAACTATAGATATGTAAAAATGAACGAACATAATCACTGTCATTTGTATAGATATGTACAAATGAGCTGTCCATGTGAGTTAGCCTACTGTATATCAACCGTTTCAAACAGAAACCGTTATCCTGAGGCAAAAATAATGTAGGCTAAAATCTGTGGTGTGAGGGACTAATTAAAAACGGAACCAACAAAAGGATGGTCACTGGAGGACATATGGGAGATATGGGAAATAATAATCCCACGTCACCCGCCTACTGAGGTCACTCCACTGGCTGCTGGTTGCAGCCAGGATCAGGTTCAAAGTTCTGACCCTGGCCTACACTGCAGCCAAAAAGTCAGGCCCCTCCTACCCACAGGACTTAATCCAGCACTACGCTCCAGCTCGACCACTTCGACTGCTGCAGGGCGACTTGCACTTCCTTTCCTCCGTGTCAACGGCTCTCGCTCCCCCCGACTGCAGAGCTTTTCTACCCTAGCTCCCCAGTGGTGGAACAAACTCCCCACTCCTCTATGTTCCGCTCAAACACTGCCTGCTTTCCGTCGTGGTCTAAAGACGCCACCTCGACTAACCTACCTATCTAGGACCAATTCCATAGTACTTGTTTTCTGTTTTTTGCTTGTTTTCTATTTAACTTTTTTGCTATTTTATAGATCAGAATGTATAGCTGACTGTGTGTACTATATTCAATGTTCATTACAAGGGATAGCTCCTACGTTATGAGAAAGATGTGCTTTGTCGGATCTGCTTTGTAGTCACTTCAATTACCTTCAGTATGCACTTATTGTACGTCGCTTTGGATAAAAGTGTCTGCCCAATGATTGTAATGTAATGTAAATTGGAAATCAGAATTATTAAATATAAGTTGGGAATATGCCAATTTGGTTTGATACCGTGTAATTTACTCCCGCTACATAGAAAAATCTTGTTGATGTTAATTCACTACCCACCCTGTAATGACACAGCATAGCATTAACCAGTTAACTTTAACTAGTTATTCCATCTTAGCTGTGCTGGGGCATTGGATTTCTATTTAGTCCAGAGGGAAGAGTATCCCCTATTGGTATACCAACACCTCTTCTTGCAGCAAATTGGCTTTCCCAGGAAGTCTCCCAACCAAGTGGAAACCAAGCCAACATCTGCTTAGTTTAGGTATTTTCCTTTAGAAGGATACAAGGGGCTCTATTTTCAAACCAGCGCAAGGGGACGGTATAGTCAAACGCAAGCTTGTTGACAGCATCAACGTCTTAAAACTGGCGCTATGGCGTTTCTCAGCAATACCGCTAGGATCAACAAATTCTCAACATAACATCCTTTCGCTTGCGCTGCAGTGGGATGGGTGGCGCTGTCTGGGGCGTGTTCTAAAATACTTTCGGCTCAGTGACAATTTGAACCAACGAAAACCCATTGCGTTATGATCAGCTGGAACCACCTCTTAGCGGCAACGCAATAGACTCTGGCAATTTGGCAACTTATTAGTCATGTAGTTCTATGTAGTGTCTATAGGTGATGCCAACATTACACTTCCATTTAATGAACAAATAGCCTATAATTATTATTAATTAATTAATTTTAATTTAAACTACTAGAATAAAACAGGACAGCTTACAAGAAACTTGCGATCATGTAGGCCAATAGCCTATAATATATAAATTACACATTGACACAGTTGAATCATAAGCCTACCATTTGAATCATAATTATGCCTACATCACCTAATGTAGGCTAATCAATGCATTTGTCACCTCCTCCCGTGCCTTCCGAACTTCTGGGAGGCGAGGTGGTGTGGATTGTGATCCATAAATTACTACAGTCCTAGCCTGTACTTCTGTTGCAAGTATGTCTGATTCCTGTGCAGAAAATCGCTCTTGTCGTTGACGGTCCAGTGCGTTTGGGTTGCTCATTATGAAATTGCATGGAGCGATTGCGTTCCAACTGGCTTTTTTTAAAGCATGAGAACAACAATTTGATTGGCTACCATAGAGACACACCTTGGACATTTAAACCCAGCCTTTTAGCAATACCGCCATCAGATGCGCCAAGATTGCCGTCATGAAATTACCTAATTTCTCGCCGACACGCCCTCAGAGCGATACCGCCAAGCGCTTACTCTTGTGTTCACCATTGCGTTTGGTTTATTAAAATAGAGCCCAAGGTCTTACAGTTGCTGGATCTTTTTTAAAATTTCTTTTATGAAGGAATGTTTTTGCTTTTTTCTTCCAGATATTTTTTCACAGATATCAGACTCTGGTGGCATAATGATTTACTCTAAATTTGATCAGTTCTTGCGGGAGGTTCTGAAACTGCCAACAACTGTTTTTGAGGGTCCTTCCTTTGGTTACACTGAACAAGTCACAAGATCTTGCTTTGCCCAGCAGGTGAGTTCTGCCGGGACGGCAGTGTAGTATAATGGTTAAGGAACTGGCTTTGTAACCGAAAGGTTGCAGGTTCGATTCCAAGGTAGGACACTGCCGTTGTACCCTTGAGCAAGGTAATTAACCTGAATCGCTTCAGTATATTTCCAGCTGTATAAATGGATAATATGTAAAAGAAAAATGCAAAAAAAGTTGTGTAAGTCGCTCTGGATAAGAGCGTCTGCTAAATGCCTGTAATGTAATGTTCTATACAAATACAATCTGTATAAGTATTTATTTAATGGTTATCTATTGTACATTGTCAATATTGTTTATATGCTGTTGCCACTCATTTAACATTATTTATAACGCCATTTGATCGAGTTTGAGAAAAAAATATAAAAGCAACTTTTCCAACTTTCCATATCAATAGCTTAGCCAGTAAGCCAGTCCAGTAGACCTATATAGCCTGTATGTGTGCGTGCGTACATGCGTGTGTGTGAGAACGCAGAGAAATATAAAAACACTCCATCCTTGTTTTACAGATTTTATTTTTTACAAAACAAACTCTAATTAGAGGAAAGCAGATTACCTCCCTCCTAAATATTCTCTTATGTTTCAGTTTTCACTCTATGAGCACAGCACTTCTTTTTGTGATATCAGGCATAAGACAATGAGATGGCTCTCTAGCACTAAATCCCCCTTATATTATACACATTTAGTATATTGAATTACACAGTGAGATCCCTTCATCAAAATACACCTCACTGGTAAAGAACATGTTCATAATTACTTATGCAGATAAATATCAGCACATTTCCATTTTAGAATTTTCATTAAAGGCCATGTGCAATGAAAATACTCATTCCTAATAGTTCTTTTATGAATAAAGAACTACTTAAAATAAATACATTGATCTTATTTTGAATTTGCTGTCTTTATCCTGAAAGCAAAAATCTATTGCCAGTGGTCATTGAACCCTGTTTGTCATTTACCAGTACATTTTGTACCATAGCGACTGTATGGACATCAAGTTTTTGATCAAGGGTTATTTCCATAACCATTGTCGCTCTAAGTAAGGGGCTATTTTTTTTGCTGTTTTGAGAAACAAGCCTTGATTATCAATGATGGAAGTCACACACATTTCATTTCTTTTTGTTAAAAATGGATTGATAGCAACCCATAAAATTATTTGAAAGAACAAAATCATAAAAAATCATAAAATAAAAGTATCTGATGTGCTCAGGCCCACACTTTTGAAGTTGCCAGGTCTAGCATGCAAGCCAAAGTAGCACATCTTTAGATGTTGCCAAATATTTAATTGCTATAGATGTTTAACCATGGAATGTGTCTGTTAGGCAATTTGTAAGTAGAAAGTCAGAATAGCCCTAAAATGGATCCCTGAGGGCACAACAAGGGATAGGAGCAGAGGAGCAAACATAGTCAAAGACAAAGTCTGAACTCTGACTCCCAGGTAACATGAACAGAATTGTTTTAAGAAAAATGGTTTTGCTGTTCATATAAACATTTCAATTTGTCTCAGTAGAACAAAACTTTGAACATGGATGTTTTCATGGATGTTTTTCTATACTGAGACATCCATGAAAACAGACACAAACACACATAACCAGCACACAGTGCCTATGATTTATTACACTCCCCAGCTGTAACATACAGTACAGCTCTATACAATTACACTGTTGCACTTACCTTGAATTTATACTTTTTATTTGTTTGCTTTCTGTCAAGAGAACCGTTATAAGCACCAGACTGTGAAAGCACTCCTGCCTAACAAAGAAAACAATTAAACGCAAGCTCTTTTTGGCTTTCTACTTGATACATGTACGGCATGTCAATTTTAAATGTGGTGATGTTAAAGTTTAAATTGTCCACTGTTTGCCTAACTATGGTCTTTTTCAATTATCCAACGGTAATGAACAGAAGAAGGTCTCCCTCAATACCTTCCTGGACACACTCATGTCTGATCCCCCCCCTCAGTGCCTGGTCTGGTTGCCACTAATGCACCGACTTGCCAACGTCGAGAATGGTGAGCCACTGTCAGAGTTGTACAGGCAACTTCTGAGCAATTTAATTATGGTAAACATTTTCCAGTAAACAATGTATTTGAGAGCCATTCTTAATTTAACATTTTTTTTACATTCAAGTTATTATTATATTAACTTATTATTCTTAGAACGTAAAATAATTTTCCTTCAATATGTAAACCACCCTGTTGGACAGTTAAGTCTTTGATTGTTTATTAGTAGTAGTTGTAGTATAAGTACATAAGCTTTCAATATAACAAATTTATTGTATCCACATACTTTGCCGTTTTGTTTATTCTGTAATAATTTGTCTCTTTTTATGATAATGTATCATTGAATCATGTACTAAACCTTTGTATTGAATATTTAAATGTTGCTGATACAGTAATAGCTACAGTAATAGTTTTCACGTCAGGTATGCTTGCAGTGACATCATTGCCTTCAGTGACAATTTGTTTGTGACACCATCTGTTAATTAGCTGGACTGTTAACTATTATGCAATTTGTGAATACTGCTCTGGAATGGGAGTCATTCTTTTTTTTTTATTCGCCACCCAACCCTAGGCTGTATGTATCCAATTCCCTCCCAAATCTGGAATGTCCAACTGTCTGCAACAGCAGCAGCATTCCATGCGCCCTGCCAATTCTGGAGAGCTGGGACACCCACGGTTCTCCTCCAAAACACGTGCCGTCCTACAGCTGCTTCTTTTCACATTGCAGACCGCAGCTAAGCTCACACAGAGAGGTCTCGGAGGAGGGCCCTTTCATATGCGGCTTTGACATGCAGTCTTATGAGCTCCCTTATCGGCTAGCGGGAGTCACCCAAGAGCGATGAATCACAGACCCCTGTCCGATTAAACCCTCCCATAACCTCGCCTTCCATAGCTACCAGGCACAGTCCGCATTGGCACGGTGTGGATTCGATCTGAGGCCGTGAGACTCATCTATGTATGACAGCATTGTGCCTTAGCTGAATGAGTCTTCCAGCAGCCCTAGGCTAGTTTTCATTTAATTACTCGAGTGTTATTCAAATGCAAACTACAGTGAAAAAGAGAGAGGCAAAACCATGTGGAATTGTCATCCATTGTTCACCACTACTACATTTCTGTACGTACAATATCATATAATGGACAAGTGATCTGGTACACCGTTAAACAGAGATACCAAGAAAATAAGTCAAACATGAGCACCAGGGTGCTGTTACTTGGCCTTCGTATGACTGTGCAGAACACACACTTCTTTTCAAAATGGTACTTTACCATACGTGGCTTCATTTCAGATAAAATGTGCTCACCACTTGGTAGGTCAGTAGGGTGCTGTTTTAAGGGTTAAATATAGTCTTAGAAGTTTGCCAGGAGTAGGTAACTCCTCTAAACCGGTTGTGGTTTTTAATGGAGGGCTAAGCTTCAGTGTGAGTTGCATAGTACTGTCATGATATCAAGTGCACTTGTTTTCATTTTGTGGTGCCAGGAAGGGAGTTGTGGTGCGGCCCTCTATTGGGCAGCACCACCACTACACCCAGGCAGGGGAGCCAGCTGGGGCAAATCATAAATCAGCCAGCTGCTCAGCGTTAGCCTCATTAGTTTGCCTGACAAAAGAGAAGAGTGTTTTGATTTAACTTGTTGCTGTGTTTGTGGCCCCTTTGTTTCCCATTTTGGTGAGTCTTTTTCTGTTTTGTACCTACAAGCATAATAAATTCAATGAATTAATCCTTTACCTGTTATTTTCCTGTCTGTTAACCACATGGTACAGTGACCTTCCCCTGCGCTGTGCCACATTGGTGGAGAATTGCAGGCTCGGGTGCACAGTTTTTTTTTTTTTGTTTTTTTTCTTTATGACCAATTTTTTTTCAAAATTTTTTGAACATTTTTATTTTTGGTTGGCGAGTGGCACTGCACCTGAGGGAGGCAACAGGCCAAAAAGTCTCAGCGGGCCAGCTTTCCTCCCAGCCGGCCCCTTAAAGTGACCGGGGTCTTCACTTAGGAGGATCTGGTGGCCTGCCCTCTGGACCGAATGGGCGAGCTCCTGGAGATGGTCACTGAGGCCTACCCCAACCAGGGGGTGGACCTAAACGGGTGGTCCACAGAGGACCTGGGCCCCTGCCTGGGCCACAACTGGTACACCCTGGACGACTCGGAGGAAGAGGCCTGGGATGAGCTGGATGGGTCCCCATGGTGCAAGTGGTGAGGGAACCCTCGCTACCATGGGGACTGTGTCCTATCAGGGGACCTGCTAGAAGCCGCACCTCAGCCGCTCTAGGGCCGGTACTGCCTCATCCAGGAGAGCTGCCGGAGCACGCCGCCCTGCCACCCTGTCTAGGGGAGCCGCGGGAGACCGCGGCTCCGCCACACTCTCCCGAGGCGCCACCGCCCTGTTCAGAGGTCTAGCCAGAGGCTCAGCCGAAAGTCATAACCCCACCGCCCTGTCCAGAGGCCTTGAAGGCCGCAGCCCCGCTTTCCTCCCCAAAGGGTCCCTCGACACCACCTGTCACCATGAGCCCTCCAGAGGAGTCCTCAATGGCGCCTGACACAACAGCGGGCTCAGCAAAGGAGAACTCAGCACTCTGCCGTGTAGACGCCGTCCCGCCGCCCGGTCCAGATGAGCCACCGGACCATGCCGCAGGTTGGCCGCCTCGTCCCGAGGCACTGCCAGAGGCTGCAGCTCCGCTCCTTGTCCTGAGATGCTGCCAGAGGCCGCAGCTCTGCCACCTTGTCCTGAGGCACTGTCAGAGGCCGCTGGCCCACCGGCTTGCCCCTGGGCGCTCCCAGTTAACGCAGCCCTTTCGCCCCATCCCGAGGCACTGTCAGAGGCCTCTGCCTTGTCCCGATGTGCTGCCAGATGCCGCCACTCCGCCCCCTTGTCCCGGAGCCACTTCGAGACCGCAGCCACACCTGCTTGCCCCTGGGCGCTCCCAGTGGCCGTAGTCAGGTTAAACAAATTTCATTTGTTGCAGACAAATGAGGCAAAAAGTGTAAAACACAATAATAATAATAATAATAACTTGCGGAAAAGAGCTGCTGAGCGACAGCTATCAGATGTAGCATTGTTCCTGTGGTTATTGAGGCTCCAGGGGATGATGTGACCTTCTTTAGTGGACGTTCTGCTCCGCAAACACTAAATTATGTTTTTTCCAACTAGTCATCCTGGTGATTTACTGCAAAGGCAGCAGAAATGCAAGAAGATTTTTTCTGCTACATCTGCATATTTTATTTGGAGTCAGAGAGAAATACAAGATCAACAATGAGCACAAACATCAACAGTAGTAGACACTGAACAATGCTACTGGAACACAGGTTGGATTATAGAGAGGAATTATGACTCCGTAATCTCCTCCCCCATGCAATCAATCTCACTGTGAATCACTTTGAACACTGCCTCTGTTTGGAATGACGAAATACAGGAGATATACTGTATTCAGCCTGCAGATGAATGCTAACCCTATAGGAGAGGTTTACCTAAATTTGGTGAATAAGTCTAAGGCTATCAGAGTGATGCTGAATTTCAGCAAAATGTTCTGTCAGAGTACCCTAGTGTACAGATCCAGGCCAGTAAGATTCCTATTTCTTGGCATATAACCAGGACTTTGATGTTGTGATATCTTCCCTCCCCCAGTCTTTCACCCGGTCGAGTGCTCCCACTGCCACACTGAGAGCATGATGGGATTTCGCTATCGCTGCCAGCAGTGTCATAATTACCAGCTTTGTCAGGACTGTTTCTGGAGGGGACATGCCAGTGGTTCCCATAGCAACCAACACCAAATGAAGGAGTACACATCATGGGTAAGGAGAGGGCTGTGACTGCATTAAACTAGTTTGTGCCCAACGATTCTCTTCTCTGTCATGCAACAGACTGATACTGTGTTCTTTGCTTTGAAATAAGTTGTACATGCTCTGTTCTGTTGGAGAGAAAACTTGAAATTTAAGAATAAAGGTCAGTGACAATTGACCATTGTTTTTGCAGATTACTTTGGTAGATTTTGACCCCTGCGATGGTGTGAGCCTATAGCCTGCTTTTCCTTCATGGTACATTCAAGTATAGGTGACAAATACTAATGTAAACTTGTTAATAAATGAGACTACTGTATGATAAGAGCATCAAAGCCCTGTTGTAATAGTTGCAGATGAGTTTGATGATGGCTCTCTGGATGTAAAGTATAATTTAACCAATTAATCTCATAAAATATGTTTGTCCCTGGGATAGAGATTAGGATAGACAACATAAATTATTCAGCTGTGGTCCACACCTTTTATCATTCTGCTTTTTTTATTGTGCATCTTTCAAATGCTAATGAACTGTCTTCTCCAATATTCCTATTGCACTGTGGTCATTATGTTTAAATTCTATTCCTAGTGGTTACTGTGTCTGCTGCCCACTACTGTGACTATTCTATTCTTCATAGTATGGGCTGCTTCCTTGAGCTGTTATTGCAATTGTGAATTATTCTAAAAAGAAAATGAGGTCTATGCTCACACATCCTGAATCTTTGTTATTAATGTTTTAACTTGAAAACGACACACCAGTGTGAGAAGTGACTGTACAGGACATCTTTACAATAGCTTAAGAGTCAGAGAGAATTGTGGTGCAGGGAAATAGCTTTTTTCTCCACACAATGGAAATAGAAATTCTGGATTCAATAAAAAGAAGCTTCATTCTTAAAATAACGTAAGAAAAGAGTGGCATTTCATACCTTCTGTGAGAAGACGTGTAATGTGAATGTTGATGCATGTAAATCATTTTATAAAATCTTTAATATAGATTTGTGTTTGTTATACTTAAGTGTGACAGGCATAAATTGTATGAAATTCTAAGAATATCAATAGCGCAAGAGCATTAGTTGAATCCCTATATGAGGTTGGAAAAAAATGTAGGAAGCAAAAATTTTCACGAAACATTCTTGAATGAGCCCTGCATCGCTGATGAGTCATCAAAAGTCCTCAATTAGGGTTTTGCATAATTTGCCTAATTTGCATACTAATGAGGCAAACTCAGAAAATCGCCAGTTGTACCCTATATACTTCATATTTGGATGCCTACAAAAATGTATCATGTTTGTATTCATTACTGTCACTCATGAAATTCTTCACAAACTTTTTAAATAATCAAATAGTAACTACCATAGACAATATCATGAAAATGCGTTACATTTAAACTTCAACTGTATCAACTCTCTCTGGTGTTCTTTCCAATTTGACAATTCATATGCAAAGTATGCTAATTATTATGCATGTCATTCAATCGACACATTGCTTCATAGGTATGACTTGACTTGGCAATGAATATAGACTGAAAAGGAGGGGTAGGCAACAAAGCCGGACACTGAACGTTCACTGAACGTTGGAGTGTAATCTCGGTTTAATTGATGATTTGTTGCATTTATCTCCATATTAACCCCTTTGCGGAGACCCCCTATTGGCCATGCTGCCGGCACCGTGAGATTGCTCAACTCAGACATTCATTGATCCTGCAACCAAAAATCAGTGGAAACAATAAACTCTGTGTTTTACCTTTATTAGTACGTGATACATGACAACTATGCCAAATACTGAGTTCCTAAGTGCCACCATTGTCATGTACATGGTCCATTTAACAAGCAACTCCCACCCAGTCTCACCAGCAACTATATGGACCCAAGCATGACATCATAGCATATGGCTGGGAATACATAAAAATATTCTTTCACCACATAAAATTTGTATTCCATCATAGCAATAAGATAAAGCCAAGGACAATAGCCAGGACATATGCCAATGCATGAAAAATTCTGTTCACTCAATAGCGAAATAAGTGAAATTCCTGTGCAATCATACCACGTCATTCTACTATCAATATCTGCAGCTAAATAAGAAATAAATATACAATCCTACCATTGGTTTACACATTGAGGTGTCCCTTTCAAGATATAAACCCCTTTAACACTAGTATATTATCTGAAACGTCCACGCATAAAACCCTGTTCAAGCCTTTACTACGCATTCCAGTTTATTCTGGTTTGATTGACAACTCTTTTATCCAATGGAGGACATTATCAGCTTCCCAATTGTGTTTTACATGTCTCATTTGATATTTAACAATAAAAGACGACCGAGCGTAATAGAAAGTTTAATTGTGTCGAATAGTGTTGTTTCGATTGGAGAATATGCCTACGAACATGGCAAAGATTTCCTCCTCGATATGTAAGTATTACTGCGTGTACTATTTACATTCGTTTTCACACTCCACCACTGTCTTTTGCCATATGTTTGATATGAAATTGAGTATTGTACTATAGTGTAAGCTCATAGGTGGCTCTGTTTTATACTTGTTTCCATGAAACTAGAAAATTTTATTGTAATCTTATTGTACGTAATGTAGACTATGGCGTATTATTATCTCACTGGGCTAGACATGGAAAGTGCTTATTCAAATTTATAATAAGCGTGCACTGGTATGTGATAGATGAATGTAAAATGTAGTGATTATACATAGCAACCTTTGTGAAACACACTACTGAGAAATGTCATCCCAGGGCATGCAGCAAAGGTTACAGTACAGTAACAAGGAAGTACAAGACTGAATGATTAGGCAACCTATTTAGGCGTGTGTACCAGTGTGATATCAATGTTTTCATCACATTCAATGCCAGAGTGTTCTGGAACACGAAGCCTCAGCAGTGCCTAGCCAATATGGCAGCTGACATTCAAAATTTTTAGATTGATCAAACAATAATGATGGTAATATAAATTTATTTTCAGTGCTTAACAGGACTCTTACATTGGTGATGTGTAATAATGAAAACAGCTTTCCATAAAAATCAGCTCTTGCATATCAATAGATATGTAAAAATGAACAATAAACATAATCACTGGTTATTTGTATAGATATGTAAAAAATGAGCTGTCCATATGAGTTACTTTGCAAGTTTGCATCAACAGTTTCAACAGAAACTGTTCAACAAAACAGTTATCCTGAGGCAAGAGAAACACGCAGAAATGTGTTGGTAGCCCACAAATTCACAGAGACACGTTATTCCCACGCCCTGATGTTGGTTTTGGTGGTCTGTTATTCTAGCTGAATTTTAAAACATAGGCTAAATATAACTTAAAATTATGCCATCTAGAACCATGTAAAAAAAAAAAAAAAAAAAGGAAATCTGGGTTAAAGGCGGTAAAAGAACGTCAGTGTAAATTGGTCATTGTTTAATTGTTAACTCAAATCCGGAATTCTTTACCAGTATAGTAGTGTAAAGACGGCTGTGGTCAATGTTAGTCTCCCTCAGCATTTTATGACTGAATGAGGCAAATTTATATGCTTTATAATGGACAAAAAGTATTTTATTCATTCTATGACAGATTTTGGATAAGTTTTTGGACCGATATATGCTGTATATCTATATCCTATATATTGATGAAAATTCCCACTTGAAAATGATGCAAAAGTGAGTTTCATGAGTCAAAACAGTTCATTTGTAGTTAATTATATGATTATTTTATGATTTACTTAGGGCTTAAGCATATTAGATGGATTAGGTAATTACACCAATAAGTGGATAAGCCCTTAAGAGCGATATAACAATTAATTAAAACGTAAGCATGGGTGTGAGCAACAAAATTTTACACCTAAAAGGCATAATTGTGTTTTGAATTGTCTATTTTTTTAATGTGCCCCAAAATTATGCTAATTATGTCAATTATGTGGATTATCCAATTGTAGGGCACAATTGGTGATTTTATAGTGTCCCTCATTAGTATGCAAATGAGGCTAATTAAGCAAAATCTTAATCTCTTGGGGACTCATCAGATATGCAATCTGTGCAATCTGTGATCATCCAGGTTTGACTTTTGAAAAATTCAGCTTTCTACATTTTTTTTCCAACTCAATGTCTAATGCTCTTGCGCTACAGTGTAGTGTCTTTTCCTTTCATCTACAAACCCCAGACAGTATAAAATGTAAATAAAAACAGAAAGCAATGATTTGCAAATCCTTTTTGACCTGTATTCAATTGAAAACAGTACAAAGACAAGATGTTTAATGTTTTAACTAATCAACTTTATTTTTTTTTGTAAATATATGCTCATTCTAAATTTGATGCCTGCAACACGTTCCAAAAAGGTTGGGACAGGGGCATGTTTACCATTGTGTTACATCACTTTTCTTTTTAACAACACTCAGTAATCTTTTGGGAACTGAGGAATTTATTTCTATTCTTGCTTGATATAAGACTTCAGCTGCTCAACAGTCTGGGGTCTCCTTTGTCGTATTTTGCGCTTCATAATGCGCCACACGTTTTCAATGGGAGACAGGTCTTGACTGCAGGCAGGCCAGTCTAGCACCCGCACTCTCTGACGACGAAGCCACACTGTTGTAACACGTGCAGAAAGTGGCTTGGCATTGTCTTGCTGAGACAGGGACTTCCTTGAAAAAGACATAGTCTAGATGGCAGCATACTGTATGTTGCTCCAAAATGCATATGTACACTTCAGCATTAATGGTGCCTTCACAGATGTGCAAGTTACCCATGCCATGGGCTCTAACACAACCCCATACCATGACAGACGCTGGCTTTTGAACCTTGCGTTGGTAACAATCAGGATGGTCCTTTTCCTCTTTTGCCCGGAGAACACAACGTCCATTATTTCCAAAAACAATTTGAAAGGTGGACTCGTCAGACCACAGCACACGTTTCCACTTTGCGTCAGTCCATCTCAGATGAGCTCGAGCCCAGAGAAGTCGGCGGCGTTTTTGGATGTTGTTGATACGTATATGGCTTACGCTTTGCATAGTAGAGTCTTAACTTGCATTTGTAGATGCAGCGATGAACTGTGTTTACTGACATTGGTGTTGACCCGAGCCCATGTGGTTATATTCATTACTGAAGCATGTCGGATTTTAATGCAGTGACGTCTGAGGGATCGAAGGTCACGGGCATTCAATATTGGTCTTCGGCCTTGCCCGTTTTCTCCAGATTCTCTGAATCTTTTAATAATACTGTAGATGGTGAAATCGTGCATTGAGAACCGTTGTTCTTAAACTGTTGGACTATTCGCCCACGCAGTTTTTCGCAAAGTGGCGAACCTCGACCCGTCATTGCTCGTAAACGCCCAAGCCTTCATGAATGCTCCTTTTATACCCAGTCATGATAGCATCACCTGTTACCTATTCACCTGTTTACCTGTGGAATGCTCCAAACTGGTGTTTTTTGAACATTCCGCAACCTTGCCAGTTTTTTTTTTGCCCCTGTCCCAACTTTTTTGGAATGTGTTGCAGGCATCAAATTCAGAATTAGCGTATATTTAAAAAAATCAATAAAGTTGATCAGGTAAAACATTAATATCTTTTCTTTGTACTGTTTTCAATTAAATATATGTAAAAGAGAATTTCCAACTCACTGCTATCTGCTTTTAATTCCATTTTACATACTGTCCCAACATTTTTGGAATTGTGGTTTGTAATAAAATATAGTGAAAACCCTTTCAATTCATACGTACATTTCCTTTTTCAGCCGCAGCTCACCTTGCTTTTTCCCCCAGAAATCTCCTGCTAAGAAGTTAACTAATGCACTCAGCAAATCCCTCAGCTGTGCTTCCAGTCGTGAACCTTTGCATCCCATGTTCCCAGAGCAGCCAGAGAAACCACTAAACCTGGCTCACATTGTGTAAGTACAGTAAACCTGCACTCTTCTTAAAGCACTTGGGTGCTGTAATTTGGACCAAGTTCTCTGACAGTAGACTATTTCATGTTGGGTTATAGATTCTACCAGTCGCGTACCGTGGATGTAAAACTAGGCCTTCTGTGACCTTACCTTTAAATGGATGATTACTCTCAACCAGTTTCTATTTACATTTCTTGATTATCAATAAAGCAATTAATTAAATAACAAAAATCTATAAATATAGTGAGTTTTGTTTGCTAGTATTTTTCTTTGTCATAAAATTGTGTAGCATTTAAATATACTGTATGTCATGATGGCCGGTACACTGGAAAAGGGGGGGCGTAAAACATTACCTTTAAACGGAACACTAGCATACTCTCAACCCATTTCGTTCATTTTGCATAAACAATTAATTTGCGGAATAATCCAGACCAATATGTAGCTTACAATGGTGAAGAAATGATAATGGGAAAGAGATAACTACAACATGAGGTTGTTTAACAAGCATGGCAATAATCTGAATAATTAGCATTAGCGTAGTATATATCACCTTAAAGAATATAATTCATTTTAAAACAGCACTAGATTTAATAAAATTTAAATAGGAAAACCTCTTGTTTAGAGTCTCGAACCAACGTTGAGCAAAACACATAATTTAGGCTATAAAAAGGTATTTATGGAAAAGTGTTGTTCATTGAGCAGTTAAACAGCAGAATCTCCGCATTATGTAATCAGGTTTATGATGCAATAATGCTATCCCAAAATAAATTGGTAATCATTTACATTTTGGGGCTCTATTTTCCGGCTGGCACATGATGGGTGGCGAGCCAGTGCAAGTGACATTTTTGTCATGTATTTTCACGCCCGTTTGACTCACCGTGCGCCGAAGTTGGAGGACAGTCGCTGGTGGAGGTGTGTCAGTCTAGATCGAGCGGCGAAAGTGGTCATTTTCCGGCCGGTGGTGAGCCATCACTGGCGAAGTGACAATTTCATCACGGATTTGCACGCGTTTGAGCCCGTTTGGTAATTTTGTGACTCGTTGTGTGCTGAAGTGGGAGGGAAAGCCACTGTTGTGGGGTGTGTCCGTCAAGAGGGAGCAGCCCAATTAAATTGTAGTGCAGCGGAATGCAATTTTGGGGTACGATTAGACTGCGATTCGTGCCTGCACTGCCTGCCAGGTGCGACCATGTTTATGGGCAAATCGCACCACAGTTTATGGTGAGTTGTTAATTTCGGGGCTTTCCTGAGCAAGACGTGCAGAAGTATTTTAAAAAGCCAATCAACCGTTTTGTGGATCATATGTGGTCCAATCTGACTTCCAATCAGGAAAATTCCCCAATCAGGAAAAATGTATACTTTGCATTTATTGTTCATCGTCTTTTTTCTTTTTTATGTTAGGCTAATTGCTGTATTTATTTATGTTATTAATTGTTTATGGCTGTTATTATACTGCACTGTGGTCCCAAGGGTACTGTATTCTTTCTTACACCTGTTTGTAATGAGAAAAATGACAAACGTGGTGCATATATTCACTGTTATTGCACGTATAGTGATAAAAACGTACCTCAACTCAATTACATTCAATTAAATCAAAGCAAAATGGATAGCCTATCATCTTCCACTGTAGTCGTAGTCGGAAATTGACAGTGGGTGGACTCATTCTGCAAGCGAGAGGCCTCCCGACCACGACCGAATGGGCGTGTTCTGCTATCATTTTTCATTAAATCACGTAATCTGGGATAGCCCGACATGGTCAAAACTACTCCACCCAATATGCCGGGTTGCAATGCACATGGCTCTAAAGAGGACTGAAAAGAGGTTCCTGTTCGATTTAAATAAATTATTATTTTTTTTTTTAATTGTGCAGGCTGGCTAGGCTCATCGTAACGTTTAGGCTACCTTGTTGACTTTATAGTTTTTAGCATTTAGCATATAATCCCCAAACACAGAGGACTAGGAAATGTCGCTATCTAGCCTGGTAACTGCCTGATGACCGAAATTACAGCTCCGCCGCTGCACGTCAACGCACTGGCTCCTTCCGCACTTCGCAGAGAACATAGGGCAATAGCACAAAGTAAAGGATTCAATGATAGTTGGACTTCAAAATGATGATATAAACACTCAAATCCACCCCGATAGTCTGCCGTGGTATTTTATTTGCTTTGGGTGCACCGTGGAGTGAAAATGGTCTCCATCGATTGACAAGATCACGGGTAAGTCGTAAATTAGATATGTCAAAAATTCTGAACTAACCCTTTAAGAACCCTTACAAAACTGGATAGTTTGCTGCAAACTTGCAGCGAATATGTAGCGCATTTGCCACAAACAAAATAGTTTACCGCAAAATGTTGCTAGAGGTTTGTCAGAGTTTGCCAGTAGTGCTGAACTAAAAACTTTGCCAGAAGTGAATGGCAGTTCCCACAAAGCTAATTTTCATGTGAAAATATGAGCTTGCCACAAACCTGCGGCAACAAAGCCAAAGGTTTGACGCAAATTAGCCAAAAGGCCTATATTTTTGTAAGGGAAGAATTCTCCATTTTCGTTCATTACCAAATTTAGACCAGTCCATTGCTGTTCTGTCAGTTTTATGAAAGCACACACTACTGCGAATGTCCAGCTGTGTGCACAGTTATTGTACTGGGGGACTAAACCAAGTGCATGTTCCACTAGAGGAGTTGTTATTATTTGCCTATAACCTTCCTACCTTGGACATCATTGAGGCCTATTTTCCACAGCTGCCATAGCCAACACTAGAAAGCTCAAAATTTGATTGAATGGTGGGGTACCTGTGTGCATCGCCTGAGAGTCCTTAACTCCTTTGTGAAGAAGGTCCTGCTGGCTTGTCCATTTAACAAGCAACCCCCCACCTACCCATAGTGGACAATAACGTCTATGTTTGAGTTCATAAATATATTTATTCATTATATAAAATTAGAATTATGTCATAGCAACGAGATAAACCCAACAATAGCCTGATCGTATGCCAGAAAAGCCGTGAAAAGCCCTGCTCACTCAAATGCAAAATAAACTGAAAGTACTGTCTCATTCTACCATGTATTCAACTACCAATATACAGTATGCTACTAAATATGAAATAAATATACAATCCTACCATCGATTTTACACATCTAGATGTTCCTTTCAAAATTCAGTGGTCATTTATTGTCTGGTACAATCGGTTTGAGAAATATACAACACTTTATACCGCTATTACACTATCTGAAACGTCGACTCGTAATACCCCCATCCCCTGTAAGCCTGTCTCATTCATTACAGTCCATTCTGGTTTAATTGTCGGCTTTTTTATCCAATAGAGTACATTATAACCTTAGCAACGGTATATGTCTTTTTCGGTGCTTTGAACAATTTACTACAACGGCAGTTTTCGTTTTAACGGTCTAGTATTACGCAAGCTCTACAGAATACGCATTACGGAGGGGAGTTTCCCTTTTCCGATATGTAAGTATTTTTGCGTATGTTCGTGTTTCCACTCTGAGCACTGTCTTTCCAATATGTTTGATAGCCCTATTGTTATTTTCGCATTTTGAGTGCATTTCATATACTGTAGTGCAATCGTTAAATGTATTTTTGATGTAGGCTACCCATGTTCATTGAAGATAGAACATTTGGCAGCATTTTTCAGATGGTGGAATACTATTTGATGTTCATGTTATCGTACATAATATAGGCTATGGCGTATATACTTGTTTCTTAGGGCATGACAAATGCTCATTCCAATTTACTGTGCGCTGATATGTGGTAGATTAAGGTAAAAATTTCCTTGGAGTCATTATGAATAGGAAAATAAAAATACAGAAAAATGCAATCCCAGGACAAAAGTATACATAGGCTGCGTCCCAATCCAGTTTTTGCTCCACCCTCGTAAACTTCACTTGCAAACTTCACTTGGGAGGATGTGACGCACATACCAAAAAAACAGGAGAATACACTTGCTTTTAGCGAGTGGGAGGGAGTGAGGGCGGAGCGGGTTATTTGAATTGAGACGCACTTCACCCCACCTATACTCGGAAGTTATGCTGCTGCACAGTGGCGTATCGTGGGATCTCGGATCATGTCTGTCACCGTAGCCTTGGCTACCTTTAAACGGATTAAACTCTCAACCTGTTTACAGTAATTATCAGTCAAGCAGTTGATTTACTGAATAACAAATATCAATAAATACAGCAAGTTGTGTGGGCTAGCATATTTATTTGTGTCATAAATTTGCGTAGCATTTAAATAAAGCATTTAAACCGAACATATTTTCAACCTGTTTCCGTTTATTTTGCTTGCTTATGTCAATCAAGCAAATTCCTTGAATAGCCTAATCAATTATGTAACATATAGGCTAATGATTAACAAATGACAATGACAAAGAGATAACCAACGTGAGATTGTTTAATAAGGGTGGCAATAATTCTGAATAATTAACTGCCAAAAAAACACAACGTTTTCTCTGAATTGCACGCATTGCGTTTTCTCCTCATCACGTTAAAGAATGTCATTAATTTAAGACAGCACTCGATTTAGTCAAAACGATCTAAACATTAGAAAGCATAGGCTACGTTTAAAGAGGAAAACCTCTTAAATTCCTGGAACCAGCGTTGAGGGCAATGCATGCTTTCAAGCTAGAAAAACGAATTTACCCAAATATGTTTTGTTCATTGATCACTTCGCATGACATAGGCTATTAACGCATTTTGCATCAGCACAAATAGATATAGTAAAAATGCTGCAAAGTTTATTTACCTATTCGTCTTGGTTATTGAGAAATTTAATTGTTTGATTGTTAGGCTATCTGGCAAATTATACAGAAAAATATTGAGAGACAGTAGCCTAATAATCCGTTTAAAAGCAAGATTAAGCTACAGAGAACCTGGTAGTGGCCTACACCCCTCCACAGTACGCTACTCTTTTGCTGGAAGCAATTTGCTAAACTATGAAATACAAAATAGCAAACTACTACTTGATTAACCTGTATTTATTAGCCTATACACCGTCTTTTCCATTCTGTATGTGCTTTTAATGTGTAATACCGCGATAAACATTAACGTGATTATCACTGAACGATCACTGTTCGATGTGAATTGTGGGTAATATGAGCTTGCCGAGTCTGCTCTTTAGCAGACTCATTCCCTTAAGAAAAGTTGAGGGTGGAGGGGCTATGTCACAAACTTCACTTGGCTTTCTAACGGATTGGACTCACACTTAAAATGGAGACCGAGGGTACATCCTGGTCTCAAAACGGATTCCCCCAAGTGAAGTTTGCAAGTGAAGTTTACATGGGTGGAGCAAAAACTGGATTGGGACGCAGCCATGCGGTAGAGTACAGGGACAAGTGATGTTTTATTGAGGTACAAGAGTGAATGATTAGGCAACATATTTAGGTGTATGTAACACTGTGATATCAATGTTTTTTTATCTTAAGCCATCAGAAGGAGCAAATGTATAGGCCTATGCTTTATAATACAATAATGAATAATTATATTCATTTTATGACATGTTTTGCATAGGGGTTTTGGACCCATAGATATCTACCCCCCAATACTGATGAAAATATAGTAATTCCCACTTGAAAATTATGCAAAAGTGAGTTTTATGAGCCAAAACTGTTGATTAGTTAAATATATCATAAATTTTTTTATTTACAGCAGTGCACAATTTATCCATTTGGATAGATTTGGAGACACTAATGGACAACAAGGTATACTGCTATATTTTGCATCATAGACCTTTAGTAGTTCTGCATATCATCCTCAGATTTTGCAAAACTTGTGGATATGGAGTTTATGATCCAGGAAATGTATATATATTACCGATTTCACTTATGTAGCTCTCAGCAAAATAAAAAAAAAACAATTTTTAAACTTTTTTTTCCAAAGTTTCTTTGCATTTGTGGCACTTTATTTTGACTTAAATTATGAAAATAAACAAATCTAAGTTTGTATTGTAAATGGTACACCTGTCTTGTTTCATTTAAGCCATTTAGTAAGTTTATGTGATGCTCACACCTGGAGTTATAAAGCTTTAAACAGAGCACCCCTAAATAGGTGAAATTTGCCATCTGCGCCATTAAAAATGTCTATCCATAATAACAAATTAAACACTACACTGCCCGTTGTCATGCCTATGAGATATACACAGTACACCTGTTGACCTATCAAAAACTGTAGCATCCACTGACTGAGCAAATCACAGTTGTACACAGCAGTTCAGAAACACCCGCTGCACGCACTACTCAGTACAATACAATTCGATATAGACCACCGCTGCACCTCCGGGTACTTGACCGTTCACGTCCCTTTTTCGGGGAAGGGAAATGCGTCCATTCAATTCAACAGGATTTCCCTGAGACACAACAAAAAAAATCCCTGTATAAATAAAAAAGACAACAACGAAAGATATGTTCTGTAATCTATATAACTAAAATGTCCACTGATTATTACATCACTACCCAGTGTCGAGTGGGCAACATACAATGTTAAATTTGACTTGACTGGTCTGGCGACTCGCCCCTTCAGACTTCCAATTTCCAACTAAATAAACCTCAACGTTCAAAGTTTCTTTTTCAGTGGGGTACTGAGAACCCAAAATAGTTATTCCTTCAGCTATCAATATATTTGCTACATATTGCAATTTTGAGAAGTGTAAATCTAATAATAAATATCTAATGTCATATCTAATCATATCTTATGTGCTCGTTTTTGTTAGCGCGTCTATCGGGTTTTCCATAATTGTTAGCATTAAGCTAAACAGCAGTTGAGCTAAGCGTATTTTTGTGTTGTTTGATTCCTGAGAGGAATAGCTGGTATTGTGTTTTTGGCCAGTGATCATCAGTAAACATGTAAAATTTACCATCTGGATGCTTAGTTAGCTATGTGACTTGTTTTATTTAGCCTAATGAGGGCAGATTAAGCAAACTGGCCCGATCGAAACAGCGAGCTCTCAAATTTCGGGCCACCGTTATTGTTGAACCCTATATTTCTAACTATCCATATTGTGTATGACGTTTATTGACCCGTTAGAAAGTGCTTTCCGCAGACATATGTGGAGATGCAGGATCCAGTTTCCTTTCACCTGCTCTCTTCTAATAGCCTGTAGCCACACAGGGCACTTTTGGGATTTCTGATCGGACATGGCAAATGTGCAAAAGTCAGGTTTAAAAAAAAAAATACATTGGCTGTGCAGTTCACAGCGCAACCGCTTTTGGGCATTTTGTAGGTTTTTTTCTTTTATCTTTGTCATATTCTTCCTCTTATATTGTTGTTTTCTATGGGAGGAAGTTTGAATGATTCCCCCAAAACGGGGCGTGGCGTTCACTGCAATGCATCAGTAACGTATGATCACAGTGTGTCTAGCAAACCTGCATGATGTAATTATCAAACCTGTAGCTAGCTATATGAGTAACATTATCTAGCTTTGTGTAACTTAACATATTTGATGTCAAAACAGTCCTCCCTTTTCCATAATTTTTTATAATTCCAAAATAATTTGGAGAGAGCCACAGTCACAACCAGAAAATCATGGAACAGCAATTGTAAGTGTAATGTGAATATTTCTGTAACAAGTGAAGTCGGGCAAATGAAACAGTGGTTGGGTTATTGTTAATGGAAAACCAGTTAACAGTAGCCTATAGTTTCAGACGTGTGTCAACTCGGACAAACGCAGCGATTCAAAGAATGCTATTAAAAGCAATTCACAGTTTACTAAAAGTCAATGTAAGAAAGCACTTTGCGTAGGCCTACTTAAATGTTATATTAAGTCAGAAAAAATGTACTAAATTAATAGTAAAAGATTAGGGCTGTCACATTTATCAATTATTTTGTGACGCCTTGACGGACTATTCTGACATAGACTGGGGATACCACAACCACAGTTTATATTCTATTCCTTATACAAGGGATTGGTGGATTATGCATACTTGGTAATCATTTTACTGGTTGTGTTAAAGCTAAATAAAGCCATCAAGGTTCAAGGTATCATGAAACATTTTGGACGTGTCAATGACACTGTTGTGACCAATTGCAAAGTTATGGCTTGGTGGGGCATGCCCCATACCTATACAGCACTGAGAGTTTGGCACTTTTCAGGGTTTCCTACAGACGTAACCACAATTACCATAGACTCTCAGCCATTAAAAACATTAACTTCTGTATGTTCTGACCTCATGTAACCACACAGCATTCAGATACAACTTCACACACCCGCACAATAAAGCCCCAAACTTGGGTTATTTTGCCGTTTTTCTCCTTCTTCCTATTTTTCCTGCCAAACTGCCTGCCTCTGTCGTGATTTTATTTTTAATTGGGAGAATTATTCTTTGAGGGTATGGTCCGTATACCTGCTCATCAAGCTTATCGGCCAATAATAACGCTTCATACTAATGTTTTTTAATGTCAATATAGCTAATGGCTTCATTCGTTTCAAGAAGCTACTGCGGCCTAATGGTCAGAGTTGCTGTCTCTGACACAGAGGATTGTGGGTTCGAGCCCAGCAGGGCACATGCTTATTTTCCACAAAAACAAGTACTTTTCATTTATTACACTGTTATTATTTTCACATTAACACATTAACGTATTTTTATTGCAAAGGCAAAAGACGTTTCCAATATTAACTGTTCAATGTTTCACTTGTATTTCACTTGTACTATATCACACCCTCGCTCTTGTCTGGTTTGGGGAGGGTGTTACGCTCTGCTCTTGCGGTCATGACTGACTGAAGTCCGAACCTCAATGTACCCTTGCCTCAGCCAACATTTATTTATTCATTAATTTATTCACTTCAGCTCTGTTCACTTTATCCTTTTCACACATAACACAATGTCACCATAAAATAAACTACTAGAAAAATTAAGAATTTATGATAATACATTGAGAATCGACGATAGCCTACTATAAGCTGCAATCCCTTAAAACATCGGATTTATAAACCTCCAATTCCCCAAACATATCTGATTCATGGTTAGTCACTTTAAAAAAATAACTATACCCTCTGAACATTGCTCTAGTCTACGCTACTCTGCAGACAATGTAGCTTACTGCAAACACTTAATTATAATAATAATAATAAGAAGAAGAATAATCTCTGGTAACCTACTTTCTTAGTAGTATCTATTGTTTTCTTTCTGGCTAAGATGGTTAGCGTCAAGCCTTAGTATTGCGAGAGACGTGTGTTCGTACCTCGCCTGCTTGATATTAAAGTGTAATTTCATTTTGGACTCAAACAGTGTGCACATGTTCTGGTTTTCTCATGCAAGAATGCTTTTTTATTGCAAAGGCAAAGACACGTTTACAAGATTAACTGCTCACTTGTAGCCTGTTAGTTAAACAATTCAGTCACTGGACACCACCACAGTAATGCAATGGGCTAGCCAACGTTATGGGAACAGGCATCCCATGGCCATTTGTCAAGCAAAGAAAACATATTCAACGCAGAATATCATCTGGTTAACATCGTGTTCTTGCATTAATGTATAAAATTAATTCTATAAATAACTCCCATTGGCTACATGTTTTAATCTCACACAAATGCCAACAAAAAAATGTCTCTGTGTGGAGCCTGCTGTCCTCTTCCGCTGCGGTCATGTCTGACTCTGGAAACCGAACCTTCAACGCTCGCCTCGGCCAACATTTCTTTATTATGTCTTCATTAATTTCTTCACTTCAGCTCTGTTCAGTTTATCCTTTTCACACAGAACACAATGTCACCATAAAATTAACTACTAGGAAAATTAAGAATTTACGATAATACATTACGAATTGACGATAGCCTACTATAAGCTGCAATCCCTTAAGACATCGCATTTATAAACCTCCAATTCCCTAAACATATATGATTCATGGTTAGTCACTTTAAAAAAATTACTATAGCCTCCGAACATTGCTCTAGTCTACGGTACTCTGCAGACAATGTATCTTACTGCAAATACTTTTAATTATAATTATAATCAGAAGAATAATCTCTGGTAGGCTACTTTCCTAGTAGCATCTATTGTTTTCTTGCTGGCTAAGATTCCTGGGAAATATGCGTTGTCCAATTAAGCTTGTTAAGCCAACGTTAGTTTTGCCAGAGAAACGTCAGTCAGCTGCTAGTCAGGAAGCAGGTACAAGCTAGGCTACTACGAAGCGAATCAATATGCCTTACATCCATTGCACTACAGAAAACTAAACTAAACCTAGCTACATGGTCCGGTACCAAAAGATGTCCCGCAGACAACTTTAGACTACACTACCGGAAAAAAAAAAAAAACCCGCGAAGGTATTATGCTGTGCTTATGAAGTTCGGCAGCTTGTAGCCCAGACATGGAAGCTTGGAGTTACGCATCCGACAAGCCAGTGTTGAATAGCCTAACATTATTTCTATAGAATACTAATACACCTATTTTACAACTGTATTTCCATATTTTAGGCTGTATGTATTTCTTTCAGATACAATGTGTTTGCGTCTAGCCCATTGTGCATGCATGTCTCCATATAGACTTGGTTAATTAATTTACATGCTTCTTCATGATCCATAGTTCAGGTGGTGCTGTTCATTGTATTTCATTAGACATTAAATACAGCTCATCTACAAACTCTTTTAATGTAATTGTGGGCTATCGCTAATAGGAGAAATGTTATCATTCTCATCAGTAGAGGGCGTTATGGTTACACGAATGTCTGAATGCATTTATTTGGAATGCATGTACTATTCTGTATGCATGTCTCTCTCGATGTCATTATCTTCATGCATTGTTCATCATTAGTTACCAAAAATAAGTGATATCTGAACAAAAACGTCTCAGACATTAAAAAAAGCCAAGTTACTCACGCATAGCCTACAGAGTGCTGTCTATAAGTCCTTAATTCCAACTTGCAAAAACTAGGCCTGCCTTTAAAAGTATTGATATCAAAATGTGGCCAAGTTACAACTAACAATATTGCCTATCGTAGCTCACACTAAATAAACTAGCTCTATTCCAAAGCAGTGCTATCCAAACTTTCCTAAATTATTTAATGCAACTTGGCCCTGTGTTTCTTCATCTTACCATCTCAAGAGAATGTGGTCAATGAAACTGTATGTTCCATATCAAACTGCAAAATGAGAATAATTTATAGTGGAAATACTCTGATACAGATGTGTTGCACTTAGAAATTAAACAGAAAAATTATGAAACTATAGGGCATGTTTGAATAAATGTCTGCATCCACTGCTTTGGGTCTATGAAAAGCGCAGAATGAATATAATGTATTATAATAATAATAATAATTATGTATTTATTGATTGATTTATTTGGAATATTTGGATTTCTATCAAAAACCTGTGTTGTCCTACAGAGCATAGATATCCTTGTGTTCACAAAATTCTGTTTGCAAATATCATAACTATTATTATGTTAAGAAAATTAGTACTATTATTTATTTTCCATGATCTGACCCACAAACATGTCTGGATACGTTTGTAAAAATGCTATATGTACGCTATTTTAAAAATGTTACTTATTTGTATCTGCATTTATTTATTCATCCCCCCTTTCTCTATTGTACATGATGTTTCTTGATGTTTCTGCTTGTGAATTGTAAAGAAATCTGTAGCAGCAGTTAACATTTTAAAACCTGTACATTTTCTAAAGTAAACTTGCCAACAAAGTATAACCATATCCTTTCTGGAGTGTAATTATTCATGAACTGTTAAAAACATTAATTGAAATCATATGTTGTTCCATGAGGCACAATCTCTTCATATGCTAAGATGAAGAAACACAGGGCCAAGTTGCATTAAATAATTTAGGAACGTTTGGATAGCATTGCTTTGGAATAGAGCTAGTTTATTTAGTGTGAGCTACGATAGGCAATATTGTTAGTTGTAACTTGGCCACATTTTGATATCAAGACTTTTAAAGGCAGGCCTAGTTTTTGCAAGTTGGAATTAAGGACTTATAGACAGCGCTCTGTAGGCTATGCGTGAGTAACTTGGCTTTTTTTTGTTTTTGTTCAGATAATTACTTTACAGACATTGTCCTGAAAACTTATCCCGTCCGAATAGGGCTTAAGTTTACTAGCTATGTCAGAGAGGGTGAAATCACACATCCAGTTGCTAGTTAGAAATAGCTTTCCAGCTCCTGTCAGTGTTCCAGGAGCAAGTTAGCAAGCAGTTGGTTCTTAATCAGAGATGTTAGTTAGTGCAGCTAAATGACTAAATGTCCCCAGCTGAATAATGAATAAGTGCTGGATCAAAATAATGGCACTTTCATTTACTAGTAACGTTAGTTAAAATGATCTCCTTTCAGTGTTCCAGGAGACAACCAAGTGCATATTTGTGCATATTTCCGGTACGACGCGATGCATTGGGTTTTATCAGTCCGCCAGGAAACAAGTTGTGCTAACTAATCGGTACGGTAGCTAGTGAATGCTGCGAATCTATCAAGAACAATGAGTGTTTCGGACTAAGACTGAGAGCTTAACGCTGGATTGAAGAAAGTTTTTGAAGTTCACAACATTTCTTTGGTGTGATGGACTGTTTTACTGGAGATCGCCGTGCCATTTGTGTAAATCACATTTGTTTCACCCGGGTCTGTTCTTCTTGTAGCGCTGTTTCTGAATTGACCATAGACAGTCTGTGGTTGATTATATTGCATGTCAATCAAAGGCGCCATCTCGTCAAACTGGTTGGCTGTTTACCGTGTTAGGCAAGTCTATGAACCAGACTTTGTGTATATGTTTAGCCTTTGCGACACTAGCCTACGACTAGCTACCTAGCGAAGTACTGACCGAATACTAAATCTGGTTCGGTCTGGTTCAGTTATGGTTATTAAAGGGTAAGTAAACCCTAAAACCACTGATATATACTGATATATTTGGACATATCCATGTGCTAGAGATTGATCCTGTTGCAAATTGTGACATTTATCACAATGTTTAGCATTTTATAGGAAGAGTACTGTATTTTGGCTAACTAGCGTTTTGGTGGTGAAATGTAGGCTATTGCCGTTGTAATTTACTATTGGCTGTTGCACAGTATATGTGACGTGGCAGTACATGTGATGTCACACCAACTGGTGCATCTGGCTACGCCCTTCCACCTTACAGTATAAATATGTTTTTTTTTTTTTTTTTTTTAATCCAGCAAGTTGTGGAGAGGAGCATTTGTCCCTTTGTGTGAGCGACAGGCTTGACGATGGCATGTCAACCCATACAGTTTGCCTGTATGATATACGGTTTTTCCAACTTTTCGAAGGCAATCGGGCGTATATGCTTCGGGAAATCTAGTCTAATACGTTTTTTGTTTTTTTCCCAAACGTTTCTCCATCAACCTGCCCATTGACTACAGATGAAAATTAGCCCCAATGGCTAAATCTGGCACATTTACATTTATTAATGTGCATTGTCCCTTTCTTGAATAAATAAACCTAAACCTATAATTAATTTAATCGCAGCAATCACATTTTCTTTCTCCCTCTCGGCTATTCTCCCGCTTTGTGAGGCCATGGGAAAAACAAGTAGCAGGACTGATCTAAAAATTACACGGTAGCCCACAAGATACCTACGTTAGTTAACTTAACAGTTAAACGTTTATGACTGGTCAATGTTCATGTTTATGCCGTTTTGACCGAAATTAGATCATGTTTCTTGAGGTTTTAATGTGGCTATATGACTCAATTTAGCGAAGTTACTATGAATTTCGTTGGATATTAATTCATGGCTAACTGTTACTAGAAAATTATCCAAATTAAGATGAGCGCTAAGTTTATAACTAGGCCTATATGGAGCTACATTCTCCAGTTCTCTGCCTCTGCTCCAGGCTCAGTAGCCGGAGCGAGCGGCTCGAACAAAACAAATTATGGCTGTGAATGAGCATACACATGGAAAAAAAAGGGCGTGGCTTGCTAACTCGAGACCAACCCTTTCTTGAGTACCTTCCCCACCCCCAAATGGAGACGTGGTCACTCCAAAACTGCCCGTGGAGTTACCCTTTAACTTAATTGGATCATCGTTCATGATTGAAACAATATTTGAATCTAAATGCTACGTTTTATTTTACCTAAGATTACTTAGCTATCGATAGTTAAATAGTTTGTGTTTGTGGAATAAATAGCTAGCTAGGCTATTGTGGTTGCATTCTGGAATGGATGTTGTGTATTTTTCCTTTCTGTTTCATGGCATGTTTAGCTAACGTTAGCAACAGTTTGGCTAATGGTTTTAGCTAGTCTGGCGAAGCATGGTTTGCTTACAGTGGTTACTTAGTAACTGAATCGGTGAGTCTGCTGTTTACAGCGAGCAGCAGCACACTGGAAAGTGACAGACGTCTTTCCCCTTGACAATGTTCTCTAACGTTATGGCATTTTCTCTCTTTGGTTTGTAACGTAGCTAGCTGGAATGACATAATTAAGTAAGATTTTAAGCAGTGAGTTGTGAATTTTTTTAATCTGAGTCGGGCACGGTTCGGATCGACACCAAGGTACAGAATACATGTCGGGCTCGAGTAGGGTCGGGTATTGTTCCCTCAGGCTCGGTTCAGTTTCGGACAGAAATATCCGGCCTGAACCGCACTTTTAGGCAGGTGAGCAGATCTGGTACCGACACCGGAGTGAAAGCAACGCATTCGCTTGCTTACCATTCATGTAACAAACTAGGGAGCTTGCTAACTAGGTGGAAATATCCAAATAACGTATCCACGGCTTGGGGTGGAGATAAGTGCTGAACCTTTGGTGAGCGGTAGCCAATCAGAAAAATTATGTTTGCAATGACCAGTGAAGATTTGCATGCTTGCACACAAAGACCGCAAGATCAGTATACCACCATTTACTGCCAAGGTACTCATGCGACTTCCAACAATGGGGAGGAAAGGAGGGAGGGAGTCAGTCACTCACTCACTCACTCACTCAGCAACTCTCACTGTTCTAGGCTGGCCTGGCACCCGGCAGAAATTCGGCCAGAATGTCTGTCTTGATTTATATTGATTGTTATAAGTGTGGTTGCTTTGTAACCACACTCTTTGTTCTCCTGCATAATATTCACCTTGGCTCAGAGCAGTGTGCTTTTGTTTATCTTTTTGATATCTTTCATATTTTTTCAGATATTCACCTTGTAACCCAAATAATTCCCATAGATAATGAATGGTGGAATGTTGAGTCTTCTGACATCACAATCGCTTTTGCAGGTTTTTATTTTTTGCTCTCACTGCACTGCTCCCTCTCCAGCTGGTATTGTGACATCACTACAGCAGCTCTGTACTACAAACCCCAATTCCAAAAAGGTTGGGACAATATGTAAAATGCACATAAAAGTAAAAAGCAGTGATTTCTACAAAATATTACAAAATATTTTTACATAATTTAAGGGTCTGAGGTATCAAACATAACATCAAGGGTCTGAGGTATCAAACAAGCCTCAAACCATCACTCTGCTATAGATGGATCACTTTAATGGTTGTTTCTCCTGACAAATTTTCCTATTGAACTCTATGGAAAAATAAGTCAAGAGAAGAAGCCCTTCAAGTTATCCACCATATCTACTGTATTTCTGGCAGCAGTGTGATGATTTAAGTTTAAGTTTACATACACTCAGTTGACTGTGCCTTTAAACAGCTTGGAAAATTCCAGAAAATTATGTCATGGCTTTAGAAACTTCTGATAAGCTAATTGACATTATTTAGTCAATTGGAGGTGTACCTGTGGATGTATTTTAAGCCCTACCTTCAAACTCAGTGCCTCTTTGCTTGACATCATGGGAAAATAAAAAGAAATCAGCCAAGACTTCAGAAAGAAAATTGTGGACCTCTACAAGTCTGGTTCATCCTCGGGAGCAATTGACAAACGCCTGAGGGTACCACATTAGTCTGTACAAACAATAGTACGCAAGTATAAACCCCATGGGACCACGCAGCCGTCATACCGCTCATGAAGGAGACACGTTCTGTCTCATAGAGATGAATGTGCTTTGGTGCGAAAAGTGCAAATCAATCCCAGAACAACAGCAAAGGACCTTGTGAAGATGCTGGAGGGAACAGGTACAAAAGTATCTGTATCCACAGTGAAATGAGTCCTATATAGACATAAGGGTCATTCCAGAATTGGAGGACAATTTAGGCAGCAACACTTTTGAAAAATTGACCCTTTATTTGATCATTTTCTGTTATGTATATAAGAAAAACAGGTAATAAATCATCAAATAATTTTATTCGTCCAGCTCAGGCATCAAAGGTACACTTTTTATGAGATGTTTTGTTGTGTGCTATGCCTGGCGCAACCCTGTTACCAATACTCAGGAGCCTGAAAAAGTATATATTTAAAATATTGTTTAATAAATCCTTTAGTAAAAAAAAGTCACTTTCACATTGAATACTCATTTAATTTCAGATAAGACTTGACTTATATTAATTTAAGCAACTTTTAAAATCTATCTTGCCCAACTTTTCAATTCACACAAGTTTTTAAAAAAAACTAATTTCAGCATTTATTTAAAAATATTTGCTCAAATACATTATGCATATAATCATTCAAAGTATTAAAAGGAAAATAGGTTAAACCCTCATGAGCTGAGAATCATTTAAGATTATTTTAATAAAAATGTGTTAGGGTAGGTGGAAAACAGGACCCAATAGCAGAGGGGCAAGGCAGCAATCCGTGGTACAAAACAGGCAGGGTCGTAAACCTGGAAGACAGGGCAACGGTACAAAAACAGAGTCCAAAGAGTAGTCACAGAACAGGCTGGGGTCAAAACCGGGAAGGCACAGCAGCAGTACAAAATCAGAGTCCAAAATCAGGGTCGCGAGAACACAGGCAGAAGTCCAAATCCAGGGAGGTGTAAAGGGAAACAAAAAGAAAACAAAACGCAGACAGACAAAGATAAAATAAAGACAGGAGACGGACTCGGGATAACAAAAACTAGGAAACAGATACTCAGAAAACTAAGACAACTCGGGAAGGTACTCGGAAAAATCGTAAGAACACTGAATCAAAAAAACCAAAGGTGACGAACTCGCGAAGAAAGACTGAAATAACAGGGTTATATACACTGAGGGAGACAGACATAATGGGAATCAGGTGTGCAGAGGCAGGGAGGGGAGATTGCTCACAGGTGAGCACAATGAAACGATAAGGGAAGCTGATAATGCAATTATGAGGGAATACACAAGACGCGGACCGGACTAGCACATAACATAGAGACTATACATGACCTGGGTCGAAGAAGACCCGTGCACACAACGAGGTAGAGGAATGCGGAAATCAGATGCAGGTGAAGCGAGTAGGGAATCACAGTAAGATATTCAGGGATAGGACAGAAGAAACGAAAGACAGGTGCAGATGGAAACTGAGATTGCATTAGTAAATTAGCAGGTTAGTAGAAACTCTAATTCCCTGACGTTAGTAAATGAGTTGATTAGTATTATTTACAAGTTAGTCGTTAGTGTATTAGTAAGAAACCAAATTCTACGCAGTTAGTAGTGAGTCGTAGATTAGTATTAGAAACAAGGGTAATTAGTAAAGAAGGAAGTAAATGAGTGGAAATACAGCGAAACCCGAAATCACCAAAGGCTCCCGAATAGTGTAACGAAGACAGGGGAGTGACAATAATACAAACACGGAACAGTGAAACCATAAATGAAAATAAATGCAAGATAAGATAAATGATAAAGAACCTAAATAAGAATAAACAAACAAGCTCACAATAAGAAACATAAATGTATAAACAAAGACAGAATGCAGAAACCTAACGAAATGATATGGTAATGGTTGAAATTAGGGTAACAGGGTTGCGCAAAGTAACAGGGTTGAATGAGTACATTACTTTTAATTGTAGATCATGACATAAATGTGACATAAATACACAGGACCACAGGAATGTTGTTTAATGTTATTTTATATATCTTTTCCATGAAGGATAAACATGTCTGTTACAGTATTGCAACCCTGTTACTCTAATTATGGTAACAGGGTTGCAACTCAATGCTAATGTTAGCTTTTTCTCAGGAAAAGATGCTAGCTGTGGAATGTAATGTTACTGTTAAGGTCAAGGACAAAATGAGTTCTATAAATAAAGAAAGAAAACTTATGTCTTATTCTGATAATATGAGTAACAGGGTTGCGTTGGTTAGAGTGACACACTCAATCAAGGCTGAAAAGATTGGAAAAATATGAAAAATAGAAGAGAGGACTTGGAGGACCCATGGTGTTAGCAAATGGCTTGATGATGTCATTTCCTCTGTGTCATGTCACTCACTGTTTTTCTCTTCCTGTGCCAGGCTAAATAGGTAACGGTAACAGGGTTGCGCGCATGTTGTGGGACACAACTTCAATGTATAATTACTATTATTTCAAATATGTTGATGATTAAACAAATTGTTTTAACAATTACAAGAGACATAATCAAAATCAAAAAAGTAGATTTAAAACTTATTTTAACTGTTAGATTTGACATGCAATTTAGTCATCAAGAAGGTGGGACAAGAGAAAAATGCCAATTTAGGGGGTGCTCGAGAGTTATTTGGTATTTTAAATATTATTTTGGAACCTTTTTTTTTTTTACAACTATATTTACAGTTTGTCTCAGGACAAGTATAATTTACACAACAAATGCATGTTTTAGTATTTTGTGCATGGATTATTAGACATTTCATGGGTGGGACAGAAAATGTCCTCCAATTCTGGAATGGACCATAACCTGAAAGGCTGCTCAGCAAGGAAGAAGCCACTACTCCAAAACCGTCATAAAAAAAAGCCACACTCCAGTTTGCAAGTGCACTTGGGGACAAAGATCTTTTTGGAGAAATGTCCTCTGGTCTGATGAAACAAAAATTGAACTGTTTGGCCATAATGACCATCGTTATGTTTGGAGGAAAAAGGGTGAGGCTTGCAAGCCGAAGAACACCATCCCAACCGTGAAGCACGGGGATGGCAGCATCATGTTGTGGGGGTGCACTTCATAAAATAGATGGAATCATGAGGAAGGAAAATTATGCGGATATATTGAAGCAAAATCTCAAGACATCAGCCAGGAAGTTAAAGCTTGGTTGCAAATAGCTCTTCCAAATGGACAATGACCCAAAGCATACTTCCAAAGTTGTGGCAAAATGGCTTAACCCTATTAACCCCCACAGGTAAAGGAGAGGATATCTGCTTGCCTGGCTGACATCTCTGAGTGGATGTTGTGGAGGGAAGTCCTTTGACTCCCTCCTCATTAAGTTCAATTTGAGATGGGTTTTCGAGTGGAAGAATTCTCAAGATAAAGATGAAGGAAATAGCAGAGTTTTCTATTAAATTTAATCTTTTATTAAATATTTAAACGTTGATTCAACATGGGAAAACCACAAACCTACGCAGAGGATTCGGAATTCCCCGAACAAAAACAAACATTAGCTTATATAATATCATATAACTCCTCCTTTACGTTACTAATACTCCAATAATATGTGGTAACACCCTTTCATAATGTCTTATTTTATCCAATAACAAATTAGGCAAAAAATGTATATGTTATATGACCTGTTCTTACCCTATGCGCTTGGGGGCACTCTTGATCTATCAAATAAAATAGTTTGTGACCTTTCCTCCTTTTAATCAGACCATGAAATTTTCCTTAATTTCCCTTATTTTTTATTCTTTTCCCACCTGTTCGGTCAGCATGATCTATATTATCAGCTTGATCTATCTTATCAGCTTAGTTATGGAACACAGGAGGAAAACATTCCTGTTTTGACTGGTGTGCTAGATGCCCTCGTCCTTGCTGACAGAGAACTATCCTGCACCCTCTCACAACCCCCCATCTCAGTAGTTTTCCACTAGATCTTGACTGTATTATTTAATTATTTATATAAGTTTGCATATGAGGCTTTCTTGGGCCTACAGAACAGTTTCACAAAACAGCTTACTTCCACAATGTCTAGCCATCACCAGAAGCTCAACCTTGACAAGACAGAGCTCCTCTTCATGCCATACAAGACCTCCCCGCTCCTAGACCTGTTCATCACTGTCGACGGAACCATGGTGACCGCCTCCCACTCTGCAAGGAACCTGGGGGTGGTCCTGGACGACAAGCTGGACTTCAAAGAACACATCAGGTCCACGGCACGGTCCTGCACGTTTGTCCTGGACAACATCAGTAGGATTCGGCATTACCTGACCACCTATTCCGCCCAGCTTCCCTGTCCAGACCATGGTCACCTCACGCCTGGACTACTGCAACTCCCTTACCAGCCTGCGCCGTTCTGCCCCTACAATTGGTCCAGAATGCGGCTGCTCGGCTTGTGTTCAACCTCCCGAAGTTCTCGCACGTCACCCCCCCTGCTGAGGTCACTGGCTGCCAGTCGTGGCCAGGATCAGGTTCAAAGTTGTGACCCTGGCCTACATTGCAGCCAAAAGGTCAGGCCCCTCCTACCTACAGGACTTAATCCAGCACTACGCTCCTGCTCGACCACTTCACTCTGCTGCTGCAGGGCGACTTGCACTTCCCTCCCTCCGTGTTAACGGCTCCCGCTCGTCCCGACTGCGGAGCTTTTCCACCCTAGCTCCCCAGTGGTGGAACGAACTCCCCACTTTGCTGCGCTCAGCTGAAACACTGTCTGTTTTCCGTTGTGATCTGAAAATGCACTTTTTCAGACTCCACCTCGACTAAACTACCTATATAGGGCCATTCTATAGTAGTTGCTTCCTGTTTTTTGCTTGTTTTCTATTTAACTTGTGTTTTTGGTTATTTTATAGTTCAGAATGTATAGCTGACTGTGTGTACTAATGTTTATTACTGGGGATAGCTCCTACGCTGTGAGAAAGTTGTGCTTTGTCAAATTAGCTTTGTAGTCACATCAATGACCTTCAAAATGCACTTATTGTACGTCGCTTTGGATAAAAGCCTCTGCCAAATAATTGTAATGTAATGTAATTTACTTTGGCCCATTTGACCCAATTTTTGTCTAGTTTTTACTAGTGTCCATGAACCTATTCACTGCACACTGCACATCCATGGTCCATTCAGAAATTTGCAGCAGAATAAATTTATGTCAAAGTGGTCACATACAGACACATACAGTTTATATAAAATACACATAAGAATACAAAAAATATATAAAACGCCTTGTGTTTTTATAGTTTATCACTGAATATCTCAACTTCAATGTACTGGAGCAAGCCAGAATTGCTTATAATAAATACCAAATACTAACAGTGTTTGTAAACTTCTGACCAACTGGGAATGTGATGAAAGAAATAAAAGCTGAAATAAATAATTCACTTAACTATTATTCTGACATTTCACATTCTTAAAATAAAGTTGTGATCCTAACTGATCTAAGACAGGGAATGTCAGGAATTGTGAAAAACTGAGTTTAAATGGATTTGGCTAAGGTGTATGTAAACCTTAGGCGTTTGGACTTCAAGTTGAAGTCGAAAGTTTACATACACCTTAGCCAAATCCATTCAGTATTTGGTAGCATTGCCTTTAAATTTTTTAACTTCGGTCAAACGTTTCGGGTAGCCTTCCACAAGCTTCTCACAATAAGTTGCTGGAATTTTGGCCCATTCCTCCTGACAGAACTGGTGTAACTGAGTCAGGTTTGTAGGCCTCCTTGCTCGCGCACACTTTTTCAGTTCTGCCCACAAATTTTCGATGGGATTGAGGTCAGGACTTTGTGTGGCCACTCCAATACCTTGACTTTGTTGTCCTTAAGCCATTTTGCCACAACTTTGGAAGTATAATTTGGGTCATTGTCCATTTGGAAGAACCATTTGCGACCAAGCTTTAACTTCCTGGCTGATGTCTTGAGATGTTGCTTCAGTATATCCACATAATTTCCCTTCCTCATGATGTCATTTATTTTATGAAGTGCACCAGTCCCTCCTGCAGCAAAGCACCCCCAAAACATGATGCTTCCACCCCCGTGCTTCACGGTTGGGATGGTGTTCTTCGGCTTGCAAGCCTCACCCTTTTCCCTCCAAACATAAGGATGGTAATTATGGCCAAACAGTGAAATTTCTGTTTCATTAGACCTTTCTCCAAAAAGTAAGATTTTTGTCCCCATGTACAGTTGCAAACTGTAGTCTGGCTTTTTTATGGCTGTTTTGGAGTAGTGGCTACTTCCTTGCTGAGCAGCCTTTCTGGTTATGTCGATATAGGACAAATTTTACTGTGGATATAGATACTTTTGTACCTGTCCCCTCCAGCATCTTCACAAGGTCCTTTGCTGTTGTTCTGGGATTGATTTGCACTTATCGCACCAAAGCACGTTCATCTCTAGGAGGCAGAACGCGTCTCCTTCCTGAGCGGTATGATGGCTGTGTGGTCCCATGGTGTTTATACTTGCGTACTATTGTTTGTACCGACGAACGTGGTACCTTCAGGCGTTTGGAAATTGCTCCAAGGATGAACCAGGCTTGTGGAGGTCCACAATTTTCTTTCTGTGGTCTTGGCTGATTTCTTTTGATTTTCCCATGATGTCAAGCAAAGAGGCACTGAGTTTGAAGGTAGGCCTTAAAATACATCCACAGTACACCTCCAATTGACTCAAATAATGTCAATTAGCCTATCAGAAGTTTCTAAAGCCATGACATAATTTTCTGGAATTTTTCAAGCTGTTTAAAGGCACAGTCAACTTAGTGTATGTAAACTCCTGACCCACTGGAATTGTGATATAGTGAATTAAAAGTGAAATAATCTGTCTGTAAACAATTGTTGGAAAAATTACTTGTGTCATGCACAAAGTAGATGTCCTAACTGACTTGCCAACACTATAGTGAAATCTGTGAAGTGGTTAAAAATGAGTTTATGTAAGTGTATGTAAACTTACAACTTCAAGTGTGTGTGTGTGTATATACACTACTCACAAAAAGTTAGGGATATTCGGCTTTCGGGTGAAATTTCAGGATGAACCTAAAATGCACTATAACCTTTACAGGTGAAATTAATTTGACCTTCTCTAAACTTTTGAATGCACATGTCCAACTATTCAATGTTTCAGTACTTTTTGCACAACTTGCTGTTCTCTAACAAGGAGCTGAACGGCAAAATTCACAACAGGTGTTTGATCCATGAATCGACCAATAAATTTCCTGGTTCAATTAGAATTGGTATTTAAACAGTCCTCTTCATCATGCTGTTCACATTTTGACATCATGAGACCAAGACGACACCTAACAATTGATCAACAGTACCTCGCCATTGCGAGGCTTCAAACAGGATGTTCTCAGAGGGAAGTGGCCACTGAGCTTAGAGTGTCACAGAGTGTCATCAGCAGGTTGCAACAGAGATACAGAGAGACTGGAAGAGTCACAGAAATGCATAGAAGTGGACGTCCTTTGGCCACATCCCATGCTTCATTGTGAACAGTGCCCTGCGGAACCGGATGATGAATGCCACTCAACTCCAGGCACATTTAAGGGAGGTGAGAGGCACCCAAGTGTCACGTCAGACCATTCGAAACCGTTTACATCAGCGTGGTCTGCGTGCTAGACGACCTGCAAGGGTACCTGACCACACCACCAGGCACAGGCGTCATCGTCTTGCATGGGCCAGGGAGCATTTACGCTGGACGAGGGACCAGTGGGCCTCAGTGCTGCTCTCTGATGAAAGTCGATTCACGTTGAGCAGAAATGATGGCCGCCAACGATGTTGGAGACGTCAAGGAGAGCGCTATGCATCAGCCACTGTTGTCACCAGACGACCCTTTGGTGGTGGCGGTGTTACAGTGTGGGCAGGTGTGTCTAGTCAATACAGAACTGCCCTACACTTTGTGAATGGTACAGTGACAAGCCCATACTACCTGAATAACATCATTAATCCAGTCATTGTGCCCCTGCATGAACAACACAGGCCTAATTTCATCTTCATGGACGACAATGCTCCAGCTCATCGAGGTCGCATCATTAGGGAAAGGCTGCTGGAGACTGGGGTACCTCAAATGGAGTGGCCTGCACTTTCTCCAGACCTGAATCCCATAGAAAACCTATGGGATCAGCTGACTCACCGTGTAGAGGCTCGTAACTCTGTACCCCAGAACCTCAATGACCTGAGGGCCGCCCTTCAAGAAGAGTGGGATGCCATGCCTCAGCAGACAATAAGTCGACTTGTGAACAGCATGAGACGTCGTTGTCAAGCTGTAATTGATGCTGAAGGGCACATGACAAGTTATTGAGACATTGACATTTTTGTTGTGGTATACCCACCACTGTTGTTGCCTTTTGTTTCAATAAATTGTTTGAGATGAGGAAATCACCATTGCATGCTTCTACTTAAATGCCCTACTTTCATGATACGTATAATATCACTGTAGCGTGAACTTACATTTTCCATAAATTTCACCCGAAAGCCAAATATCCCTAACTTTTTGTGAGTAGTGTATATATATATATAGTGGTGCCAGGAAGGGAGTTGGGGTGCTGTCCACCTGTGAGGCAGCACTGGCCCTACTTACAGGTATGGCAACAGCTGTGATTCATTGTAATCACTTCAGCTGTTTCCCATTACCTAATTATTGTGCTTTGGCAACTGTGAAGCAAAAAATGGTAATTCAGATGTGTATAAATGGGCTACTCGCAGAATCAGCTGAAACTAGGACTATTGGCCTCACATCTATGATACGTACCTATTCCTACTCTTTTTTTTTACCACAGCATTGCTTGGCTGGCAAGTCCATTTTGAATTGTGGCTATATTTTTAATTCAATTTAACTTTTCCCTCAAAGATTTTACCTGGATGATGCCCCTGTTGTCACATATACCTAATCGCTACTACTAAATACTGAAATATAACCAACCTAGACCTCAACAGTGGCACAATCAAATAGATAGGCTATCCTCGTGCCGAGTACAAATGTAGTGTATTCCACTGCTTGTTGATGTGGGAATGTTCACGTTCTGTGTGAAAGGTTCAGTTCTACTCCAAAGTGGGCGGGTGTCTACTCTGGAGCTACTCTGTCTAGGTTATATAAAAACTATAGTTTTTTACTTGAAGCGCTGTCAATGTGTCTGTCATTGACAAATAGCCAATGACAGGAATAAAACATAATTTGGGTGGCACACAGTGTGGTCAGTAATATTTTAAGGGTAGTCAGTGCCACCCTGGCAACCCCTTTAACTCCGTGCTTGAATAAGGGTGCACTGCCAAAGGTTTAAGATGCTACTCTTTAGTCTCTGCTAAACTTTTTAATCTGGTAAACAAACTGCTAAACAACTGCTCAAGCAACCACACTAAAGTTTATTCATGAACTTTACATTCTAGTTTTATGTTGCAATTAAAGCAATGGTATTGATTACATTTTTGGTTTTTGATTTGTGGTGCTATGATGGTTACTTTCACCTTGATATAGTTTGACAGGTCATTCCTAGCTTTTATTTGAGAAAATGATGTCTATGCACTGCTGTATATGGAATTGACATATTACTTTACCAGCATATTGTCCTATTTAAAATAAATTAATGTGACACTATCTCAAGCTTAATTAACTTGGCCGACCCATGATTTAAATCCTGCCGCCGTACTGCCTCCTCCTCTTCCGCTTCACCAGGGCAACTGTCACCTTCTCTCTGTTCCATTTCTGTAATTACCAAATGTTCATTCGTGGTACAGTACATATCGAAATATTTACAATATGAGAACTAAAAACACCCTACCCTGCCTCACATACGACAGACTGACACATGACACAGACTTGCAGCTGTGCTGTTTCCGAGACACATGCAGGCAGACAGATCTCATTCTTGGCCCCAGTGGCCTGAGCGATACATAACCATATCATTTTGAAATAAGAGAGAATATATTTGCACTAGGGAAGAGAGTGTGTTGACTGGCAGAAAACACATTCTCATCTTTTTTTTCAGCAGTAAAGCAGCAAGCAATGCTGTTATATGATAAATATTATCATCAAAACCAGCATACTCCCATTCTTTTCATACGTGATGAACTCATCACTGTCCACAGGCAGTATGCCAACATCCCCCAAGTAGGCCTGAGTCACATAAAGTTGAAGAAATACCTGCTGTCCAGAATTATCGGCCAGTCTCTCTATTCCCCTTTCCAAAACTCTGGAATGCACAGCTTCTAACCAACTCTCTTACTTTCTATCACAAAATAACCTTCTTGACCCCTTGGAGTCCGGCTTCAGGGTTAGTCACTCCACTCAAACCACCATTCTCTCCATTAGTGACGCAATGTAGTCAAACATGACCCACCCTCACCAGACCATTTAGGGTAAAGCTTCTTTGAATTTTTATTTTAAACCCTAAACATATCTTTCATGTAGAAACAATCTGTCATTCATCAATAAATTGGTGAATAACTGTGCTTTCATACTTCACAGTCCAGAAAGACTGTATTTATTCTGTCTACACGACTCATATTTACTACAAAGCACACATCATAAATAATTTTTTTGGTGTAATAAGAGTTTTGAATTAGATTTTTGACTTCAGATTTCATACCTGCAGTGTTGAAATCATTGAAAACACTCATAAGACAATCTTTGTACCTTTATGGAGGACTCCTTTTATATAAATGTAAAAAGAGCAATGTTTGGAGTGCCCCTACTTTTTTTCTAATGATAGGGTCACTCCAGGAAAAGTAATAAAATTTCATGCCGAAAAAATTTAATGTAGGGAGTTTTCACTGCTGTTAAATTGCTGTTAACCTCTTCCTACCGAGGGCAAAATAGGCCAAATTTTGCCTGTTTTCACTAGTGACAAACAAAGGTGGTTATCTCAAAAACTATAAATGGTACAAATATGGTTCATGGCTTTTATTAAAGCAGACACCTGCAGTATTACGACTAAGTAGTGAGAACTCATAGAAATCCAGTTTTTGATACTTAACTACAACAATTTATGTACAGAAAATATAAAAAAACTAAAAAACGGGTACCTACATTCAAGTTTAAGAATTTTTACCTGGGGAGCTACAAATGCAATCAAGGAAATGACTCCTCTATCTGATTCATCAATATGCTGCCTACCTCTGGTAACAATCTGGTGTCAATATCTCAAACCATTCAAATTTTACAGGGTTTTTTTCAGGTGAACCTTTTTCGTTATCCAAATGGTGCCAAATGGTGCCAAATGGTGCCAAATGTGCCAAAAATGGCAATGTTCCAGAAAGGTCTCAATATGATTTATTTTTTAGGTTTTTACAATAAAATGAGATAATTTGTCAATATTGGCAATAAAAGTTCATTTTTAGACGTGTTCTTGGTGTTCTGCATATTACACAACTAACTACCCAAGGTTACAAAAAGCTGTCAAAACCCATGTAGCAGCACAGTGAATCTTGTGTATTTCACCAGAGCCCCATTAGCCAGAAATGAGTCCAGGAATGTGCAAACAGGTTTTCAAATGAATAATGGGAATAGTATGAAACTTCCCTACACATTAATGCTTGCCAGTCCTGTCCTTTATTCTGTTGCCACCTCCTATGACAGGGACGTTGGGGTTGGGTTTTAGGAGGCAAAACTTTATACATGACAAACATATATCAACTATATACAAGTGCACTAAGGTGTACTACTAAAAGTGCAGTGGATAAAAAATCAAAAGTCCACCAGTTTCCTAGATAAAAAATAAAAAACACCCCTGCTGTAACAAATAAAAAGATCCTTGCCTCTAATTGCTGAAGTTACCGTATTTACACAAAGAAAGTACAAAATGGCAGGGTCCAAAAAGCTAAAAAAAAAGAACAAAAAACAAAAAAAGGTAAAGGATCAAAACATGGGGGTGGAGGTTGAGGAGAGATTATTTAACCATTCATACAGAAGCCATTTAGACTACACATTCCCTCAGGAGAGCAATCTGCATCATTACAAATCCCACTAACCCTGTCCATGGAATTGTCCACCATGTTGATATACCCATTAGTCCCCCTTATACAACAACAATCAACAATAATAATAATCAACAAGTACTCCCTCATGTTATCATGTTCTCTCCCTCATACCATGCATAAATTACCATTTTGTTTACCTGCACAGCCTTCTGTACTGCATACAGAACAATTTACTCAGGTGGAACAATGACTTTACTAAACACTTCCAGAAGCCATTTCACATTCAAAAAAATCGTTTTAGTAGCTCATCTCAGACACAAATAGATAGCTAGCTGCTTGTTACCTGTAATTTTGCTTGCATTACATTACATTACATTTATTTAGCAGACGCTTTTATCCAAAGCGACGTACAGTAAGTGCGCACAGAGACATCAAGATCACTACAGAACAGACAAGGCAAAGCACATCCTTCGCATAATGTAGCAGCTATCCCTAGCAATGAACGTCGACTGTAGTTCACAGTAAGCTGTGGGCAAATCAGCAACACCACACTTCCATTCCTAATACTCGTATAAACTATAATAAACAGACAGGAAAACACAGGGATGCTTGCTAGCTTGCCACTGTAAAGGCAATACTATCTATATTAATTTAGCTGAGAGGGACCGATTTTATGCATAAGTATATAAGGTTAGTTAGCTTCACAGAAGAAACACAGGGATTCACGCATTGCAGGCTAAATTTCCTTCGATGCTTACACCAAACATCTGTGTTGTTGGCAACGCCACGTAACACGTGCGAGTTTGTCAACACAGACAATACACCCTAAGTTTACTTCATAAATTATTTATCATACCGTTGGAATGTGCAATTTGTAATATTAATTGTATGAAAAACAATAAAATACAGTTGACAATGTAATTACGAACCCGCATGGCATTGCGTGAATTCACACTGGTATATCGAAAAATCGGTAATACCACCAGCCCTAACGACGTTACCTGCCATGGCGAAATTCAATGCGTTTATAGCATAACACTGTTAGTATGATAAAACAACTTACATGTCAGCAACATCATCTCGGTCATCAGTGGATTCAGCGTCACTGAGACAGGATGAGTCTCCCTCGGCAAAAACATCTTCTGGCTTATCCAGTTCGTCTAGCACTTGGTGCACGGATAAACGCCTCAAAAATCTCGACATAACTACACAAAAACTGTATCAAAAATACTCTAAAGTAAAAAATGTAACTGCGGGCCTTACCTAATTAATTGTGCTTTGCTAAACGGAATGTAGCGAGCTACGCTACAAGGTAAAAACACTGCGCCATTTTGGTTCGATAATTACGCGTGGATCGCCACTTCCTCATACGCACGGCTCGATTTCCTTTTTTTACGACTGCTTTGTGTTGATTGAGGGCTCCTGTGAAAGATAAGAGTCTTGGCTTTTCGCTGGAATATTTGACAGACAGTTTTAAAACCCAATGGAAAGCAAATAATACTCAGAGTGGAGGCGGGTGGAAGACGGTTTTTCCCACTTCAGATAGGCCTATTGTGCTATCAGTCAAAGAAATACACCCAATTGACGACGGTTTTGCATAAATCTCTGCAAGCACGTTCAAAACTACTCTGGCTAACATATACTAAGCCATGGGATTGGTACTCCAGAAACTGGCTGAGTTTCACAACGCCAAAGTGAACACAGCCGAACGAGTCGTAATCAAGTGCAAAAAAGCACAAGTCGGTTTAAAATTGGAAAAAAATAATGTACAGCCGTATGAAAGTTTTAAAGTATTTTTTCTTGAAGCCTAAAGGTATAATGATTTTTCAAACCAAAGTTTTGTGAAATACAATTAAGCAGAACAGTTTACCAGCACATTGTTTATGGTGTGACATCAAGCTGCAATACATGTTTGAGAATTAGGTCCGAGTTTCCAACGTTATTTACAAAGTTTTATCCCGACGTTTTGGGCTTAAAAACCACTTTCCCAGAAGGAATGGATATATCTTAAGGATATTTAATCAAAATATTGAGGTGAGCAGTTTATTATATATTATTAAATTAATGAAATGTATAATGTAATAATTTCCGTCACGCCGGCGTGACCGCTAGGGGGCGTTTGGCATTAAGAGGTTAAAAGGGTCATTTTGACGCAAGGGCAAAACAAGGGTTAAGTGGATTGAATTCTACATCTCTGAAATAAATGTCCTTTAGGGTTTTCTGGGATGGTGGCCTGTCTTGTGCCCAGGACCTTTTACTTGTGTCACCCAAGGCTACATACTTGGCCCCCTCCTTTTTTTTACCTTTATGTGCAATCGCTTGTGTCAGTGATCTCTCACCATTTCTCATTCTATTTCAATGCTGACGATACTCAGCTTTTCCACTCTTACCCTCCATCTGACAATCAGGTCTCACTTTGCATCACAACCTGCCTGAAGGACATCTTGTACTGGATGGATGGATCCCTCCAATTCCTCACCACTGCAAGACTTTTCCTTTAACTTAGATGCTACAGTAGAGTTCACTCAGAGATCTTCTGCAGCAAGAAGCCATGGGGTAACCTTAGATGTCCAGCTCTCCTTCTCTCTCCATGTAGTGGCTGTGAGACAGGCGTGCAGATTCTTTCTATAAAACATCAGCTAAATTTGACCTTTCCTCACTATTTACTGTTCACACCTCCGAGCCTAGGCCCTGGTACTCTTTGTCTACGACCTTGCCAATTATGCTCATGTCACACCTGTCATCATCTCACTTCACTAGCTACCTGCTACAGCTCGCATCAAGTTTAAAACCTTGGTACTAGCCTTCAGGACAGTAAATGGAACAGCTACACCATACCTACAATTAATCTTCAAACCCTTCCAAACCCAAATCTTCAAATACCTACGATTGAAACTCCTAAAAGAAAAATCAGTACTGGAGAGTTTACCAACTGAGCAGATCATCCAAATGATCCGAACAGGCATGGTGTGTGCTAAATTGTCAAGTATAGTTTTGTTGTAATCCACGTTATGTTTGCATTTGTAAATTAAACAATAATGGCTTTCTTGGTGGTATTTCCCACTAAAGCTTTAGCCCTTGATGTAGCAAAGCAACAGTGTCCCGGCATCCCGCAGGATGATCCATAGTTACCCATAGTGCCACCCGGGGTAGAAGGGTTTCAATCACGAGGAATTCCCCCACTTCCTCCATTAAAGCACCGGGAAAAGCACAACTGTGAAATAGGTGCAATGCTCTTGTACAATGTCTGCACAGTTTACCTTGTGGATTACAAAGGGAATATGTTTTGCAGTTTTCCAGAAACTTTTCCGAGGCAAGTCCAGTATTTAGTAGAATGAACAGATAATGTAGATTTTTTCTTCAAACAATGGAAATGAATCAAAGAAATAATTGACATTGATTACTCAATTGCTCAAGACATTTTGGAGTTTTGTTTATTTTGCCTCAAATAAAATTGATATTTCAGTATCCGTCTGTTCTGATGAAGAATGATTGTGCTGTTCTTTAGCTGGTGTGGTAATATTAAGGTGTTCCTGAGGAATTCCTTCACTGTAACCAACATTTTATTATTGTTTCTTTATGTGCTGCACAATAGAGATACTTGGTAAGTGTGTTTATTTTAAAGATTTCTATTGATGTGTCTATTGTTGTAACCTGTATAATATTTTAATGAAATACAATTACAAACTCATTTTCGACAGTGTAAGGGGCATTTCCTCATTTAATTTACACTGTCAAGTTTTGTCTTGAACACTATAAAGTATCATAAGTTGTGTGTTTAAGTACATTTGCTTTACATTGTAAAGCAAATGTACTGATTGTAACAAAACATGAAATATTGCATACATTACATGAGTGATACCTGCAAAGTGAATAATATAACTGAAGTAGCATATTATCACAACACTGCTTACTAATAATACATTCTAGTCCTGACTAACACCAAATGTTTTGTTCAGATCATTTTGACCTAACTGTCTTTTTATGTTCACAATGATTTGAATATATCTTCAGTCCACTATGGTAGAAGTTTGCAAAATATGAATTAATTAAATCCCAGCACTTGACTGTTGTTTCTACCTAGAATATCTGATTAAACCTGCTTTATCGCAAATCATATCCCATTAAACCTGGTAAATTTACTATGTGGTTTTGAGTACAGCATGTCCCCAAAAAAGAACTGCTGAATATCATAGCCTCTGGCAAAATATTTAAACAATAGCAACCTGCAAAAAGATAGTCTGCCAAAATATTAAACAAGTAGCAATCTGCGTTGACGATTTATGGGATTCATATTAAACCAGTAGCAACCTGCAGTGAACAGTGTTGGCTGTTTAAGCACGTATGTCTATCCTCTTCCTAGGCCTCCCAGACCAGTGAACAGCATGAATGAGTCCCTGTTCTCCCACTCAGTACCCTCCTCAGGAAGCCCTTTCACTAACAAGAGGTGAGCAATTGTGTCATAACAAGACTGCAAAGCAGTAAGTGGCAGTGAATACAGTGGTCACAAAGCATTCACCTCTGCATATTAAAAAGGTGAAGAGGTACTCAGCATTGCCACTGGCCAGGGAGACCATGAATATAAACCACTCCTGTGAAGAGAGTCTTTTATTATATTTAAATGAATTATGTCATTTATGAGGAGATGGTACGGATGTTGTTTTGCTTGGTTGTGAAGAAAGGGAAAGTTTGTATATGCTACGCAATGTTATTTTTTTCCTTTACAAAACTTAACAGACAGATTTGGTTAATGTATGCCTGAATCTGAAATGAAAAATGATATGGGTCAAGTGAACTTCAAAATGCAGTAAATCTACAGTGGCCTCCACTATTGTCACCCCTGGTAAAGATGAGCAAAAAGGGTTATAAAAAAATTCACCGTTTGGTGAATTAGCTTACTTTCACACTGAAAAAAATTAGAAAAATCCAACCTTTAATTGAAGTTAATTTATTATGAGAAAAAATCAAGAAATAATTATTTTTAAAGGTATACTATGTAGTTTCAGAACACTAGATGGCGATATTGAGGAGAAAAGTAGGAGTAGGGCTCCCCGATATGAGTAGGAGAAAAGGGCTCCCCGAAAATTGCCTATCACATGTTCTTCTCAGACGTGCACGACGACGCACGAGCATTGTGGTGACGTTTCACACATTTTCTCTGACCGTGGACTCAATTCAATTTGCTTTATTGGCATGACAAGAAATTGAATCTCTATTGTCAAAGCATACTGCATTAAAACAGTCGAAGACATACATCTAACTCTGAACAATACAAAACAGCAAAGACTAGAAACGAATGAACAGTAACCATACATGAAAACTTCTAATAATTCTTTGATTATAGATTTAGAAATAACAATACTGTAAAATAATAAAGTACAATTAAAAATAATAATAATTATCAATAGAAATGACAATAATGATGATGAGAATGACACATATGATCTTATAAAGTGAATATAATAAATATAAAAAAATTTAATTGGTTTATAATGATCTCTGTCACTCACTGTCCCTAAGACGATGGCAGGCAGCTATATATTGTGCTGCCAGGTCACAGCACGTCCTCTCCTCTCCTAAGAGGATGGGGAGTTTTTGGATGTCTGTTAATTTTTTTAATTGAGGGTATCTCTGATTTATTTTGGGAAAATATTTATTGCTGATTTGATTGTATTTTTTGCATTTTATGATAAAGTGCCGCTCCGTCTCAACTTTGTTGAGATGGCAATGTTTCTCCTCCCGGAGTCTGTTGATTCTATCACGGTCACTCTGATAAAGGTGTCCTCTTCCCCTGGCCCTGCCTCGCCCACCACAAACACGATTGTCACTTTGGATAAAAGCGTCTGCTAAATGACTGTAATGTAATGTTTATGTAATGACTGCCCCTCACCCTTACTCTGGGGCCGCGACCACTGGATGTTTATGGCTACAGAATGAACCGAGCAGTATTACAAAATTATGATTTAGAATTATTTTATGAAAATGAACAGAGGTCAAATTTACAGAGCAATAGCTAAGATTAACTTAGCTAAGATTAATAGCGCCCATCTACTGTATTTTTGGCAGCAGAGTGATGGTTTAAAGCTTGTTTGATATGTCAAACCCTTGATGATTTAGAGCAATTTAGCCAACCATGTGTTCTAAACTGTTCCAGTGTAATTTGCAACTAAATCTAATCCCACCCCCCAATTCCCATAGAGATCCATTCAAATGCAGAGACGTTATAGTACCGCTTGTAAGAGTACCAGAAAATAAGATATCAAGAGTCTTTTGATGTTGTTGGGTCACAGACATCAGGAAGTCATGGCATGCAAAGGATATGCAACCAAATTTTAAAAATGATTACTTTATTCTATATATAAATGCAGGGGGTGCCAATAATTGTGGCACACATGGTTTTGTTAAAAATAATTATTTCTTGATGAGGGATTTTTTTCTCTCATAAAAAATGTACTTCAATTAAAGATTGAATTTTTCTCATTTTTTCAGTGTGAGATTAAGCTAATTCACCAAACGGTGAATTTTTTATAACCCTATTTACTCATGTTTACCAGGGGTGCCAATAATAGTGGAGGGCACTGTACATACATAGACATTATGCATGATATGTATAGATTTAAATATATCCCTTTTTACTTTAATATGTGGGATTTTAAGAGTAAATTGGAATAACTGCTGTAGCATATGCATAAACCTTCAAATTAAAATGTGTTCATGGATGTATGTACATGGATCTTTAGCATTATGGCATATTTAACCCCTTACCTAGCACTGGCTTGGTTTAGTTTATTTGCATTCATCACCTGTTTTTTTTACAGTGAAATTTTCTGTCAATCTGGTCACACAATATACTGTTTTAAAGTGTTAAAACTCAGAATTCTATCACTATAAACTATTTTACTAACCCAATGTTATAGCGACAGCAGTTCCTTATTTTGTAACATGATACAAAACAGGCTTGATCAAAACAACGATTCAATGTGCTCTATGTGTTCTGGAAATCCCCAGACGATAGAAATCATGGTAAAGTCGCTATCCGTATCCCGGCTAAAAAAAATTATAATCTTTTGGCGAGAAAAAAAACTTAAGACTTCCACTGTGTTTGAGCTTCTGTTACTTAGTTTCAGTAATACGTCTTAGAATAATTCTGACTCTTGGAAAACAAGCTCCTAAAGGTTACCTTGAGGAAGAGACTAGGATTATACCTGTAGTCAAAGGGGTTCAATAACAGCAACCATTTTATTTTTGGGCTTGTGTTCAAAACGTTGGTGCTTGAGAAGGGGTTAAATTCATATCAGGGCTGTATTCACAATAATCCATATTTTGTGGGGCATATTGTAAAATTTCAAGAACTACCAGCATTATTAAAATGTCAGTAAAATTCCTTTCATACCTGGAGTGTCTGCTTTACAATGGCTGGTAAATGCTCCAAATATGGTACATGCATTTCAAGACTTTATAGATATACACAGGAAACACTGATATAAAAAAATAATACTTTATTTTAAATTTCAGATGTTATTAACACACATTTACATATATGTATTTCTATAATGTTTTTTTAATTGGAGAGACATTTTTTATTTTGCTACGAGGATTGAGGGCAGTATTAACTGGAGGTTAAAGGCAGAACAGTATGGTTGTATTATATGTCATGACTGAATGAGACGCGATGGCTATGTTGAAGTGCAAGAGAATTTAGTCTCTGGGGTGTCTGGTTTGGTGGCTGTTTTCATGAGGTGAGAGGCTCAGTGACCACAGACACATGAAATGCAGAATTGAACATCTTTCAGGTGGATTAATGTGGCTGGTTTGGGTTTAAATTATGTTCATGAAGTTTAAACTGTTTACCTGAAGGTTTTTTCTGTAGGTGTCATTTCAACTGCTTATGCTTAGCAATAATGTGTCTGTAGATCCCTGACTCCACAGGGGTGCATGTCCTAACAGTGACCTTGCTGCTTGAATTGTGCAGGTGTCCTCTGACTGATTCTGAGAAATATGATGGCGATGAGCATGTTCTAATAAACCTGTTTGTAAGGCATCTTATCGGAGCGACATGGTCAGTATGTCAGATTTTCAGATGCTGTAGCTCAGTAATGGATTGACTAAATGCTACTAGCTCTAGCTGCTCTGTCAAATAACTCTCCAGCTTTATAGCATAGGTGGCCTGCATTGAGTAATCGTGTGACATACAGTATATTGAGTTGTCATGGGATCCACATTTTGCAGGAAAATCTCAGGAAAATCTTTACTAGTTTGTACTACTTACCTTTTAGTCCTAATCTAGACTAATCATTTTAGAGGTGATATTACAAGATTAACCCATTGTCTAATGCCGTCAACTGATAACTTTTGATAACTTAATTTTGTAAGTCGCTCTTGATATAAGCATCTGCTAAATGAATAAAATGTAATGATAAACTGTCTATCATGATGGAATTGCAAATCCTGGGGCCTTTTACTTCATCCATCCTAAAATGATAAACACAAAACTTTAAATCTCATCAGTTACAGTCCTGGGGGACATTTCACAATGCGACATTAAAGAGTTAGCCAGCTAACTTTTGTAAATATTTATAATTTGATGACATCCAATTGGATGAGAGCCAAAAGTTAGCCGACTAACTCCTTAATCCCGCTTTGTGAAATACCCCCCAGTTGAATAATAATAATGATAATCAAACCTAAAGTAATGACTTTTCACAAATTACATGTGTTTTGCATGGTTGAAGTGAAAGACATGTGGATTGCTGTCTATTCTGCCTTTTGAGTGTAAACTTCAGTCAAGTGCTTTCTTTTGCATTAAAATGCTTGCCCAGTGAGTGTACTTTGAAGGAAGCTTAACATACCCAGTCTTTCTTTGTGTTAAGTGGCTTGAAAAAATCTAACAACTGTAATCAGGCTTAACTGGTATCACAAAGGTGGTCATCAACTTTCTAAGTGAACAGTGGTTTTGTTAACCAAGATCTGTGTGCGTCCCCATAAAAGGGCCGATGTCTGCAAAAATGAGCCTATAGCGGTACAGCATGGACCTTACTCGAGCAGCATGAAAGTACTGATAGGGACAGATATAATGGACGATAGGAAGAACATAAAACAATCATAAGGGCAAAAAGAAACACTGTTGCTGACAACAAAGCCAGGGAGGAGCCCTGTCAAAAATTTTAATTGTAAAATATAAATTGTAAAATGTTAATTTAATCCCTTATTTACCTTATCACTCATAATGAATAAATCAACACTCAATAATTTTCCTACAGTTTATTTCTAATGTAATAACTGCACATTCTAGAGCACCTAAGCTGTAAACTTGATAGGTCTACAGCATATTTAAAATCTTGCCCAAAACAATCACACAAAATTTTATTCATAGACTCAAGAATTATGGGACTCAGGCCTATCACTATCCCATAATTAAGGGATACGTGGATATGGACACATAAGGCTCAATAAGCTTGCATAAGTACTGTATTCCCTCCATTATATCTTTCTTAGGCCTATAGCGTATCCTTGGTGAAAGAAAGCAGATGTAGTCCGTTTCTAATACCCCTTTCACACCGAAGCAACGACCCGGGTAAATCGCGTGTTTGCCGTTGGTGTGAAAGGGGCAATCCACGTTATTTGACCCGGGTCCGCGATCCTGCTCACTACCCGGGATTTACGCTGGTCGGACACGGTTCGGCTTCGGTGTGAAAGGGGGAACACGGTTTTATTCAACCTGGGTGTCATTCAAGGAATCTCATTGGTTCGCCAATGACGCTTAATACAAAAGTTCTGGTAACGCTAGTGCTACCTGGCAGTAAACAATCCTCCATTCTTTCAAGCAACCAGCAACAAGCAGCACTCTCAGCAACTCGCATTGTGACAAATTGCTCGATGAAACAATCTAAACTAATTTTGCTCATGGCCTATAATCACTCAAAATGTATTCATTACAATAGTGTGATGAAGATGATAATGACTCTAAGGTGGGGATGAATAATTGACCATTTGCAAATTTATGATTGACACTGCAGTCCACCAATCCCTGCTTAGAAACCGTTGCTATGTAGGACTTCCTCCGACATCTAGCTCTGACAAATAGAACATTGTAGTTGATAGCAGGAAAAAACGTATGTTAAAAAAAAAAAATAATAATTTTTATCTGCAAGTTACAAAGCTTCTTCTGGAGATGATTAAAAGGTGTTGTTGAGGAACTTGCAAAAGAGACACAAGCTATCCTGAACGTCTGTTATTTTTATTCCATTCCCAAGCTGTAGACAAACTTGGAAAAGTGTCTGTTGTGGATAAAAACTTTGTGGATGACCACACTTGCAGCTTAATGTCAATAGGTTTGTGTGCGATTTGGATTTTTTTCTTCACTAAATGTATTCTTCATTAACGTATGCTATTTGGATGTGTGTGCATATTCTCTCAATAGGCTACCGTAGACAGACGCACAAATATTTGCTCGAAGGTAAGCTTGCAAGCAACTTAGCTATATTTTGCCTATTAATAAAATCAGATTACAAATCTAATCTATTAGCTGAAGTTAGCCTAGTGATTAAATACAAAGCAAAGTTTATTTGTCAAATGCATAGTTAACAATACAGCAGATAGGTATTTGTTAGCTGGCAATGAAATGCTTAGCCTGTGAGCAAAGAGAAAACCTAGTAAAATAATACAAACCCCAATTCCAAAAAAGTTGGGACAGTATGTTAAATGCACATAAAAGCAGTGATTTGTAAATTATCTTTTACATGTATTTAATTGAAAACGGTACAAAGAAAAGATATTTACTGTTTTACCTTATTAACTTGATTGATTTTTGTAAATATACGGAAATCCCGAATTTGATGCCAGCAAAACATTCCAAAAAAGTTGGGAGAGGGGCAAAAAACACCTGTTTGGAACATTCCACAGGTAAACAGGTGATGCTATCATGACTGGGTATAAAAGGATATCAAAAGTCTTGATATCTTATTTTCAGGTACTTTTACAAGTGATACCTTATCCTCTCTGCATTTGAATGGATCTCTATGGGAATTGGAGGGTGGGACTAGATTAAGCTGTAAATTACATGGGAATAGTATGGAACCCATGGTTGGCTAAATGGCTGTAAGTCATCAAGGGTCTGAGGTATCTAACGAGCCTCAAACCATCACTCTGCTGCCAGATATGCAGTAGATATGGATGGATCACTTGAAGGGTTGTTTCTCCTGACTTATTTTTCCATAGAGTTCAATAGGAAAATGAGTCGGGAGAAACAGCCCTTAAAGTGATTGATCCATATCTAATGCATATCTGGCAGCAGAGTGATGGTTTGAGGCTCCTTTGATACATCAGACCCTTGATGACTTTGAGCCATTTCGCCAACCATGTATTCCATACTAGCCCCCCCCCCCCCCCCCCCCCCTCCTATTCCCATTGAGATCCATTCAAATGCAGAGAGGTTATAGTATCGCTAGCAAGAGTACCTGAAGATAAGATATCAAGAGTCTTTTGATGCTGTTGGGTCACAGACATCAGGAAGTCATGTCATGCAAAGGATTTGCAACCAAATATTAAATATGATGACTTTATTTAAATTTATGTTAATTACTTAGAATTTTGGCTAGCGACAAGCTTAACCATCATAGTGTTATTTTGCCTTAATGATGACACTAAATACACTAAAGCTGTCAGGCCGGGAACCCAAGATAGCAATATCTCGCCAAAAATGGCCACACCTCATCTTAAGACAAATCCGCCCAGTTAACTTGCTATGGGCACAAGTTCACTTGCTATTTAAACAATGTGAGCGCTGGACATTAAAATGACCACTACAGTCGTCTGAAACTAGCAAAGACACTTGCGTTTGGGTTACCGCCGCTTAGCGCCGGGTGTAAGATGGAGCCCTGTGCATGCGTAAAAGTGTATGCCTACTCCAAATAGAGCAGGGGAAGGGCGAAGAGTACTGAATTCATATGACTGAGGCTTTATGACTTTTTAAAAAGTCTTGCACTTTGGATTTCTTTACTTTACTTTTTTCCATTTCGTGTTTTGCACATTTAGCGCTTTTCTCAATGTGTCTGTAGCCTAATATGCTTTGATACGTTTTCTCCTTATATAACACAACCGTTATACTTTAGAAGTAAAAATGTAGAAATGTATTAAGTTGTGTCATTCTTTAAATATCCAGTAGGCTATAAACAAACTTTGAAACGTCTGCTTTTAATAAACGTCACAAGGCGACAACCCTGTTCAGCAGTGACATATATGGAAGTAAGCTTGCGGACACGGGTCTTGGTGTGAATGTCGGCGACCCGGGACTTACCTGGGACCATAGTGCAGTGTAAATGGGTCAAACGCGGGTTGAACCTGTGTTCAATATCCCGTGTAATTCCCGGGTTTTCTGTGTGAAAGGGGTATAAATAATCTCGCCCTGCGAAACCAAGCCCCTTACTATCCGCACGTGGAAAAGCCTTTTTCCAAAGGAGCTGAGTGGTCAAAGGGCAGTGCTTTCATATGTTTCAATCCATTAGCCTGAACATGACCTTCCCCAAACCAGGTTACCCGTGTAGCATAAGTGGTGGTACACCCTACAGTCAGTGAGTCAGCTTCATGATTATGGAAAACCCAGGGCTAAGGCTTACATTAGCTTGCAAACCCCTTAATCTCACTTTATAGTATACCTTCCTGAACAACAGGCACATGTAACAATGCTACATGATATTGCGAAGACTGGAAACTGTTGTAGCATAGTTGTCAGAGAAGCCAGTATTTCGACTTGGCATGTTTCCTTAATCTCTGACGACATATCATGGTCATTTTATGATTTAGTACAGTACATTTCTTACATATAGCCCCTTTAAGTTAATTTGAGTCATTATGAAATGTGAGCAACTGGGATATTTATGGATACTAAGAAGTATGAGAGAACTAAATGGCTTCAGTAAGTTCCCACGAGAGCATTTTATGCACTGAGTGGATTTACAAAATCAGTAATTTGGGAGTATGATGTTTATGATATAATGCTTCTATGCTTTTTCGTGCCCCTTTTGATGAAAAAGACCGCTTTGACCAAATTATGTTGAACCAAATTGCCATTTATTTTGGCTAGAGGCAGGTGCGCTGCCAGGCCCCATCAAAAGATATATCACATTGGGCTCCACCACCCCACCACCACAGGCCATGCCTACTCTGCGCAATTGCTGTAACCACACACCTCCAGCACCCAATAGAACCATTCAAATCAACATAAATATTGTGCTTAAAATGTCAGTTTAACCTTAATAAAACATATTATGGACAATAACTGCCCTTATATGTAATTTTAATGCAATATAAGGACTGTTTTTGCAGCTTTTTCACATTTTCCCAACATTCGATCAATGATAAGAGTAGGACTCTGAGGGCACCGAAAACAGATCAGCGCAGACAATATTCTGTTCTATTCAGTAGTCTCGCGGTCATTATTTCAGTTGTCTTGATCAACTGTCAGAATTCTGAAAGACTGTCAGGTCAATATTTTCGCTGGTCACTCGGTATATCCCGCCTTATAACTTAAAAGTCGAAAGGTTTAAACGGATTTTGCATATTCACATGTCAGGCTCCAATCACGTTTAGTATGACGAGCGTGCCCTAACGATTAATTCGCAAATAACAATGCTGAATACTTCTGACGTAATTTACATAGCAAATGTATTTCATTTCTATGTCTTACTGTCAATTTCCTGGATTGTTCAATATAACGCCCGTTTGCAAACTATGTCGTTTTTCTGACCAGCTTCGAGTATATTTTACGTTTTAGTATTTTATTTGTGAACATACCAGCGCTGGCACTGTTTAAAAACTCCATGTCCCATAATTCCCTCCGAACGTACAGCCTTGTCTCCAGACATTGTCATATAACTTTAGCCAGCAGTAGCATACAGCTCCGTTTTTAAACACTTTTTTCTCACGTTAGCTAGCTAGCTTGAAGGACTAGAAGCTAGAATTGCTTTATGTGGTTAACCGTAGCGCAGTTTCTGACCTTGTCGGGCGGGCTGCCACAGTCAGACAGACGAGATGATGATATCTTTATTGGTCAAGAACCACCTGTGCGTTGCAGCACTGGATATGTAGTCTGTTAAAGTGGACTACAAGTCAAACTACATTCATTAATGCATTACTTAAAAAAATAAAAATTGGAACATGCGATATATGGAATATATCCTTGTACCACACAGGCTAATCCAAGAACGATTTCAAGAAATAGTCGATAGTCTCCGAAGCCCATTCTATCTTCCATAGGGAATTTACTTCCGAAACCAGACTCTGCCCACGACTGACTTGAGTACTCTATTGACAGTGACGATTCAGAAGATATATAACTTTTAAAGATTTAATTCCGTCTTCTACTGGGACTTCTGCCGTTTATCGAGGGTGTGTCAGAAATCTTCGGTGCCACTGACCACAATGGAACGATTTCACTTTTACCATTCGATTGAACGAGTAACGTTAGAAATCAATTTTGTATGGGTTAATGCTATTGCTTTCTGCTTGCTACATCATTCTAGCCTCTTATGGGGATCAATAAAGGCTAACAATACACTAGCACTTACTTCTTGTAAGTTTTATCACCACTGCAGTGAAGCAAAAAAGTCAACAAACGCCGTTTTCCATCAGGAATGTATTGTCAAGCTCACATGAATTCACTGTGCTGTCTACGTTCTAAAGCTCCGGTTTGCCCTCCCTAATATTAAGTAACTAATGTTAGGGGAGCAAAAGTAGCCTATTTCACTATGGACAAAGTCTAGCTAACAGGTTAATTTCCACCACTCACGGACTACTACACCCACCTTCCTTTGTGAAAAATTGGGTGACATACTGTCACCCTTTCTTTTCTCTTTCCTGTATTTCTTTTCATTTTTGGAAGACAGACATGATGCTCCACGGCACTCCTCACTCGCAATTTTCACTGCTAGGCTAGCAAATACCATTCTGGTTTGGGGGCAGGACCAAACCATTTCATGTAAATAGAGGGGGGCAATACAGACGCTCTATGGATGTTTACCTTTTGCCAAAAACAAGAAAAGAAAAAGAAACTCTTTGTTTTATTAGTACATTGTGAATGAAATATTCTATTAATGATGATAGGTTAATAATTTAATATTGAAAAAAATGTACCTAATGTTCTAATAGAGAATCGTCCTAACCTTTCCCCCCCTTACGGCGCCTCTGGCTAGAGGGACTACTGTTTTTAACCTCCAATAGGCCTATAGGCTAATCATTCTAAACAAAATGTTTAAACACATTTGCTGTAGCAAAAAAGGTTACATAGTAACTAATGGGTAATAGAACACCGGGGGTAATTCTTTATAATGCTGTTTCCACAGAGAGGAAGGGAAAGACACATTTTAAAAGGGCAAAGTAGTGCTCACCATATGCACAATTGAGCCTTTTTGTCTGGGCCATCATCAGGCAACAATTGGCCGTGTGGTAAAATGTCTGCCAAGGATCTCTGGGTTACTGCTGCATCGGTGACTCGCCCAACTGGGAATCCAACTGGGAATCCTAATGCATGAACAGTACTGCAAATGTACAAAAATATTCAGCTTGTTGGGGCATTAGAGGCACATAGAATTTACTGGACTGACTCCAAGCAATTTACCCTTCCCTTCAAGAGAAGGGAAAAATCTCCATCTACCTCAGTTATGGGCCATAGAAGGAGTGACTGCATTTCCCTCTGCTTTGAATCTGGGAGGGAATGTCTCTCCATTCACAGCAGTAATGAGGTTTCTCTGAGTGAAGCAGATTGTTCAAATGGTGTTATTTGTTATGGAAATTTGTTGCTCAAAAAAATTTGCCAAAGCCTTTAAGATTATTAAAACATTGCAATTTGACTTCCAAAAACCCTTTAACATAACATAAGAGCAGTGACAGTTCCATATATCAATGAAAAATGTATAATCTTGTTTCTTATGGCTCTATGACTCTTATACTATGCTTTGACAAGGTATTACTCCCTGTAACTACCTGCTTCGCTCTCAACTGGAATGAATGGTTGGCTCGCCCGACATATTTCACATACTTTTGTGAACATGTGCACACACATGTGTAATGGCTCTAGCAAATGCAACGTACAGATCATTTGTGTCACGTGATAATTTTTTACTAACCACAATAGCGCTATGAATTTGTGTAGACAGACACATTCACTTCAGTTCTGTAATGGCATTGTGATTATGTATGCTTTAAGTCTAGATATGTTATCAATCTCTTCTATTTGAATCATTTGTAAATGAAGAATGTAATAAGATAAGGATTACATTCTGTTATACTGTAGTAACATTTTTCAGCCCAGTCTTTCCTTTCAAATTAAATATGTATCTTTTTTGTCCTCTTCTCTGCTTTGTTACTCTATTGTTGTAAAAAGCTTGCCTAACACCAAGAATAATGAAGTCGAGCAGAACAAAGACTTGGCTAGGGCTACTCTGACTCTGTTGAAAGGGAAGGGGTAAGTCACATGAAGGTGATGTGTGTATGAGTGTGGATTTGCTTGTGTTAAAGGCAATATACAGCCTGCTGATGTATACTGTTTAAGAAATAGCTGTACACTCATGCCAATTCACTCATTATACCTGGATTTGTATTGTTTGTTTTAACACTCAACACTAATGTGCTGTGTGACAGGTAGACAGATAATGCATGTATTTAGTATTAACAAGGATCAACATTATTCAGTCATGAGAAGTTGACATCCTTTTCATTTTAACATTTCATTTAACTAACCCTGTTTCTTGTCACTTATTACATTATTTATTGTTTTATATTTTAAAATTAGGAAAAGGAAAATTATTTCTTTATCAAGTGTTGTCTTTCCACCATGGGGGACAGCTGCCTATGCTTTTTTGTTTTTTATGTTCACATTAAACAATATAAAAGATTATTTCTATTCTATGCTTCTAATTTAAGTCAAATTCCCTTTAACTTTGCATAATGTACATAACGCTTCTTTTCCTGTAACTCTAAATATCTGATTGTGAACTGAGCAGTTTTTGACATTATCAATCAAAATAAACACTGGGGAAACCAGATGGAAATAACCATAACTAGGTTTGGGACCTGAAAGTGCAGAGCACCGGAGTCGCATGGAAGTGCATATCACTACTGTTGTAAGGCATGAGGATGGTCACAGCCAATCATACTGAGCAGTCATTGAGACTAATGATCTCACTGTATTTGACAGTGTGAGGTTATGCCTCAGTGCCATGTTTGAAATCAATGTGGCTTCCATTGAAGAAATTATGTTTGATATTTTGCACATCAGGCAATAAATGAAGTGTAAAGTAGGCCTGTTTCATATTTGCTTGGTAGAATTAGAACTAAAGGATATCAGCATTCAAGCATTGGCAAAATTAAATAAACCAGTAGTTACCAGTAATAGAAAAGGGTATTCAAGGGTATTGGTTTTGTAACCAAAGCAATTATTGCTGCATTCATTGCTGTTAATAAAAAAATTCCAATGGTTAATTCAAAGGGAGCTTAACATTTACGGTGCTCTCTCAGGAGGACAGTGTAAAACTGCAAAGCAAACATGTCAAACTCTTGTGAAGCCACACAATACTTTCATGAAAGCATAAGAAACATTATTATTTGCTTTCACAACCTGTATACACAATAGAAAATGAAGTGTATCTATGTGTATGCATTATATACAGTATTTGAATAATCCAATGTTAATTACCGGTATATATTGATATAAAAGAATTTACTGAAAAAGATTAAACCATCTAATATTTACTACTGCCAATGCTGTACAAAGTAAATGCTACTGTCTTAACAAATAATAACATTTTCAGAGAAGAAATGCCTGAATATATAATCCTGTGCTTGTTTCCCAAGATAAAAATCCTGTTAATGGAATATTGTGTAAAGTTTAGTTATCTGCACAGTAATAATAATAATAATAATAGCTTCTGGAGCATTGTAGATGACAAAATTGCGTTTTTCAATTTGGAACCAAAGTAAGTATCCACGCAGATTTAATCATTGGCATGGCTAAGATCAGAGAGCTAGCATAATGTGAATCATTGTAGCATAATAATTAGGGCTTGCCACTCCAAGTTTCTAGGTTCAATTCCCAAGTGGGGCACTGCTGTTGTATCCCTTGGGCAAGTCACTTGAACCTGAATTGCTTTGGTAAATATCCAGCAAGTATGCAGCTGTATAAATTGATTTTATGTAATAAACAAAAATGTAAGCTGTGTAAGTCGCTCTGTTTAAGAGCGTTTATAAATGCCAATCCAGAATATTCCACAGTAATTAACCTCCAATAGTTAATTAAATCCTTACTTGGAGATAATGCATCTCTGTATTGAGAAGAAAGACTAGGAGACTGTAGCTACCTTACAGAGAATAAGAAACAAACACATTTTTGTACAACATGCTGTGCGAGTAGTATTTCCAGGAAACCAAACCCAACGGCAATGATAGTAGCACCATCTGGAAAGTCTGATATCTCTGATATACAACATCTGTTAAAATGCTACTGTGTATTATTAGCAGAAATATCCATTACCATCAGAGCATCATCATTGCCATTATCAACTTTATCATCATCACAGCATCATCATCATCAGTAGCAAAAGCGTGAAGCTCATGCAGAGGAATGATACATGGAAGCATATCTGTTTTCTTTGGAAAATTAGATAAAGTGCAAAATTTGAAATTTGAAAGGCAGACAGGAAAGATATTGTGGCTACTAATCTGTTTAATTCTGCTGAGGTACTAAAGCTTGGATAAAATTGATGTTTCCATATGAAATTGATATAAAAGCACAAATCCAGTTCAGGCTATCTAGATTTGCACATTTTTATACATTTTTTTGATCTTGCATAAGAAAGTCTGCAGGACCAGGAAAAGTTCTGATAGGATGAATGGTGGGAAATGCAGAAGAACCCATGAAGAGGTCAAATGTCATGCCATTTCCAAGAAGTGGACTAAATTAAAATAACATTTGAAACGTAATATTTGTTAAAAGGTGTGCTGCTGCTGCTGTGCAGGGTTGGTAGTAGTATACACATTTTCACTTATTTTTGCAAATGTACTGGTTGCATACTTGCATTACATTTATTATGTAAAATTATCTTTTGTTATGCTTAATCAAAGGTATGAACATTGCCTGCACAGCTATTATACAACCAACAATGGGTACGTTTACATGCATACTAACCCTTTAAGGGTCTTTTCTCCTGACTTATTTTTCCATAGAGTTAAGTAGGAAAATGAGTCAGGAGAAACAACCCTTAAAGTGATCCATCCATATCCACTGCATATCTGGCAGCAGTATGATGGTTTGAGGCTCGTTTGATACCTCAGACCCTTGATGACTTAGCCATTTAGGCAACCATGTGATCCATACTGTTCCAAAGTAATTTACTTAATCTCACCACCCCCCCCCCCCCCCCAATTCCCATAGAGATCCATTCAAATGCAGAGGTTATAGTATAGCTTGTAAGAGTACCAGAATATAAGATATCAAGACTCCTTTTGATGTTGTTGGGTCACAGACATCAGGAAGTCATGGTATGCAAAGGATATTACATTACAATTATTTGGCAGATGCTTTTATCCCAAGCAACGTACAATACGTGCATATTGAAGGTCATTGACGCGACTACAAAGCAGATCCGACAAAGATCTAAAAAAAAAAAAGTATAATAATGTATAATCTTCTTAAGGAGCCATCCCTAGTAATGAACATAGAACATGGTCAGCGATACATTCTTAACTGTAAAGTTAAATAGAAAACGAGCAAAAAAAAACAAAAAAAAACAGGAAGCAAGTACTATAGAATTGGCCCGATATAGGTAGTTTAGTCAAGGTGGAGTCTGAAAAAGTGCGTTTTCAGACCACAATGGAAAACAGCACAGTGTTTCAGCTGAGCACAGCGGAGTGGGGAGTTTGTTCCACCACTGTGGAGCTAGGGTGGAAAAGCGCCGCAGTCGGGACGAGGGGGAGCCGTTAACATGGAGGGAGGGAAGTGCAAGTCGCCCTGCAGCAGCAGAGCGAAGGGGTTGAGCAGGAGCATAGTGCTGGATTAAGTCCTGTAGGTAGGAGGGGCCTGACCTTTTGGCTGCAGTGTAGGCCAGGGTCAGAACTTTTAACCTGATCCTGGCCATGACCGGCAGCCAGTGGAGTGACCTCAGCAAGGGGGTGACGTGTGAGAACTTTGTGAGGTTGAACACAAGCAGGGCAGCCGCATTCTGGACTAGTTGTAGGGCCAGAATGGCGCAGACTGGTAGGCTTGCGAGAAGGGAGTTGCAGTAGTCCAGACGTGAGGTGACCATGGTCTGGACAAGAAGCTGATGTTGTACAGGAGGAACCTGCAGGACTGTGACATTGCAACCAAATATTAAATATGATGACTTTATTTAAGTTTACGTTAACACTTTTAACATGAGGGGGGGGGGGACTATGTATAAAAAGGGTGACAATTGCTACACGGTTCACCTGATATGGATGTAAAAACCCTCAGATTAAAGCTGAAAGTCTGCACTTTATCCTCCTCGTCACTGTTCCATTTCAAATCCAATGTTCTGGAATACAGAGCCAAAACAACACTGACTGAATACTTTCTGTCCCCACTGAATATCCATGTGAACGTGGGAAGTTTAATACTGGCATAAACTGATAACTTCCCATAATCAGATATTTCTGTGCTTGTAAACGTACCCAATGTAAATCTTCGTAATGTCAGTTTTCACACCTCTTTTAACAACTCATCCTAACCTCTTCCACTGTTTCTGAAGACATGTTCAGACAGTTAGAGAATGATGAGAAGACACACTTTGGGTACATATATGCACACACATACACGTGCAAAAATGATCTCTAAACAGAGACACATATACAAGGCTTCGTGTGTGTGTATATACTGTATATACAGCTGAAGTCTGAAGTTTACATACACTTAGGTTGAAGTCATTAAAACTCATTTTTAACCACTCCACAGATTTTATGTTAGCAAACTATAGTGTTGGCAAGTCAGTTAGGACTTATCTAATTTGTGCATGACACAAGTAATTTTTCCAACAATTGTTTACAGACAGATTATTTCATTTTTAATTCACTATATCACAATTCCAGTGGGTCAGAAGTTTATATACACTAAGTTGACTGTGCCTGTAAATTATGTTTTTTAAATTTTGGTCGCAGGAAGTCATGGCATGCAAAGGATATGTGACCAAATATTATACTTTATTCTATATATAAATGCAGGGGTGCCAATAATTGTGGCACACATGTTGTTCTTAAAAATAATTATTTCTTGATGAGGGATTTTTTTTTTCCTCATAATAAATTTACTTAAATTAAAGGTTGGATTTTTCTAATTTTTTCAGTGTGACATTAAGCCAATTCACCAAATGGTCAATTTTTTATAACCCTTTTTACTCATCTTTACCAGGGGTGCCAATAATAGTGGAGGGCACTGTATATATATATATACACACACACACACCACACACACACACACACACACGTGTAGACATAGACATATAGTATATAATTTACACATTTGCAATGACTACAATAAATACATTCCAAATCTAATCACAGCTAAATCTAGTCCCACCCCCCAATTCCCATAGAGATCCATTCAAATGCAGAGATGTTATAGTATCGCTTGTAAGAGCACCAGAAAATAAGATATCAAGAGTCTTTTGATGTTGTTGGGTCACAGACATCAGGAAGTCATGGCATGCAAAGGATATGTGACCAAAAATGTTTTTTTATTTATTTAAAGGGACAGTCAACTTAGTGTATGTAAACCTCTGACCCACTGGAAGTGAAATAATCTGTCTGTAAACAATTGTTGGAAAAATTACTTGTGTCATGCACAAAGTAGATGTCCTAACTGACTTGCCAACACTATAGTTTGCTAACATGAAATCTGTGGAGTGGTTAAAAATTAGTTTTAATGACTTCAACCTAAGTGTATGCAAACATCTGACTTCAACTGTACATCAAAGGAAACGTTGAATGTGTCACCCATTTTGAGATTTATTTGATTTTCAATCCGTTAATTATTATAGTTATTCAGGCTTTAAATACAATTTAAGTTTTTACTGTAATGAGGAAAAGTACCCGGATGACCGTGCATATACAAGCATATAAACCACAGCTGTCAACCAATCAGAATTGCGTATATATCCAAGCCATGGTATGCTGAATGATTGTGCAGATACAAGCATCTAATGCACGGCTATCAACCAATCATAATCGAGTATTTATCCAAGCCTATTATGCATATTATGTTTTTAGTTGACATTCAATAGTTTTAAGTCATCGCATTCACCTCTATTTCTATAAATTGATAAATTGATGAATTGCTTATCATGGTCAGACAGTAATGAACAGTTCATAAAACTGGCACCAAACTGTTAATGATATTTATAGTTACTGAAATATATCAATTAAGTATGATATGTTTTTGCTGAGCAATTAATCAAAATGTAGCTTATATTTCAAATGACATTTATAAGATATCAAACTGTTATTATTATTAGAGAAGCAACCAGGCAAACATATTTAACCATCACTTCCATCAAGGCAGTGGAAGTGTATGTGTATATGCAGTACAATTTCAATGGGGAATAGAAGGATTGAGGAAAAAAAAAAAAAAAAAGGTGTTAGATTTTTGTCTATGGATTATTTTATTGCATGCTGTGTTTTCCACAGAAAACATTAAATCATCAAAATTTGTAATCAAAACCAGGATTAATAGATCAAAAAAAGATTAATAAAACCAAAATCAAATACATTCTAATGAAATAATTGCCCTGCACATGATATGCTTTGTATGTATATATATATATATATATATGTGTGTAGTTTAATGGCCGGTTAAGATTGTGCAGTGGTTTAGGTTTTTCTTATTTTTTTCACATGGTGTAATTTCCCCATGCCGTTCTCACTTGTCTTTATTTTTGTGTTTCTCTGAAACTCCACACTGTTCCAGGTTAAACTACAGCCTTGATGTTGCGGATAGACTTGCTGATGAACATGTGCTCATCGGGCTGTATGTCAATCTACTGCACAGCAACGCCACATGGTTAGTGTGGTTCCCCTGAAGGAAATGGCACTCAAATGGAAGCGATCCACTGAGGTGGCTTGTCTTTGTTGCAATTATCCTCCGTCTCTGTCCCTATTGGATCATTGTTGATCTCCCAGCCCATATCTTCCACACTGTGTGCTTTCACATTATAGATTGAGAGTTAGGTCTTAGGTCTAACTGCAGTTTTCTATGAATTCCAGATGACCATCAGAGACGGTACTTTTAAGCACTGGATCTTCTCCATCTCACAGGTCGAGATTTTGTAATAACGAAGTAACTTGCGATGTTGATGACGTAAGGTGGTACGCCCCCCATAAATACCCATGTCATATACACAGGGCCATCCCAAAGGGTGGGCGGGACCCGGAGCGAGTCAACCTACGAGGGGCCCAGCTGTTAACGCGATGACGTAGCTACCTCGTCATAGGCTTAAATAGTATCTACTGAATTATACAACTATGAATGAAGGATTTACAGGCTACGACATTACACTAAATACAGACAAGGTCATAGGCAGAGGGTGTGTAAGGCAGGGGAAGGCAATTAAAATAATGTAGGCTATTAAATATAAATACAAATGGTAGCGATAGAGGATTTGAGGTCGAGTTAGCTCACTCAATCCACTAGGCTACTGCCTACTGCGGAGGAGGTAACTAAGCTGGTCGGCAGCGTGTAGCCGATTGCTGCATAGTTAGACTACCCGTACTAACGTTAGTTGGCTAGTTGCCAATTATCAATGCCTTGTCCTGTCGGTGAAGCCGAAGTGGCAGTCAAGCTGAAGGATCATCACGGAATCACGGAGCATTTCTGGACACACTGTCACACTCTCTATTAATGTCAATTAAAAATGTTATAAATTATGTGTGTGTTGGCTGCCATGCCGATAGAAAAAAAAACATCACGCACAGGCTATCTTCGCTTAAATGATTAGCCTATCAATATGACGTGAAAATGTGATCGTCAGGGGTGCTTTACATGGCCAGAATATAGGCCTAATGTTGTAATTTGCCAGTGAGTGACTCACTTGAAATAATGTTTTTGTTGTTAATTGATTGTATGGTCAGATTAATTTTATTTATTCATTCATTCATCCATTGATTTATTAACAAAAATCAAAAACATACAGGCTACCGGTAGTTTGGTCAGATTCATGCAATGGGATTTCAAAGTCATATTTAGGCTACGTCTTTGGTGGCTATATGCGTACTTACATGTGCTGATTTTGTTTGTTATTGTCAGAAGCTAAAATGTCGGAGTTACAAAAGCACGCCAGCGGATCACAAAAACGAAAAGAGAAAGAAAAGAAATACATTCGTGAACGGGAGTTGCTAAAAAAAAATCCCAAGCTAACTGGGTTTTTCAAACCTTTTTCCATTGAACCACCAACTGACGGGTAGTGCAGCAGCAGCTAACGTTAGCTTCCTCCGTGAACTGGATTTTACGGACATAATCAAGGACTTCTCTGCCAGGAAAACAAGATGAAAGCACTTCTAAGAGTAAGACCATTGTTTATTTTTTTGTTGATGCTCTTGCTTTATTTTATTAATTGTGCATTGGTTAGGCCCAGTTGGAAATAGTTGGCTGATAGCCCAGTTGTTGCCCTGGTGGTCAATTCAGCTGAAATTAATCTATATTTTCTATCTATCTTTTACCAATGTGTAATGCTTAAGCATGGCTTTTTGCATTGTCTGGTCGGGTTCGGTGGGTCGGGCCAGGCGAATACTACACAAATCCGAACCAAACCTTTACCACTAGGTACTGCTATAACAATAACGTTAACCACAGCCTAAGCGAATATTGGGTCAACATTCTATTCCATTTTATTTCTTAATGTGCGTTGCAAAAATGTTTGTAGTGTGATCATATTACATCAGATACCTAAACTTGATATACCATTGTAAACAGGATAACTGGGGCTTTCAATTGATATAACAAATAATAGGATTACCTGATGGCAATATCATCAATTATGGAAATACATTTACCAACTAAATTTATAAAACATTCTAAATGGCTATTTTCTAATGAGAAACCTACTATTTTACCCATTTCATGTTCAAGATAGGGGGAAACTTACAGTGTATGATATCTTCACCATTGTGTGAGTCATATAGAATAGGAATCAGAATAGATTTATCTTCTACTGCTCAAAAGTTATAACCACTTCAGTGATGGGTAAGAAAAGGCTAAAATAAACGCTTTAGAATGTTAGGTTCATTGAAAATATGACATGTGTATGCAAAACTGTTTGTGGTGTGATCATATTATGTTACACCCCTAAACATAATATACCATTTAAAACAGGATAACTGGAGCTTTCCATTTATATACAATAATATGCTTACTTTAACACAATATCATCAATTATTAAAACAAATCACAAAATAAATAATAATAAAAAAACTTTCTAAATAAACCTAGGTTTTTAAACATTTCATGATCAAGATCGAGGGAGACAAACTGTGTGGTATAAAGAGAATACCAAACCCGGACTACTTCGCTAGGACTAACCCGAGATAAGGAGGACTGGAGCACACAGAGCTCAGAGCAAAACAAAATATTTTAATCCGACTGACGTTTCGACGTCAACGACGTCTTCTTCAGAGTCAAAATGGAAATACAGACAAATGCACCGGGAGGTATATAAATACCCTCCCATCAATTACACAAAATAAGGTGCGCATGTGTAGGACTAATAAATCTCGTCATAGATACCACATATACAATGTTATCTTCTTTAACAGGATAAAGAGAAGAACGACAAATGTCATAGGTAAATGAACTAAATAATTGTCTATTGTGAACATGGCATAAAACAATATAAAATGAAAATCAAAAAGCCTGTACACAAGTTACAAAAAACATGAAAGATTCAGCGACTCATTTAACCCATTGGGTTCCACACTATTGAGTGTATGTATCCAGTACGCCTCCCTGCGGAGCAGTTGCTTAATAATATCTCCGCCTCTGGATGATGAAGTGACTCTCTCAATACCCCAAAATTTTAGAGAAGAGACAGAACCATGATTGGCTTCAGCGTAATGTCGCGCAATTGCATAGTCCATATTTTTAGACCGGATCGCGGTCTTATGTTCAGCAATTCTAAGTTTGAGGGCTCTCTTAGTCTGTCCGATGTAGATTTTGGAGCATATACATTTCAGCATGTAGATAACATGGGTAGTGTTGCAGTTAATAAAAGTGCTCGTGTGGGATGGTACTGTACTCGAATTTGAAGATTTCTTGAGGTATGTGAATTCTAGAGATCGTCATTTGTCTTTTACAGAGGAACATGACGTGAGATCCATTAATTTTCTAGACCTGACTATTTTTAAAGGTGATGACGGTAAACTTGAATCTACCATCTTCCGTAAACCCTTAAGCAGAAATACTCTGTTAAGAGCGGATAGCAATCACCCCCGTCCACTGATACGGAATATACCGATTGGACAGTTCTTGCGCTTGAGACGCAACTGTAGCACGGATGCAGAATTTGAAAGCAACATCTGTCAGATGCGTAGCAGATTTCTTCAAAGAGGCTACAGTATTGTTGACGTTACTGCCGCTATTGACCGAGCCCGCCATACTGATAGGAAGTCCCTCCTCTGTAAAAAGCCTAAGCGTGCTACCCTTCCTCGTATTTGCTTTTCCACTGAGTTCAGTCCGGTCGCTGGAATAGTTAAAAACATTGTCCGTAAACACTGGCCCATTCTCCAGAGTGACCCTCTTTTAAATAAATTTACTTCCGAACCTCCGCGAGTGTGCTTTAGAAGGCCACACAACTTAAAAGATAAGGTGGTTCACAGCATGGTGAGTAGTCCGCAGACAAAACCCTCCTGGCTACCTACGCCCCCTAGAGGGTTCTATCGCTGTGGACACTGTGTCCATTGCTCTAACTCTAATGACATTAAAGTCTTCTGTCATCCACGTTCGGGCAAGGAATTTAAAATAACCACTTTTATTAACTGCAACACTACCCATGTTATCTACATGCTGAAATGTATATGCTCCAAAATCTACATCGGACAGACTAAGAGAGCCCTCAAACTTAGAATTGCTGAACATAAGACCGCGATCCGGTCTAAAAATATGGACTATGCTATTGCGCGACATTACGCTGAAGCCAATCATGGTTCTGTCTCTTCTCTAAAATTTTGGGGTATTGAGAGAGTCACTTCATCATCCAGAGGCGGAGATATTATTAAGCAACTGCTCCGCAGGGAGGCGTACTGGATACATACACTCAATAGTGTGGAACCCAATGGGTTAAATGAGTCGCTGAATCTTTCATGTTTTTTGTAACTTGTGTACAGGCTTTTTGATTTTCATTTTATATTGTTTTATGCCATGTTCACAATAGACAATTATTTAGTTCATTTACCTATGACATTTGTCGTTCTTCTCTTTATCCTGTTAAAGAAGATAACATTGTATATGTGGTATCTATGACGAGATTTATTAGTCCTACACATGCGCACCTTATTTTGTGTAATTGATGGGAGGGTATTTATATACCTCCCGGTGCATTTGTCTGTTTCCATTTTGACTCTGAAGAAGACGTCGTTGACGTCGAAACGTCAGTCGGATTAAAATATTTTGTTTTGCTCTGAGCTCTGTGTGCTCCAGTCCTCCTTATCTCGGGTTAGTCCTAGCGAAGTAGTCCGGGTTTGGTATTCTCTTTATTCACTGGTCCTTCTGTTGAGCACCTATAGTTCCTTGTCTATATAGCCGGCTTGTAGCGCGTTTGGGATCACCCCCTTTAAACTGTGTGGTATCTTCACTATTCTGTAAGTGATATGGAGTTGAAATCAGAACAGATTTATCATTTACTGCTCAAAAGTTATAACATCTTAGTGATGTATGGGAAAAGGCAAAAAAAAATTTTTTTATTAGAATGTTAGGTTCATTGACATTTCACATGACCACTTATCCATACTCCTAATGGGTAACTGTTGAGAATCTGTTGATATAATGCAAAATTGAAAGACACATACACTGAAATATACAATTTATGTGTTCAATGAAACACACACTTTATTTTTAAAAAATGTATAACATAGTGAATGGATGAACTAAGTAAATGGATAACATTGCAAAACAAATAAAAACAAGATACAACCCATGGCAAATATCAGTTTAGATACCCGTAAAATTAATGCATTGGATTTATTTACAGTAAAATCATTAATGTATTAGTACAGATACAGCAGAAAAATCTATGGTCAAGCATAAATACCTTCAATATATTCAAAAATCAAGAAGATAACAGTAAGTGCATGCATGCCCTGATGGTCCTCCGTGTCGTGCTCTGCAATGACCCTCAGAACCCTCCTTCTCTTCAGGGACTGTATCAGATGGCTAAATGTCCATCCTTTGCTGCAATACATAAATATGTAATCATTTACCATTTCATTAATCCATAACATATCATATAAAACCATTTCTGAGTAATTAAAGGGCTGTATACTTGCAATAACATCATCTTACAGCAAACGCTTTATGCTTATGTCAGGAATAGATAAAATAGCTATTCTGGACACAAGCATAATGTCCATCCATCGCTGTAATAGATAAATATATTATCAGTTGCCATTTCATTAATCCATAACATATAAAACCATTTCTGAGTCATTAAATGGGTGTATAGTGAGAATGACATTTCACAGAAAACACTATGCTCCAGAATAACATTAGCCTAGATAAAAAGCACAACAATAACACAATGTTAGACTACTTAGCATAATGTCCATTCATATAAGATATTGTTTTGAATGAACAGACCTAAATCATCAGTGACATTGGCTCAACTGAATGATGTCTTTTTGTCATATTTGTCTAAACAGGCTAATCTTGCTCAAGTCAAAAACGTGAGTCAGAAAATAAAACGTGAAGCTGACGTTACGTTAGGAAATGTTTGCTGTTTAGTTCTCTACTCCATTCATTTTCGACAGGACTGATCAACAACAACCTTCAAATTTATACATAACGTTATGTTAAAAAACTAGCTAGTTAGTACTTGCTATTGATAAGACAATAAATAGTTGAGTATAACATTTATAAAGCTAGCAAGACAGACAGCAGAGCTAACGTTTCAAATTAGGAAAACAAAAACGCAGAAAAGAAAATGGCTGTTCGCGCGGCGAGGCGATGACAGCTCACTGTTAGACTAACGTTATTGGTTTTAGCTTTAGTTGGCTATTATTTAGTTATCAAAGTCTACACTAAGATACGTAAAATATTCACATCTAACGTTATCACTTCACTTATTCATTGTATGACAGACTTTTTCACAATTTCATCTCGAAACGAGCTGGGGGAAGAACAACACAGTGGCATCATTTGAAGCTAGAGCCGAACGTTAGCTACCTTAGCGAATTTCAAGTGAAAATATGAGAAAGTCTGCGGTACAAAAACAGGATTTTATTCAAAATAAAATCGTTTCTGAAGTAATATCTATGGTTAATTATTATCTTAAATATTTCTGACCTCAGGGGGTTTACTGGCTTTCCCTCAGTCGCAGTAAAGTCTTCAGACGATAGTCTTCTGTCCGAGGTGGTCCGCTCCGCCCGCGGTGAGGCAAATGGAGATTTACGAGGTTGACATGCGGTTTTATTTAGCGGTCTAGAAATAAATCCCCACCCACTAAGCTCATGAACCAATTATATGCCATTGTAGATTATTTTGTCATCTGTAACTAGCATTTTTCAAAAAGAAAATCAGTGATTGGACGGCAGAGCTATTATACGTCAAAGCATCAGAACAATTGTACTGAAATTAGAACGCTCCGGCTTTAAAGTGTAGCCTACAGTTGCAAGGCTAAGAGACACAGACCATTAGAATAGTTATTTTCTTATTTTAGTGAACTTATTATTATTATTTTATTACTGACTATATTTTGTCATTGATACCATATTTTATCAACGTATCATGGTAAAAAAAAATAGCTGTTTTAGAAAATCTTGCACAGAATTACGTTATAGACTTGTTGCTTGTCATTTTCGTGGATGGTTTTAAGTCTCCCGATACACGACTACTTTACAACCAAAGCTTACATGGGCTCTTGTACTCATAAAACTGTATTTACGGTGAAATGAATGCAAAAAATTTGCTGCTCGCACATTGTGCGCTCGCTCGAAGATAGATACCTACCCCGTCTAACCTAGCCTTACCCTGCAGTTGGTTCACCCTCCGCCTATGGACATGGTACTGTAGCTGCAGGGCCTATATCCTTCAATTCACTATGCAACCCACGAGGTAGACACGCTCAGGGTGGAATGGCATGTAATTCTCTCATGTACAGGCAGGGTTTTGACCTGTAGGCATGTATAATGACCTCAACATCCCATTTGGACAGCTTCTGTTTCAACAGGCTCTTCCTCTGTTGTGGCCAGACAAAAGATTATCAGACCTACAAAAGCTGGCAGTTGCTCCAATGTAGGCCTTGAGTGAATGCACTTGGCACAGTTGCTAGCACATTACAGCACCCTTCGCCAAACTGAACTTGGAGGGTGAAATCTCCCAACTCAATGCTCTGATTGATGTGAAAAGGAGAAAGACGTTTAGGTCAAAAGGTGGGTTCAGCCCAAGCAGCTACAACCCGCCACTTTTTTAAGCTTTTTTTCTCCCAGTGGCTAAAGAGTAAACTGCAATGCTTGGTTGCAAAAAGAACTTGAAATTTTCATGCCAGGTGAGGGGTTTGTTTTTCCTGGTAGCTTAACCACAGTACGTAGCCTAGCTAGCTTATGCTTTATGCCATGATGTGTTATCAAGAAATCAATGTTACTAAGATGTGAATCAGAGTTCACTGAATAATGTGAATGGAGTAATCAGTAGATCAGCATTTAGTTAAAACCTAGGCAAAAATTGCAACAACACTTAAAAATATTTTTTTTATTAACAATAATTTTTTCTAACTTTTGACAATATACAAACTATGTGACAGCATTTGCTTTGTGGTGGTTTTCATAGCATGTTCTTGTCAGAAGACATGACTGCATTTACAGGATTACTATTGATTTTTTAAATTCTTGTGACAGATAAATTAGATTAACCTAGTCAGTTTCGCACAATGGTTTTCATACCATTCTTAAACCCTATTCTGAAACATCTCGAGATAGGAGAGCAGTCATAACATTGCTATAACATTGTAGGCAACCTTTTGACTCCAAATAATTACATATTACAAAACAAAATCTTAAAGGGTAACAAAGCACTAAAACAACTTATTTTAGATGATAACTGATACATTTGATTTGATCCTGGTCCAAATCTTGACAAATTACTGCAGTCAGCGCAAAAAAGCGTAAACTTTAAGAATCTGGCTCAAAAGTGTCTCTAGTGGTAAAACGTTAGGTACTGCACGTTCAATCTGTGATTGGCCAGAAATTTCATCCAGCTGACGTATTCCTCCCGGTTCAAACCTGTACAGCTACGCCCACCGATAGTTCGGTTGATCTACGTGGAGAGAAGATAGAGAGAGCGAGCGAGTGATATAGTTAGCTTACAGTTTAGCCATTTTGAATATTCTAGTTATAGTAGCCTATTTCTTTTTTGTATATTTTTTTTATAGTTAGCTTGATAGTCCCTTGTTGTTTGATAGTTTTTCAGTCTAGCTTAGCAAGTAGCTTGCTAGTTTATTTTTTTTAAATAAATATGTAGGCTACTTTATTAAAAATAAATATATAGTATAAAGCATATGAAAACTGCATATCTGACAGGGACGTGTAGAGCTACTCTCTGCGTTGCATGCACGGTGTGGATATTTCCTGTATTATGTTAAAACAAAACTAAATTTAACGTTTTGATGAGGTAAGTAAAGTATCTATTGTTTAGTTTGTTCATACTGTGTCCTTGCTGGCCTGTTTATGACGAATATTTGTAAACAAACTATTATTCGCGCTGCACAACACCATTCAGTGTGAGCTGCAGTGCTGACTGGACGAGAGCAGTTATTTACATTTTGTTGGTTAATGAAGTCACTTTTAAAAAAATATTTTTGAATTGATGTTTTAGGGTATTTAGGGTATACAGTGCCCTCCACAATTATTGGCACCCCTGGTAAAGATGAGTAAAAAGGGTTATAAAAAAAATCACCGTTTGGTGAATTAGCTTAATCTCACACTGAAAAAATGAGAAAAATCCAACCTTTAATTGAAGTAAATTTATTCTGAGAAACAATCCCTCATCAAGAAATAATTATTTTTAACAAAAGCACATGTGCCACAATTATTGGCACCCATGCATTTAATACATTGTACAACCTCCCTTTGCCAATAAAACAGCACTGAGTCTTCTCCTGTAACATCTAATAAGGTTGGAGAATACAGAGCAAGGAATCTCAGACCATTCCTCTTTACAGAATTTCTCCAGATCATGTAGAGTCCTAGGTCCCTCTTCAGCTCAGCCCACAGGTTTTCAATGGGGTTTAGGTCAGGGGACTGAGATGGTCATGGCAGAAGCTTGATTTTGTGTTCAGTTAACCATTTTTGTGTTGATTTGGACATATGGGTTGGATCATTGTCCTGCTGGAAGATCCACCAACGACCCAGTTTTAGTTTCCTGGCAGAGGCAGCCAGATTCAGATTTAAAATTTCCTGGTATTTCATGGAGTTCATGATGCCATGTACACTAACAAGGTTCACAGGGCCTTTGGAGGAAAAACATCCCCACAACATCACGGAACCTCCACCATACTTAATAGTGGGGATCGGGTTATTTTTGGTATAGCCATCCTTCTTTTTGCGCCAAATCCACCTTGGGTGTTGGTTGCCGAAAAGCTCAATTTTCGTTTGATCTGACCATAGAACACGGTTCCAGTCAAAGTTACAGTAGCGTTTAGAAAACTCCAGGCGCTTACATTTGTGGTGAAATGACAGGAAAGGCTTTTTTCTGGCATGCCTTCCAAATAATTTGTTGGTATGGAGGTGACATCTAATGGTAGTTTTGGAGACTTGATGATGCTACCCCAAGATGCTACTTTCCTCTGTAATTCTCCAACAGTGATCCTTGCGGATTTTTTTGCCTCTTACCATCCTCCTCACTGTGCGTGGGGGCAAAATAAACTTGGGTCCTCTTCCAGGCAAGTTTGTAACAGTTCCAGTTGCTTTGAACTTTTTAAGTATTGCCCTAACGGTAGATATGGGCATTTTCAAGTGAGTAGCTATTTTTTTATAGCCATTCCCTGACTTATGAAGCTCAACACACTTTTCCCTCATTTGATTTGTGTGTTCTCTTATCTTTCCCATGTTGATATATGAATAAGGGAATATGGCCTCTGTCACCTCATATTTATACCCCAGTGAAACAGGAAGTCATGGATTACTTGCTTGAAAGTTCCTAAACACTCTGATCAACTTTAAAAAGTAAAATATAAATGGAAAAAATGCTTCACTTACATTTTGTTCATAAAAATGTCTAGGGGTGCATATAATTGTGGCACACGTGGTTTAGTTAAAAATAATTATTTCTTGATGAGGGATTATTTTTCCCCGAATAAATTTACTTCCATTAAAGGTTGGATTTTTCTAATTTTTTCAGTGTGAGATTAAGCTAATTTAGCAAAAGGTGCATTTTTAATGACCCTTTTTTAATCTTTACCAGGGGTACCAATAATTGTACCTACATTCAGAGAAGCATATCTTCTTCAAATATTTGTATATTGCAGTGTATGACATCATTTGAAAGCTCAGGATTTGTACTTTCATAAACTATAAAAAACTGAAAAATGACCCCGTGCTACTTGTGGACCGTTTTACCATGCGGTATTTCCTGCATAAAGGGAGGATTTCGTTCACATAGTTCAGCCAGGAGTTGTAGTATATGCATGCTACACGTTTAGCTTTGCAACGTACGTCCCAAACATACATTCTCTCTTGGAGAGAGTTCAGTGCAGTGATCACATGTGCAGTTGTTGAAATGGAAACCAATATTGTTAATATCTTGCAGGTAGTGTGATTGCCTACAGCCTTTGTAAAATGAGTAGCCTACATGGCGTGAGTAACTATTTGGACAGCGTGTGATTTTCTGGCTACATCATTATAAACTCAAACGAGGGCTCGGCAACAGCTTGAGCTAGCGTGTTTTGTGTGTATGAGTGAGAGAGGTAGTGAGAGAGAGAGAGAGAGAGAGAGTGGAACAGAGCAGCCCCTGTGAGTGCTGTCCAGAGTAGAAATTAGCTTTTGACTACTAGTGAAAAAAAATTGCTGGGGCGTGGTTTGATACCTGGAGCTCAGCCGCTAACCTTATCACGCCCAGATTTAGCCATTTTTCACTATAGGACTTGAATGGGCAACGTTGTCATTACATCGTCCGTATTTTTCTACGGTGCTGATGCAATGGACAAAATGCAGCCTTAATAGTTAACCACTTCAATTGGGCCTCCCCAGGCTGAAGTGGGGGTTGGCACAGGGCCTCCAAAACTAAGTGGGTTGAGGCGAATTCTGCTATTTAAGCAAGTGAGAGACCAGAGTGTGTGACCCTACTATCTGGTTGCACACCCTGGTATGATGTGCCTAAATGGCAGCCACATACTGTATATCGTAATTGTGGAGGCAGACTTGTTGTCATCCAGCAGGGACTGTAGAAACTGCAGTATTGACGGCACTGAATAGAACTGCGGAACGCACACCATGCTGCAAACATGCAAAACTGCTGTTCCACCTGAACAACCGCCTGATCAGATGAAGTCAGTAGTGGGTCTGGGTCCTCAGAGGGCAGACACAGAGTTGCAATTAATCTTGGTCTGGATTCCATGCAACCCTCCAGCTATGATAGGAGATCTTTCCTCCTCGGAAGGTGCCACAGCACCCTACCAAGGAGTCTGAGCAGCACAGGAAACCATAGTCTTCATGGCCAGTTGGGAGCCACCAGCAGTAGTCTGTGGTTGCTTTGTCAGACTGTCTCTAAGATTGGCAGGATTTTGGGAATTGGAGCAAATGTATACAGAAGACTGTCTGGCCATTTATAAGCCAGAGCCTCCTGACAGAGTGGATGGGATTTCTCCGTTGAGGAGAACCAAAAGGGGGCAGTGTGTCGTCCTCTCTGAAGTGAATAGGTCCACATCTGCCCTGCCGAATTAGAGTCAGATCTCTTCCACCACGTCTGGGTGGAGTCTCCACTCCCCAGGGAACGCTTCTGCCTGGAGAGAAAGTCTTCCACCTGATGAGCATGCCAGGCAAATGCATGGTTCTGAAGCTTAACAGATGATGAAAGGCCCAGGTATGAAGCTGCTGCTGATCTGGTTCCCCCTTAGTGATTGACCTGATAGATAGTGGAGGTGCTGTCTGTCCGCACAAGAACATGCTTGTCCTCCAAAACTGGCAAGGAGTGTTTCAGTGTCATGTACACTGCCTTGGGTGCCTGCACATTTATGTGCTCTGCTTTTTGCTGTCCGCTCCATAGTCCTCTGACTGTCCTGTGTATCCAGACTTCTCCCCACCCCCAAAGGGAAGCATCTGTGTGCACCAGTTCCCAATGGGATGGAATCATCCCAAGGGAACTCCCTGGCTCTCCTCCTCCACAATGTCAGAGCCAGGACGCAGCGGCTGTCTACTCTTACCCTTGTGTTCTTGTGGCACTCGGGGTCCAAGTGCAGAACATTCATCCAAACCTGCATGAGATGCAAGGAGAGAAGGCCCACTGGTATTACTGTTGATGCTGCGGTCAACATGCCGAGCAGTCGGAGGAAGAGACTGTACCTCAATAACCTGTGCCTCTGAAAATGACGGATCAGGTGGATCATGGCCTCAATGCGTCTTTTGGGACTGGGAAGCCCTCACAAATTGAGAGTCCAGTGTCACCCCCAGGATACAGTGTGAGGGAACTCACGATAATTCACTGTTAGGTCTAGTTGGGCCACATGGGAGAGGGTGGTGATTGTATCCTGCACTGCTCGTTCTCAGGTTGGGGAGACAATTACAGTTTTTTCTGCATTGAAAAGGCTTAGGCGGCCAGCCTAAGGCTTTTTTCACCCGCCTAAGCCTTCTAGGAGAAATTGCGCAAGAAAAACAATGTAAAAACGGTAAAAAATTGTCCATGCATTTATTGCTGCAATTCGGTCATCCCACCAGCAGGCGCCGGTAGCCTGTCATTATGTTATATGCGCAAAAGCTCAGGTCCCCTAAGGGTTCCCCATTTGCAGGGTTTTTCCTGCATTGAAATGTCTTAGGCGGCCCGTCTAAGTGTTTGTTCATGCCGCCTATAGGAGAAATCGCACAAAAAACACCTGTATAAACTGTTTTTTAAAGGTCCGTGCAGCTGGAGTCTGACTCGGGATACATGCAAATTCCGCCTTATAACATAAACGTTAATGGTAATGGTTTAAACGTGATTCTGAAGATTGACATTTCAGGCTAAAGCCTATTCATGTTATCGATGACGTGTGCTGCAAAGTTTAGGTAGCTAATTACACTGCGTAATTCACATAGCAACTGTATGCTCAGACCAATGCGCTTCATCAACAACGGACAGGCGAAATCGATAACGATTCAGAATATATCATTTTTAAAGATTTACTTCCATCTTCTATTTGTGACTTTTGCCACTTATTGAGGGCATGACAGAAAATTTCAGTTCCGCCGACCATAATCGAACAGGGGTGCGTTTCCCAAAAGCATCGTTAGGCTAAGACGTCGTAAAACCCTTCATACGAAGCTTCTTGAACTTTGGGTGCGTTTCCCAAAAGCATCTTCACATAAGACGCTCTTAGAAACGCTCGCAGATTAACGATTACTCTAGAGCAGTAGTAGACGGTTAAGTGCGTTTTAGAAGCCCATAAATCACATACTTTATTTGATTTTTCGTGTTCATTTCATTTTACGGTTACCATAACCACTGATTGTTAGATGCAACAATATTTACGTTTATTTATTTTCAATTTACTTATTTTTATATATTTAGAAATGACCCATAAAACCCATTCCTTAAATAGCCCTATAAATAAATAAGTTTGAGACAAGTAAAATCAGTGGGAAAAAGATTTTATTTCAAAAGAAAATTTGATGTTCCTAACCGGCCATGTATTGGGCAATACAGTAGGGTTCGCGTCTCCAAATCTATCGCCCCTCCTCCTCCCGTATCAGCAGCACCACAGACAGAAGTACAGAGATGTAAAATCCAGGGATCAGAAAGGAAAAGTCCTGCTATGTGTTTCTTCCACCCATGAACTCAGCCAGCTGATTTCACTAATTAGTTCTACTATAATGGGGGGAGTTGGGTTCGGAGGGCCAGATGCAACAGAGAGATCAAAAAGTGTCTCCGAAAATCGGAAACACCACTAGAGTGAAAGATTTCACAAACAGAGAGAAAAGGATAACAAAGAATGGAGCAAAAGACTCCCGGCGCAAAGCCAAACGAAAAACAACCCTAAAAACAGGGCGAGGCTCAACACATTGAGCAGAAAATAGATAACCAGAAATTACCTTTGAGTCTCACTGGAAAAGAGACTAAACAAAGGGAGAAAAACAGAACTGAAAATAATATTTCCGTGGTACTGGAAAAAATAAGCTCGTAGATACGAGTGCAGACAAAGGAAAAAACAATTCCTCCAGCTCACAACTTCAGCGAGTAACAAAATAAGAGGAAGTAGAAAGAAGCATAAAATATAGGAATGCCTCTTTAAAAAAAAAAAAACAGAAAAGAAGGAAGACTAACAAACAGAGTAGAGAAAGGGAAAAGAAAAGATCAAGAGATCTAAACCCTAACTCTAACTGGAATAGTTCTGTTTTACTTATAAGAATAGCAAGGAAGCAATCTCTGTATTCCTATACCTTTATCGGCTTCGTGTCAAACGCAAGTAATCTCGAAGCACCGGAAATCGGAAACTCAGAGCTAAATATAGCCGGTAGGAAACCACAAACAGGTGCGGAGGATAATTGCAGAGCGAGATGAAAACACCGGAATGGAAGGCGGAAAATCCGATAGAGTGCACGACGCTGCTAAAAGAAAGAACGAACGCCGAAATAAAACGAGGCTGCCGAAAACCATGACATCTACCTCCTGGCTGAAGAATTGTGCAAATTAGCAAATCAAGGTGATTGGAACTAAATACTGGGGAGGAGTTTTTAATTTCTAAACCCGGATTGTACACCTATGGTTAAGTAGCACTTAAGAGGTGACTGCGCGTTCACGCTTTAAGAACTGTTTTGGGAAACGCGTGTTACAAATTAAAGAGCCATCGTAGAATCGCTCGTTGAAATTGCACTTAACCCTAAGATTGATCGTTATCGGGAACCGCAGCCTAGTTCCACTTTGAACGTTCGATTGAACAAGTATCCTAACGTTAAAAATTATTTTATGGGTATTGGCTTGTGCAAGCTACAACATATGGCCTCATCGAATTGTAATCAGTAAAAGCGAACAACACACTAGCACTCAGGCCGTAGTAGGCAGTAACGCTTTTGGTTTTGGTTTTTCCCGGTCATCATTTGACAGTCTATTTTTAAATCGTATGCGTTGCATTTTTGGACGTGCACTCTCATAACATTTTAATTCCAACAACTACAAGTCTATTCGTAAAGCTATTAGGTTTAATTATGAGATGAAAAAGGGCTACATTTGTGACACAACAGAGAGATGCAACTCCGATAACAAATCTAAGGAAATACCTAATCTATTAAATTGTTTAGCATGCTTGAACAAAATGTATTTATATGACACAAGACGTTTTAGGCTACTGTAGACCTAGTCAGTTAGTGTTCAACACATTTGCAGCAATATTTTTTATATATCAAAATGATGCCATTTGGATTGTTACGTCAAAGCTTCTAAAATAGGTAGCTATAGCTGATTGATGGGAAATTATTGGTTAACGTAACCCCTGCACTTCTTGTAAGTTTAATACTGCAGTGAATTTAACAGTCATATACGTTTTATGTGAGAAATGTTTTGTCAAGCTCACGTGCACACTTCTTTCTACGTTCTAATGCTCCATTTTGCCCTCCCTATAAGAAATAGGCTATACAGCCAGACATGTATTTGGTTGTAATTGTCTTCCCACCCAACACACCCAAGTATGTATGTAATGTAGGCTATATTTTTATTTTTAATGAGTATATAGCCTATGTGCATTGCCGTTATTTTTTAAATTCTTTTTATGTGAGTAAATGCATCAGAAAACAACCAATATAAATTTTATTTCAATGTGCGATAAGGGGATGAACGCAGCGTGGAGAACCCGAGCGTGACGCCTACATTTTCTCTAAAAATAACGGGTTTTTTAAGCGGCTTTGCGTTCTTGCATACTAAGTAGTATATTCTTTTTAGTGCACTTGGAAGTACATACTTACACATAGGCTACTCGAGTATGCAAGTATGCAATTTGGGGCACAGCCAAAGTGACACATACTCTGAAAAAAACTATTAAAACCTAATGCATGTGGTTGACCCTATGTGATAACAAAGTAGCCTATTTCTATAATTTAAGTATAAGGAAAGTTTAAAGGCCACGACACATTGGAAAAAATTTCTAGGCAAAGTAGATGGGCAATATTGCCTGCAAGAAGGATGGAGATAAGCAAAAATCAGTGAGGAAAACATGGTGGGCTCTAATGTGTTGAAAAAATAGGCTACTGTTGGTCACATTTGTGGGCAAAATTGCCCATTTGCACTGCCTCAAGAAGTTGCCTGTGTATCATGACCTGAATGATTGTGAAGGCAATGGCAATCATCTTTACTGGAATTAAAGTAAGATCCCAGGCCACTTATCAAGATCCCTGTTGGAACAAATAAAGGGATGAATTAATACTGACAACCCCATGTTGCCTCTTCTGGTCCTGTTATCCACGGAAAAATGAATAGAATTGAAAGTCTAAATAATGCTAGGACAGTGTTATGTTAATCTATGCCAAAAACTGGTGTCTATCAAAGCATAAAATCTGAATAGAAGCGGTATAGGTGTTAAGATAGCCGCGATGACTAAGTAAGACCGGCCATGTTTAGGCACCACCTAAGCCTCTTTTTGAACCAGGAAAAACCCTGCAATTAGCTAATCGTCCAGATATGGCAGGATTGTTATTGATCTATCCTGTAATGGTGAGAGGGCTGCTGCCATGCACCTCGTGAAAATCCAAGGAGCCGAAGAAAGTCCAAATGTAAGGACTTGAATTTATATGTTTAGCCCACGAAGACAAAACGCAGAAACATTCTGTGATGAATGGGAACATGAAATATGCATCCTTTAGGGTCCCTCTGCATGACACTCTGGAGCACATCTCCTGTGCATACTTTTAATTGGTCCTGCTGAGTAGAACCCACTGTGCTGTGCATGAGGGTCTGCTTGCTTTATGTCATACTCTAAGGCCAGAGACCTTATGGGGTTATTGACCACAGACATTCTGATCCCATTGAATCTTGGAGGCCAGCGTTGGAATTGTAGATGGTACCACTGGCACAGTGTTGCCACCACCCAGGCGTCTGTGGTTTGGGATGCCAAGTAACTTAAGTCTTGTTGGGAGAGCCATCGAACTGCTGGCCTCATAGCTCAGGACTTACCCACACAGCCTTTTTCAGCCCTGGGGGGCAGTGCCGTGGAGGACCAGGAGTGTGGCTACATGGCTCCTGGAAAACAGTTTGTGCACATGTTGTCGGGCGGCAGTGTAGTATAATGGTTAAGGAACTGGACTTGTAACTGAAAGGTTGCAGATTCGATTCCCAGGTAGGACACTGCCGTTGTACCCTTGAGCAAGGTACTTAACCTGACTTGCTTCAGTATATCCAGCTGTATGAATGGAAAAATGTAATAAGAAGTTGTAAGTCGCTCTGGATAAGAGCGTCTGCTAAATGCCTGTAATGTAATGTAATGTAATGTAATGTTTGTGACCTGGCTGTCATAAAAGTCAAAAGGCAGTTTTCAAACACTACTGGCCTACTGACTACTTACAATGCAATAAAACAGAATTGTGCAATTTTGGTAAACTTAGTTACAATTATTTAATCTTTGTCACCACTGGTCATGAGAGTAAAAGAAAAGTAATCATTGTGAGAATTGATAATTGATAACATTTAATGAAAAGTATGGAAAATTTTACTGTTTAAGCTAAGACGAATTGTGGTACCCTCATCTCAAAACATTGACAGAAAAAAGCTAAATGAAGATGAAGCCTGTCATCAAAAATGCTCAACTCCCTCAAAGAATAATTATCTTGAGATGGTAAGATGAAAAAACACAGGGCCAAGTTACATGAAATAATTTAGAAAAGATTAGGTTGCGTTGCTTTGGAATAGAGCTAGTTTAATTATCGTGAGCTACGATAGGCTTTTCCTCATTTTGATATCAATACTTTTAACAGCAGGCCTAGTTTTTGCAAGTTTTATTAATTAATGGCAGGCAGTGCTATGCATGAGTAACTTGGCATTCTAACAATAAACAAGCATCTCCATACCACTCCCCATCCATGCTACTCCCCATCTTTTTACTCTACCCGTTACATGATGCCACTATTACATTGACAAAGAGGCGCTTACTTTGATTTCTTATGGTGATTTACTTATACATTCTTTGATTTCTTATGATGATTTTTTATCTGTTAGAATAGCGAATGTTAGCTAACATTATAATGACATAACTTCTACTTTTCTACTTGGACCTATTTTTATAAACTGTTTTATAACTGTGGGCAGTTATTGCTCCAAAATTTAATGTTAATTTTCATTGTATTGATACAGTAGCCTAAGTAGGGTACAGAAGTGTTTCTGTACAGTGAAAAAACTTTTCAAAGTGAACATTATTATTAAACTTTGAAGCAATAACTGCCCACAGTTATCTATTAAATACATTTATATATGGTAATCAAGCTTTTATTTGGTGGAAAACCACATTTAGAAGTTATTTCAAGGCTGAATTGTGTGATCATTGGATTGAATTGTAAAGCAGAGAGCGAGTGGTTCTTGGGGTGACCAAAGCACCACAAAGAGACGTGACAAAACTATTATTATTACTGATCAGCATATGGTAATAACTTATGTTTTAATTACAGTAACATTACTTTTTGTGTTTGGTTGTAAATTAGCTGTAGTAATGATCATGTCTTTACCTAAAATGTCTTTAGCCAAAAAGATTTAAAAATGTCACAGATGAAGGGTTTACCGCCGAACATTGCTGTGTGCCGATATGTGAGGTTTCTGCAAAATTGAATACGGCGCTTAGCTTCCGCACATTTCCTTCCGATTACAATTAAGGAAAAGGTGGATCATTGTTATCAGACCAGAAAACTTCACCTGTTCACTATAAAAAGAATACATGGAATCCCATTATTTTTGTTATAGATTTTTTAGAGAGCCAATCGGTGTTATCTTGGTGACATTGCAATGAAAGCTATATGTCACATTGGCTACAAACTAATTTGACTGCAACCATTCCCCAACGGTTCCCGACGTCCAACAGATCATTACTATCTGGGCATTTTTTCAACCCCCCCCCCCCCCCCCCCCCCCCCCCCCCCCCCCCCCACAACATTGTCAGCTAACATTAGCCTACTTACACCCGCGCATGCGTAGCGCAAGCAGGGGGTATTGTTTTTGCACCTGTCTGTGTGTGTGTCTGTCTGTGTTTGTGTCCCTGTCATCCATAACTCTAACAATTCTATTCTATTCTAATTCTATCATATTATGTTCAGGGTCGAGATTAGCACACGAGTGGGTGTAGCATCTCTCTGAGTGCCATTCTAGTTCCTATTATTATTCCTATTCCTATTTTAGAAGGACATTGGTTAGGCTATTTAGCTAGCTGTCTTTCGTTCAGCTTCCGAACCAACTATGATGATAGCATTAGCTAGCTAAATTTTATCACTGGGAATCACTTCACTTGGTGGGGTTTCAAATGCTCCATCGGAGATCTTTGTTCCACACATTTTGCATACGGCCATTCTTCTTTTCATTGTAGTTTGGTAGCCTAGTCTTTGGTAGCCTAGTCTCAAACACAATCACGCATTGTGCATCACTTGCAGACATGATGCTCAAAATGATGATAGCACAGACACACATGCACACACATGCATACCATGGCTACATTTTAACCAACGCGAAGTAGCCTAATGCAGCGCTCATGCTTTGTGAACATACTAGTTATACATTAGCTAGGAATATCACAAAATATTGAAGTCGCAAGTCAATTCAGCCAAATCCAAGTGAAGTTGCAAGTAATTTTTTTGGTGACTCGAGTGCGACACGAGTCCAAGTCTCCAACTCTGCATGGCACTGATCATGGCCTGACCCGATGGTTTATCTGGCTCGTACTGCCCCATCCAAATGAAAAATAACTTAATTCATTAATTAAATTCCGATCAATGTGTGTCAGCGTTAGCCACACAGTTGACGCTGCAAATACGCACCATGCCAGCACAGCAGGTGGAGCTCTTGGCTGAGAGGCTTCTACAGCCACAAATAGAAAATCAGCACTGTATCAACACCAGCTAGCTAAATTCGTTGGCAAAATGAGTAAAAGGAATCAGCACCCTTCCATACTATTAGGTATGCTTGTTGAGTAGACGAGACGAGAAAGTCGTTAAGTAGGCAAAATCTTCTCTAAATATAGTATACTTAAGACCCCCATATGATACACTCACTTCTGGGGTTTCGCTGAGTATATTCGGGAGCACACTTTTCAAGAAGTACATGGACATTTGGTTGCATGAATATGACGTGAAGCTTCGTTTTAAAAAATTAGGTGCAGCTCCGCTGATGTTTTCCTTCAATAACAACAAAAATGTGACATGGCCGCGCAAGGGTGGGACGTCTTACGACATTTCCACAGTACGGTTGGAAAATAGTATTGAGGAAATTTTTTTCCGTAATGCACGACGCGGCTAAACAGTGCACATTAAACAGCACACATCTGCCAATAAGTTTTCCAGAACAAGTGGGAAAGCAATTATCTCTACATAGAATTTATTGGTGACAATGCCATAAAGGACAGTGTCAGGTGGTTTCTGTAATAAAAGAATACAACTTGAACGGACGCTACCATAGCCACCTCAGTGACAAATAGACTATACAAGTGAAAGGGCAGTTGTCATCGCAGGCTTCAGATACAATAGGATTGATTCACGAAATCACAACTGCTCAAACATCCAGTAGGCTATCAATGCATCTTGCCATGTTGCACTTGAGCTAGCAAAAGCAAAAAAGTCTATGTATGACCGTAAAGCGCTGCACAGTTAATGGCAAGGGGTTTCGGCGATCTAAACAATGCAAATCCTTTTTTATATAATCTCTCGTTGCGCAGTGACACGCAGAATTGTACCAATGGACCTCCAATAAGTTGTAACAGTAGCCTACAAAATGTTCAAAATTCAAATCATGAATTTTAGAAATAATAAAAAAATTATTTTACTTATTAGTCTTTTCTGAATATACACATTCTGTGATTTACAGTTTAATATGTTTATTGTTTCTATGCTGTAACTGACGTCTTGTCAGTTAGAGCATAGAAATAGTATACTAGTACTAGTAATAGTATAATAGTACTACTCTACACTACTCACCCGTTTTAGCTATAGCTATAGGGTGTTGTGGGCAACTGTCAAAAAGTCGAAAAACACCATTTGACAGCTCATGGAGTGAATGCTGGAAAGAGCTTACTGTAGCCTCTGGAAGGCAATTATCCGTAACACCAACCTTAGGTTAAGAGGCTACAAGTGGATCTGCTTCCATAAAAGGGGAAAGGTTTGTTTGACCTGCTTATTGTCCTCTCCAAATGCGAGTAAATGTGAAGAAACAGGTGTGTAGATGACCTGGGTATTTATGGGGGGCGAACCGCTTTAGTTCATCTATGTCACAAGTGACTGTTGGTAAAAGGTCT